>BSBK01000811.1:600000-1190000 GCA_027943335.1 Chamaecyparis obtusa | reverse complement strand
GGATCTATTGATATCTTCTCATGATTTATTATATTTGTACTTTCCATTCCTATATTTATTTAAAAAATTTGAGTTCTTTTTTATGAAAATTGCCTTGTGTTTTCCTAGGATTTTTAGCAACCCATTTTTGGAGACCTTCTATTTAATTAATCTAAATTGAGTCTAGAATTTTTTTTGGTTTATTTTATGGAAGGTAAATTTAGATATCTCAAATGGGTATCTCTCATATTTCATTTTTAGAGTCTAATTAATGCCCTATTATAGATATTTTGTCAGATTATTCATGTCCATTCTTTGTTCTATTTTTAATTTCAAATGTATTCATATGGTACAAGCTAGTATGATCTTGTTAAAAAAAATATTTGATATCAAAGTTTCTATGCTATCTTATCTTTCATTTCCCATTGGTTTGGTGTATTTTTATTATGTTTTGTGAAAGTTACAACTGTTTTAATGAAGGCAGGTCTGAACCCTAACTAGGGTTTTCTATTTTAGAATAGAAGCCATAACTTTATTTCCCACAATTGGATCTTCATAAAAATTGGATATAAAGTATATAATGATGTTTTCTTGATTTTGACTGAAGCGATTGTCTTAATTATGTTTTTTTGGAAGTTATCAACTACTGGTCATTAATGACTATTCTTGGCATTTAAACATTGTTTGAAATAAACCAATTTTAGAAGTTGTCAAGTATTACAAGTTGGTAGGTTACCAGAGGCTTTTAGAGTCTTATTCTTGATTAATTTGGGCCTTTATTATACTTAATATGGTTATTATATCATTTTGGTTCATTCTGATACCTTCTTATGTGCTTTGAATCAATATGGATGATAGATTAGAGTTTAGGGTAGTCCAGTGGATTAGTGACAACCAGTGATAACCTAAACCTAATCAAATGGTAATATATTGTTATGATGGAATGTTTTATGATTTGATGTAATTATTTGATGAATTTATGATTTTGTAATTTTAGGTAAATAATGTAGGTACACTAGGTGAGTGGCTTACAGTGGGTCTTGAGGAACAAAGTGGCCACCAGGAGGATCCCATTGGTGAGTTTCTTAATCAAGTGAAAATATTAATAAAATTAAATTGGAAGGGGGGATAAAAAAACTAAACAAGAGAATTGTGGCTGGTCCACATATGCTTGTTGAAGTACCAGGGTCCATGTGACTACTAGGCATGATCCCAATGAGGGGGTACTAGGGTCCATGAGTATGACCACTAGAAATGATCCAAGTGAGGGGTTACCAAGGTCTTTGATCACTAGGAATGATCCCAATGAGAAAGGTTATTCGATGACACTCACCTAGCTTGTACTCTAGAATTCCTTACTTCTTGATTTGTGATGCCTTTGGTAGTCTTATTTGACTTGTTGGCTTTTCTAATTCATGGTTGTCTTCTGGGAAGAGTTTAAGCCACCTAAGGTATGTCTTAGTTGTTACTTCTTGCATGGGCCTTGGTTTCCATCTCCTAGCTCAGGGGAGTGGGCCTTTTTGTTTCCACATGGTTGGGTGGATAAATTTAATTGAGGTATTATTCATGGTCTCATTGATGGCCCTTGTACATGTCCCTTTCTATATTATTTTCTAAAGAATTTATAGTCAAGTATATTATTTTACGTTGAGATGTAATTATGTATATGTATTCATGTAATTGTAAGTGTTGATCTCCAAATCATGTTGTCTATTGGTGTCCAACACTTAGTCATTATCAAGGCAATATTGGTTGGTCATCACTGTGACCGAGCCATCTTATTAAGGCTGAATTATGTATAGACTTGTATTTTGTATAGTTACCAAGCAGTAGTTATTGTCGAGAAAGTTAGAGGTCATCAAATACTTTAGTAGTTACCGAGAAGTATATGCTAAGTTGTATAGAAGAGTTAGTGTTGAGCACTAGTATATGAAGAAAAATTTTGATCGAGCATCAAAGGCTTCATATGCCAAGTGAACCAGTTTTGATATATGTGTTTTTAATGGCACAAATACCTAGGTAAACCATTTTAGATGACTTATATGCATGATTTAATGATTGTTGATAGAATTAAGGAGTTGATTATGGATTATTATTTCAATCATTAATCCCTATGTAAGTATTGTAACCAATTAGAAAAAGGGAATGCATAAGCGGCATAAGTGATGAATCTATATTGTTGATCTTGATCTAGAAGCTTGATCGGTTGTTTATATAAAGTGATATCAAAACCCTAAAATGATGTAACATAGGAGATCTCATGTGTGTAGTATTTTGATTGTTAGATGTAGAGATCAGGCAGAGTGACCGAGAAGAGCAGTGAAAGACAAAATAGAGTAATATTTGATTTTGAGATCAAATAAGATTGGAAAGAGGAGATCTGTTATTAGCATTTATAGTGCAAACCAAAGGATCAGGTACTGATACATTCTAGCAAGTGAATCAGGGTAAATCTCTTAACAAAGTGGTCTTAACAGGCCTTTGTAAATCTCTTAACCGAGTGCTTACTTAGCTATAAGTTTTAAATCCTTTAATCAAGGTAGATTGTATAAGTCTTTGAGCTCTTAATAGGGAAGACCCCTCACAAGATAGATCACCAAAAGTGCTAAAAATTTTTTTAGCCCTAATAGGCACACTTTATTGTTGCAGTAGTGAAGATTTGCGGGTGTCATCCCCATCCTAGTTTTACCTTTCAAGGGTTTATAGGTTACCAAATCTTTGTGTTATGTGTTTTATTTTCATGGATGTGATTAGAATGTTAGATTCATTTCAATATTGAAGTTTATGATTATGGTATATATATTGAATTGGTTTCAAAGTATAAAAGTTTGTGGATAACAGATTCGCCCCCCTCTTAGTATCTCACTTTCCCATATAAGACTTCCAACAATTGGTATCAGATATTTTTTTTCTCTTATAAGAAGTCTAACCACTTGAGAATTAAGATCTTGGAAATGGAGGCTTATAAGTTGGGAAAGATCATAGAGAATCAAAAGATTGGTATCCAACTTACTTTGCACCAACATGAAGTAGCTAGAGAAGAATTGAAGAAATCCTTTAAGAGAAGGAAAGAACTAGAAATCCAACTGAATGACACTGAATATCAAGAAGAGGATACTAAAGGTCTATTTGATAATGGAAACTCTACTAAAAGTGATGTAGCAATAGCAGATCTATTACAGAAAAATAATTCTCTGAATGAAGATGTTAGAAGTCTAAAGAGAGAACATAAAATTCAATCTGTAAGACTATGTGAAGTGATTGAACAAAAAAAGAAAGTTGAAGAAGACAAGACAATGGAAGATGAAGACAAGAGAAAAATGGCTACTAGACTTGATGAAAGGACATGTGATATGCAGAAGCTGAAAAACAATCAATTAGACATGGTAAATCAACTATTACTTGAAAATAAAGAGTTGAACAAGAAAGACGTGGAAATTACAAATCTGATATCAGAGAGCAATCAACTGAAGAATGAGTTAAGATCTGAAAAGGAACTCAATGAGAGGATGAACAAACCTAATGAAGTTGTGAAATATTTTAAGGAATTGATGAGGTCACCAAGAAGACCAAGTGACACCTCTAGACTAGGACATGATGAGTATCTATCATCCACTGAAGAAGGAGAATCATCAAAGAGTGGAGAATAGAGGAATGCTAAGTCAAAGAACAACAAACCTACATGTCATCAATATGGGAAGCTAGGACACACAACAAGCATCTAAAAAAGTAAGAATGGTAATTCCAATCCTAAGCCTAAATTCAATGGAAATTGTTTTAACTATAAGAAGCATGGACATCAAACACATGAATGCAGGTCAAAGGTTATAAATTCACCTACTACACCTAGATTTCAAGGACATTGTTACAACTATCACAAATATGGTCATAAAGTATAAGAATGTAGATACATTACAAAATCTAAGTGGACATCTAAGAAGTAAGCTAATGCACCTAGGAAAGGTAACACCTTCAATTGGGATTACAATACATGGTATAGCTATCATTATTGCTAAGAATATGGTCATATTGGAGAAAACTATATAAGGACACATTTTAGAGGTAAATCCACAAGTTGGATGAGTGGAAGTCTACTCTATTACAAATTCCACAAGATTGGTCATATAAAATAAGACTGCAAAGCACAAGCACCGAGTAATGAACAATTCTAAGGTGAAGAGAATGTTGAGCAGATAAGGGACCAGAGGAATAAGACATGGAGAAAGAAAGAGGAAGAAAACAATAGTGGATCTAGTGAACTTGAGGTCACCCAATAAAATGGATCAGGTCATCACACTACTTCTAACTAAACAAATAAAGTATATAAGGAACTAAATTTTCAAATGTTATATTTTGCACTAGTTCCTATTGGCATTAAGCAGGATTGCCACTAGTGACAACACTTATTTGCATTCTGAGAGCAAACTGAGCAAAACAGTGCAAACTAAGCAGAATAGTGCAAACTGAGCAGAATAGTGCAAACCGAGCAGAATAGTGCAAACTAAGCAGAACAGTGCAAACCGAGCAGAACAGTGCAAACTAAGCAGGATAATGCAAACCGAGCAGGACAGTGTAAACCGAGTAACATTATGTCTACCGAGTCACCAATATTTACCGAGTTCAAAACTTACTGAGTGGTTAGTATGAACCATGCCTTCACTTCTACTGAGTGCATGACAATGCTGAGTAATGCAGTGGACACCGAGTATCAGAAAGTCACCGAGTTAGTTTGCAGGAACCATGTAACCATACTTGGGCTGACTTAGTAGCACTTATGTTTATTTGTCAAGCCGACTTTGTAATTGTAATTAATTGTTTAGACTTGTATATAAACAATGTTGTAAAAATACCAAGATGTAATGAGCATGAATGAATATGAAAAAGAGATAAAAGGCAGAGATAAGCAAAATTACAAAGGGCTACAGCAGTATAAGGAGCAGCAAAGACAAATTCATCATAGAAGGTGATTAGTACATCAGTGAATCTCATTCAGCAATCCAGTTGCAAAGTAAGAGATCTACTATTTCATCCTAACAGGTGAATCAGCTTGAAATCCTTTAACTGGGTAGACTTAACAGTCTTTGTAAAATCTCTTAACTGAGTGCATACTTCATTGTATGTTTGTAAATCCTTTAACAAGGTGGATTTAGCAATCCTTATTGCTCCTAGCAGGGCAGATCATCAAAAGTGATCAATTGTAAGCCTTAACCGGCCAACTTTATATTGCAGTACTAAAGCTTTGTGGGTTTCATCCCCACCCCAGTTTTACTTTCTTTTGGAAGGTTTCTGGGTAACCAAATCTATGTGTCATTATTGTGAATGCTTTTAAGTTTCATGCTTTCTATATGCAAAAGGATAAAGTAAACTATATGTTAATACATCTGTAATTGAAAGAAAATTTGGAGTTACTGATTCACCCCTCCCCTCTCAGTAACTCGGTTAATTCCTGAATATTTCCAACAATTGGTATCAGAGCTGTATTGGTTCTCAAGATAAAGCTTAACTAGCTTGAGCAAATTTCCTGGACAATGGAGGTATTCAAACTGAACAAGGTGATTGAAAATGAAAAGCTAGATCTGGAAGTGGCCATAGCTAAACTTAAAGAAGCAAAAGAACATCTTTCCCAATCCCTAAGAAGAAGGAAAGAACTTGCAAATCAGATGAATGATCAGAATTACATTGAAGAAAAGATTGAAGATCTTTTTCCCTCAGATAGCTCAGATGAAGCAAACAATGCTGTCAAAGAACTCCTAGAAAAGAATGGGTCTCTGCAGGAAGAAGTGAGAAAATTAAAAAGAGAACAAGAACTACACTCTACAAGATTTTGTGAGATCTTAGAACAAAGAAACAAGTTGAAAGATGAATTAGATGGAAGGAACAATGAAGTCCAAAATAAAACCCTTCAGCTAGAAAACCTAATTGATTAGATCTCCCATACAAATGAGGAAATTCTGACTCTAAGATCAAAAATAGAAAGCACAAGAGAAGAACTAAGATCTGAAAAGAAAATCAATCTAAGATTGATGGATGACCTAAACACCAAAAAACAAATCAATGAAGGAATGTTGAAAAGCCAAGAAGACTTAAATCAGCTGTATGAGCAAAATCTTCATAGGCAAAAAGGAAAAGCAGGACTTGGATACAAAGGAGAAGGTGAATCTTCTAAGCAAGGTACTCAAAGAAATCAGAAACCTACTTGTAATCATTGTGGTAAAATAGGACATACTTCAAATAAATGTTGGAATAATGAAAAAGAAGAATTCAATGGAAAATGCTACAACTGCAATCAGCATGGTCACAAAGCAAATGAATGCAAGGAAAAACAAAGATTCAAAGGTAATTGTCACAAATGCAACAAACAAGGTCACAAGGCATCCGAGTGCAGATCCAAAACATTCAATCTAGCAGAACAAATTATGAAAGCAATGTTTGGATGGGATTACAACACCTGGTGTAGATGTCATTACTGTGGAGAATATGAACACATTGGCATGAATTGCATAAAACATCATCTAAGGAAAAGAGATACTACCATAAGATGCTTCAAATGCACTAAACTTGGTCATATAGCCAGAAATTGCATGAATGCTAGTGAAGTTGAAGATGGAAAGAAAAATGAAGTAACTAAGGTCAGAAAATAGATGAGACAAAAGTGGGTTCCTAAATCTACCGAGCAAACCAGTCCAAGTAATGGAATGGGTGGCTCTACCGACTCAAACTAAATTTCCAAGAAAGCACTGGAACTGTATTCTCATAGACCAATTTCAAGCAGTTCTAGAACTGAATTAAAAGAAAGATCTAAATTGGCATACAAGATGCAATAAGATCACAGGAAGGTCGGTATCAGTTTTCACCGAGCAAGGTCGGTACCAGTCTTTATCGAGCAAGGTCGGAGCAACATGAATTCTCGAGTTCACCGAGTTGTGAAGTCTTTACCGAGCAATTAATTCATAGTGGGTGACAATCTGTTAGAATTCATACCCTAATTTGTACTAAGCATTAATGACAGAGTTGTAAACAAAAGGCAAGAAATCAAACCATTCTTCACCGCGAACTTTAGCACTTTGAGAGCAGAAAATTTCAAGAGCAATCCAGCGATTCAAACACTTTTGCGAAAAGAATTATCTGTGAGCTACCATGGCATCATCCAGCACTTCAGTGAAGAAAGGATCAGAAATGATAGTCCAAGGGGAATGGAGAGCACCAAATTTCAAACTCGTGCCCGCAATTGCAGCAGCCCTAGACTCGAATGGAGCTCAATCTCAGATTCCTCCTAAGGTACTACTTGTTAACGATATTCACAATCATTTCAATTGTGCAATTCAAGAAATGGGAAACCTAGAGCTAGATATTATGCATGAGGAACTATGTGTGGATGGTATTCTAAAACCCGAGCACAAACATCTGGAAGACAAGGGATTAGTTCACATTGCACATTTACCTCAAAACTTTCAGGAGAAATGGGTTAGATACATTCTCAGCCGTGTACATGAAGGCAAGATTTGGCTTGAGCAACCCATAGAGATCACTAAGAAGATGATTCACCAAATCACCAGTCTTCCCATGTTAAACAAAGCTAAAACTACCAAAACCCTAGGTCGGCCAAAACTGGAGAAGAAAACCCTAGCCGAGTGGGACGGTAGAGGCATGAAAGTAAGCAGCATTATTGATGCTAAACTGAAGTTTGGAACACACGTCATTGCCCATAAAATATACAGTTCAAGTTGACAGAATAGTGTATCCTGTGAAGCCATAGACCTAGCATACAAAGTGGTCAAGAATAACTTATCATTTGACCTTGCAGACTTATTGTTAAAACAGTTTAACAAGAACATGAAAAGCATTCAAACTTCCAAAAACAATCCATGTAAGTTTGGATCTCTACTGGTCTGTTTATTTTTCTATGTTCAAAAATTCTTCCCTTCCAAAGGAAGAGTAGTATGGAGAAAAGATGTGCCAGTTCTTTATGAGATAAATGAATATATTTCAGAAATGGGTGAAAATTTTGAGAGCATCATGGATAGTTATTTTGAGTCTTTCAAGGAGAAAATGGATGAAAGATTCTAGATTCCACAGAGGTTGGTTGAGGATTATAAGGATGATATTTGTTTCATGGTGGACTATGACAGACTATACATTCAAGCAGCTAAACCAAGGATTGTACATGTAAAACCTCTTCCTTATGAGGTAAACATTGATGAGACAAAGAATATCATTGAAGCCCTCCTTAATCAGCCTGTTAATCCCAAAGCTCCATATTTTGAAACATATGAAGAAGCAAAGGTGAGAATTGAATTAAGCATAAAACTTCCATAGGCGGTAAATAAAGGAAAGAAGAGGATAGCCAAAATGCAAATGCTAACCAAGGACAAAGGAGAAGACACTGAAGAAGAAGAGGAAAAGGATGAGAAAATAGAGGAACCAGAACTTGCAAAGAAGAAAGGAAAGGTATTCATCACTAAGTCACCTAAGCCTCCCACTGTTGTATTTACAAGGAGAAGTGCACGGGGTAAGGCAGACAAGGCAGACAAAGATATAATATTCAAAAGGCCTCCTCTAACCCTTCAAGAGAAGATCAAACTTTTTAGAGAAGGATCAGGATCTGGAGTAAGTAATATAAAATCTTTTAAATATGAAACCAGATCAGAAATAGAACAAAAGGAAATAGAAGATGCTATCATTGAAAAGATGGGACAGTGGAAATACTCTCCTGATGAAATAGCCCCATAGGTTCCAGTAGCTTTATTAGATCCAATAAAAATGAGATGGACCAATGCAAAGAAAACTGTAAAAGATATATTTGATCAAACCCTGAGACAGTTAATGCCGAGCTTGAAAAATGATGAAATAAAGAAGGCATTGAAGGAGAATGAAAATAAGATGACACTGAAGTTCAATACTTGTTTGATTCTGATTAACAATATTGAATCGGTTGTGAAGGCTGCAAATGCCACATGGAAGAACATATACCATCTTCACCAAGTGAGTACTAAAATAGTTATAATAAAAGACATTGAAGATGACAGTGATGAATAGGAAGAAGCCATTGAGGTAGATGATACTGTGAGGATAGCGGCAGAAGTCATTGCATCACTTCCTACCTCTCCAGCAAAAGTTACTACATCTAGCCCGGAGACACCTTCAAGCATGGCTGTGACAACTTCAACATTTGTCCAATTACCTATTGCAACAACAGAAGCAACTACCATTTCTTCTATCGAGTTGCAGTCTCCTACTTCATCAAGTTTTCCAGCAGTAAGTATTCCAGTTTTTGATTCTACAAGTGTAAATACTTTAAGTTCTCCAGTAGACAGTATACCAGTCTCTATAGCCAGTCCTACTATGTCTTCTGTCACTACTACTAAGGCATTAAGTATAGATAAGCCTAAGGCTCAACCGAGTATAAGATTTTTGGGCAAGAATATAGTAGAGGATATAGACCTTGATGAGGAAATAGAGATTCCAACATTAGATTTTGCAAATCTATCAGCGGACCAAATGCAAAATATAGGTGAAATCCTCCAAAGGAAAGCGAAGCAAAAGAAACTTAAAGAAGAGAGAGACAAGGAATATCAAATCATTAAGGATGCTAAGGACATTTTGTCAGAAGCATTAGGTATTAAAATAGACTCCTCTCAACATGTTTTGTTACAATTAGCAGAAGCAGTAAATAAGTAAAGTGAGGATTCATCTGGGACAGACAAGTTAGTTGAAAGAGCCGAGAAGAAATTCAACAATAAAGTGCTTGAGCACATTGCTTAGCACATAGCTATTAATCAAGTCGAATTGTCTTTAGTTTTGTCAAACATTGAATCTTCCTATTCGAATGTTACCTCTCTTTTGGCCAGACTATGCAATGTTGCTGAGTTCACCAAGGATGTCAAGGATAAAATGAATAAAATTGATGAGGATTTGAAGATTAGCATACAGAAGCTGCAACTTGAACCAAGTTCAAACTTTTCTCACCACATGAAAATCTCATACCTATCAAATATGCAGTCAGAACTACTGAAAGAAGACACAAGGATCCGGTCCACACTGCTAGACATTCAAAACATGATCCTTCCCATCATGAATACAATGTATAAGCACATTGAACATTCCAAAACATTAATTCATGACAATCAGTTCTCAATAGCAGATCACATGATTGAACTCTCTGCAGAAGTCCAAATTACAATCCAAACATGCAAGATTCTGCAAGAAAATTGGGACAGAACCCTGGCACTGATAATGAAGGTACATTCTATTTTTCTATCAAATTTTGGATTCTCTCTATAAATCACTTGTATATACACCTTTGGCATTATCGTCAAAAAGGGGGAGATATGTATAGAAGAAGATATGTATAGAAGAAAAGAAGAAAAAGTTAGCACATTGAAAGGGGGAGATAATTTATAAAGCCCTATGACAAAGACAAATTTTGAAAAATCAAAATAAATCTCAGCATGGTTCATGTATATAAGTTTTGGGCAATAAGTGTTTTTGTCACTAATGCCAAAGGGGGAGATTGTTGGCATTAAGCAGGATTGCCACTAGTGACAACACTTATTTGCATTCTGAGTGCAAACTAAGCAGAATAGTGCAAACCGAGCAGAACAGTGCAAACTGAGCAAACCAGTGCAAACCGAGCAGAACAGTGCAAACTGAGTAGAATAGTGCAAACCGAGCAGAACAGTGCAAACCGAGCAGGACAATGCAAACCGAGTAGGACAGTGTAAACTGAGTAACATTATGTCTACCGAGTCACTAGTATTTACCGAGTTCAAAACTTACCGAGTGGTTAGTATGAATCGTGCCTTCACTTCTACCGAGTGCATGACGATGCCGAGTAATGTAGTGGATGCCGAGTATCAGAAAGTCACCGAGTTAGTTTGCAGGAACCGTGTAACCATACTTGGGCCGACTTAGTAGCACTTATGTTTATTTGTCAAGCCAACTTTGTAATTGTAATTAATTGTTTAGACTTGTATATAAATAATGTTGTAAAAATAGCAAAATGTAATGAGTATGAATGAATATGAAAAAGAGATAAAAGGCAGAGATAAGTGAAATTACAAAGGGCTACAGTAGTATAAGGAGCAGCAAAGACAAATTCATCACAGAAGGTGATCAGTACATCAGCGAATCTCATTCAGCAATCCAGTTGCAAAGTAAGAGATCTACTATTTCATCCTAATAGGTGAATCAGCTTGAAATCCTTTAACCGGGTAGACTTAACAGTCTTTGTAAAATCTCTTAACCGAGTGCATACTTCATTGTATGTTTGTAAATCCTTTAACAGGGTGGATTTAGCAATCCTTATTGCTCCTAGCAGGGCAGATCATCAGAAGTGATCAATTGTAAGCCTTAACCGGCCAACTTTATACTTCAGTACTAAAGCTTTGTGGGTTTCATCCCCACCCAGTTTTACTTTCTTTTGGAAGGTTTCTGGGTAACCAAATCTATGTGTCATTGTTGTGAATGCTTTTAAGTTTCATGCTTTCTGTATGCAAAAGGATAAAGTAAACTATATGTTAATACATCTGTAATTGAAAGAAAATTTGGAGTTACTGATTCACCCCTCCCCTCTTAGTAACTTGGTTAATTCCTGAATATTTCCAATAGTTCCTAACATTAGATGTGTTAAATTCCATATCTACATGAGTAAAAGATGCATTAGGATAGATTTGAGAAAAGATTTATTTTTCATAATTGATGTCAAACATCATTATTTATGTCTATAGTGACTGAGTCACTTAGTATGTGTCGATCTCATATAATAACTGAGATGTTATATCTAACTGAGCTGAAGTGGAAATGTCAATATCGACCGAGTCATGGTTTCAACTGAGTATGGACATGTTTTAACTAAGCTATCATGTGAAGGCTGAGATAGTTGTATTTCACATACTAGTGTATGGAGCATTTAATTAAGACCTAAAAGTGACCATTTGAATCTATATAAAAAAAATTTAGCGTTCATTCTCATTTACCCACTAATTTGAGAATCTGTAGAGTGATTCTAAGGTGATTAAGAAGAGCGATTTGTGTGAAGTTAGTTTGTGAATATTCCTACAATGTTTCGTCAGCAAACATTGTGAAGAACTATTGAAACTAGGTATTACTGACCTACTCAAATTCATCTTTCAAAATGGAAAAAATGGCATCAAGTTCATCTGTTGCAGTAAGGAAGAAAGGAAAAGAAGTACTAAATTTTTAGTTAGTCATAAGTGATTCGTGCAAACCACCAAAATTCCAAGTTGTACTGGAAAGCGCAGTGAAGGGAGATCTCTTGAGAGCCCTGTCATCAATTCCACCCAAAGTTTTGTTGATACATGATGTGTGCACATGCTATATGTGCAAGATTAGTGAGATCAAAGACTACGAGCTGAGGGAGGCATACAAAAAATTATGTATAAACAAAGTGTTGAAGGCAGAGCATCAACACATTGTCAAGAAAGGGTTAGTGTGTGCCCTAGATCTCCCTCACAATTTCAAGATGGAATGGATTAAGATCATTTTAATCAGAGTACACAACATGAAATTTTGGTTGGAGAATGGGTTGGTGAAGGTCACCAAAGAAATAATTCACTAAGCCACCAGTTACCCTACTCTTATCGGGAAGAAGACAATGATGTGCCAGAGAAAAGAAATGATCTAGACAAACACTCTCGTAGTATGGAACAAGAGATGAATGACTATCTCTATGATCAAAGATCTTGAAATTGATTTTGTAGTTAGGGTGATTTCTCACAAGTTTTATCAATCAAGCAGGATGGATAGCGTTCCTTGCATTATAGAAGACCAGGCATGGAAAATTGTGAAGAAATATCATACTTATGATCTTGCCAAGCTGCAGTTGACACAACTTGTCGAGAACCTAACATCAATCATGAAAGCCAAGAATTCAATTTGTAAGTTCAGTTCCTTGATAATCTGTATATTTTTCTATGTGCAAAACACTTTTCCTACAATAGGATATGTAGTATAGAGTCAGGAGAGACCTATGACAGAATAGATTAATGAGTTCATTCAACAATTAGGAGACAATTTTGACAGTGTGATGGAGAGTTATTTTGTTGAGTTTAAGAAGAAGATGAGAAAGAGAAGTAGATTTCTTGTATCCCTAGTAGAGAAATTCTATGATGATATATGTTTTCTAGTGGATATCGATAACACTTTTATTCAAGCTATTATACCTAGGGTAGTATGGCTGAGGCCATTTCCCTATGAAGTCAACATAGATGAGACATCAACAACTATTAATTTCTTTACTTGCAGAAGAGATTGATAGAAAAGCCAAACCTTTTGGAAATTATGAAGAAGCAAAGTATAAGATTACAATGGACGTAAAATCTACAACCCTAGAGAGGAAAAGAAAGAAACTAGTTAAAAACCTTGAGAAAATGCTAGCCCAAGGAGAAGAGGAAAATGCACCTCTAGAGATTACTCAAGGCTAGGGTGAGGATAAGTCAAGTGAGTCTGAAGATACTGAAGAGGAGGAAGTAGATACATAAAAGAAGGGAAAAGAGATAATGGTTGCCAAGCCTAGTAAAAGGAAGAACCAGAAGCAAAACTCTACTCTCCTACAACATTAAGACCTAGAACAAGGGCATCTTCAACTACCATAGCTGCTGAGCTGCAAATTAAAAGAGAACACTAGTAAAGAACACTAAAGGATAAATCTCAAGAAAAAGGAAACAAGTACCCACTAAGGTTGTGTCAAGCAATCCTAAGAAGAAGCTGAGAAGAAAACTAGTTCTACAAAAGGATGATGATGATGAAGAAATGACTGATATAGATGACAACATAAAATTGAAGGTGGCAACACATAGAAATCCAACTACTGTGAATGAAATCTGCCAAAACATCAAGAGCACATCAAGATTAGTAGGATTTAAGTTTATTAAATTTGAAAGATTAAGCAAAGCTGATAAAGAAAAGATTGAAGATGCAATGATAGAGATGTTATGTACAATTAAGATGACACCTTTGGAGATAGGGAATCTTATCCCTGATGAGTTATTCAGTAAAATTGATGAAAGACGGCAGTATGCCATTGTGATAGAGAGGAAAATAAGAGAAGGAACTCTAGCATAGATTATGCCTAAATTGAAACCAAAGAAGGTAGAAAAATTTATGGAGAAACATAGAAATAGGTTTATTCCTAAGCTGAGGGCTTACTCCATATTAAAGAAAAATTTTGAATAAGTTGTTACACAAAGTATATAGATGTGGAAAATAATTTTTGGATTGATAGTTGATAAGAATGAAGGTGAAGGAACATCCAAATAAGTTGAACTGGACAATATCGAGGATGTAGATGAACCACATATCCTTGAGGAAGAGAAAATGTAGAAGATAAAAGTGAGTGAACCATAGGATGTGATCACTATTGAGGATGTACCTAAGGATACACAAGTAAATATTAATTCCTTGACTGAGGAAGAAATTAAAAGTCAAATTCTTACCGAGGCAGCCTCAAATCCCTTTCTATCGTGCACCAATCTAGTTCTGATACAAGTACATAATTATCAAAAGATTGAAGGTACACCAATTGTAGACTTAGATCCTACAAGCTCCACACAGTCATAGTTGAAAAGAAAGACACACAAGGTACAAGTGTTGAGGAATAGGGAAAGCCGAAAAAAAATAGAAAATGCACCTATCGAGGTCAGTATTGAAGTCAACAAAGGAAAAGGAGGAGAACATAAAAGAACAAGCAAATAAGTCTGGAATAGAAATTTTAGGACCTCATATTGAGGAAGAAAAGGAGACTAAGTAGAAAATAACTAAGGAGAGTCAGGAACCTAAAGAGAAAGAGGCTATTCAAGCCTTAGTACAACTTTTGAGTAGTAGCACACCCGAGCCTAAGAAGAAGAAGTCACAAAAGAAAAAGGACAAGTCTCTTGGCACACGAGTCACATTAAATGAAGTTATAGTGATTCTGAAGTGGGACACTGATAAATTAACATATGAAAAATGAAAATATTATAAAATCTATTGAAGAAAAAGAGAAAACAAGAGGAACTTAGAAGATAACATCAACAAAAGTAGGCACTACATGAAATTAAGGGTATATTTGTAGAGGCTTTTGAGTTAGATGATGTGAATGAGACTTCACCTATTCTAGAACAATTGGTACATATTGTCAAAAAGGTGAATAGTGATGAGAATGAAGCTAATGAGAAGCTAATGTAGTGGTATGAAAGAAATTTTGAGACCAAGGTACTTGAGAGGGTCTCAACAAAGATTGTGGTAAAATAGGTAAAACTTTCTGACCTAGTGAATAACCTAGAAGAGGTTGTATAAAATGTTCATTCTTTGTAAAAATAATTATGTAATGTTGAAACATTCACTAAGGATAATCAAGAGCTTATTGAGAAGCTTAAATTAGACTTGAACTCTACTAGACACTCACTTCAAGCATGGATACAAGTTCTAGCTCTATTCATTTCACTAGACTACTTCATGCACAAGGAGGGTTAGAAGAGTTGATGGCTAATGATAGAAGGATAAGAACCAAGTTAATCTCAATAAAAACAATGTTGAAACCTCATTTGGAGGTTATGTAGAGAGAATTGGCATCAAAAAAGTATTTAGTATAGAGAGATCCTCATCTCTCTATTGTCGAGAGTTTGGTTAATCTAGCTTCTTAGCTAGAGATCAAGATATAGGTTTTGGATTCTGTTAGATCTAGATAGGATAATGCACTAGCAATGATTATGCAGCTTCATAAATCATTTTTGGATAATTATTATCTAAATCCTACACCCCAAAAACTCAAAGTGATCAAAACAAGGGGGAAATGAGTCATGTGCATACAAAGATCAAGGGGGATATAGAGTAGAACGAGAAAGGTATGACATACTATTTTTGAAATTGAAATGTAAATGTATACTCATTGTATGTCAAAGTCGTATATATAGAGTATAGTCTTTATGAAGACTGAGTCACAGTCTTAGGGGGAGTACTCAAGTACTAAGTACTAATGTAATGAAAAGTCACGACAAAGTGTTTTTTCCACTAATGTCAAAGGGGGATATTTTTGATCTCTAAGACATGTTGTTTATTAGTGTCCAACACTTGGTCATTAACCGAGCAGTAGTTACTGTCGAGAAAGTCAAAGGTTGTTGAGTACTCCATTAGTTACCGAGCATTTTTTATTGAGTTGTATAGAAGAGTTAGTGTCAAGCGCCAATGCATGGAGAATAGTTTTGACCGAGCATCAAAGGCTTCATATGCCGAGTGAACCAGTTTTGAGATATGTGTTTGTAATGGTACAAACACCTAGGTAAACCATTTTGTCTGACTTCTATGCATGATTTAATGATTTTTTAGAGAATTAAGGAGTTGATTATGGATTATTATTTCAATCATTAATTCCTATATAAGTATTGTAACCAATCAGAAAAAGGGAATGCAAAAGAGGCATAAGTGATGAATCTAGATCATTGATCTTGATCTAGAAGCTTGATCAGTTGTTTATATAAGGTGATATCAAAATCCTAAAATGATGTAACAAAGGATACCTCATGTATGCAGATGGATGCAATGTTTTGATTGTTAGATGCAAAGATCAGACAGAGTGACCGAGCAGAGTAGTGAAGGATAGAACATAGCAATATTTGATTTTGAGATCAGATAAGTATTGGAAAGAGGAGATCTATTATTAGCATTTATAGTACAAACTAATTGATCAGATATTGATACATTCTAGCAAGTGAATCAGTGTAAATCTCTTAACAGAGTGGTCCTCACAAGCCTTTGTAAATATCTTAATAGACTGCTTACTTAACTATGAGTTTTAAATCCTTTAATCAAGGTAGATTGTATAAGTCTATAAGCCCTTAACAGGGTAGACCCCTCACAGGGTAGATCACTAGAATTGATCAAAGATTTGTAGCCATAACATGCAAACTTTATTGTTACAGTAGTGAAGATTTGTGGGTGTCATCTCCACCCCAGTTTTACCTTTCAAGGGTTTCTAGGTTACCAAATTTTTGTGTTATGTGTTTCATTTTCATGGATGTGATTAGAATGTTAGATTCATTTCAGTATTGAAGTTTATGATTATGGTATAGATGTTGAATTGGTTTCAAAGTATAAAAGTTTTTGGATATCTGATCCACCCCCCCTCTTAGTATCTCACTTTCCCATATAAGACTTCCAATAGTAAGGGAGTCATAAGTATATGGCATAATAATGTATTTTAGATGTAATTCCATTTCAAAGCAATGTAAAATGGAAAGAGTAGTTCTAGGAGGAAAGAGAGGGAAAAGTGAACATGTTGTATTATTTTAGAGTATTTAAGAGATGTTGTTTCAATAATGGTATTTATTTAAAGTGTCTCTTTATGTTGATGGCTAAAAGGAAAATGAACCTAGGAATAGTGATGCTAGGATGTATCTAAGTGAATGATAGAAAGGAAAGAAAATCTCATCTCTTAACTTAATGTTCAAAGGAAGTATTATGAATGATAACTTGTAATCAATGGGTAGTTATGTTGTGATGGATGGAGATACCAACTTGAATTTTATTGAACAATGAATAGTTTATGTTTTCTCAATGCATTTAAAATGAGTTGTAGAGTAATAAGACAATGCATACCCTAATGAATGTTTATCTCTACCCTAATTCTTAATAAAACTAATACAAAACATAGACTAGTAGAGGTTATGAATTAAATGATTAGTTTTGAAGTAATGGCTTGAGTTGATAATTAAAATAATGATGGTGATTGACTTACGTTTAACTAAGATAAGAACATTAAAATGATCATGGACTAATAAAGATAACAATTCAATGTTTATCTTTATGGATGCAAATAGGTTGAGGATCATGCTTTAGTAGCGACATTAGGGAACCTATGAGGAATTAGGTTGGTTAGTAATAATGCATTTGTGATTTTTAAAGTGTTTATTTATGTATTAGAAATTATGCATATCTCATCAGTAAAAAAAAAAACTTGTGTCTTTAGTAGTTAGATGACTTGTTCTCTCGGGTTCCCTAGCGGGGCGTTATATCTGGTATCAGAGCCCAAGGTTGCCACAATGGGAAATTTGGGACTTGTAGTTGGCCCTTACATAATTCTTAATGTCTTTAATTTCTTCTTTTGATGTTTTCCTTATGTTAGAAAACTTGAATACTAGACATGAAGGCTATATTTTCAGTATTCCTATTATATTATTTTACAAGAGTACACCTTTTTTCAAGAAATGATTCATCTAATCAAATTAATTATGTTTTTGCATTCTAGGATCCATGTGGTTCATATATATTTCTTTATACAATGGTAATGAATTCCTGATACTTGGGTGTCATCTTCTTATTATAATCATATTCCTAGAAAATCTCAAAAGTAGTGGGGTAAGTTGTTTTGTAGTTAATCCTATCTCCTGATCCTATCATGTTATTATAAATGCTTTTTGACATGGTTTTCAAGTTGATTTGAAATGTTTTATACTCTACTTTCCTATTAATGCTAGTTTACTTCATGATTTGTTATGTCTGACTATTTATACTAGTTAATGTGAATTTACAAGTTAGAATTGAAGTGTTTTGTATTTCTAATAGGAAGAAAGACATGATTATTGTGGTACTCACTTTCATATCCTGATTAAAGGATGATAGTGTTTCATGGTTATAAAATATGTTTAGTGGGTTCATATACGAGTTTAAATCTTGTATTTCTTCCCTAAGAACTTTGGAACTTGTGTAAATATGTTTTCTTATAAAATGGTATAACATGTTTGAAATTAGGTAATTTTTGATATTCATAGATCCAGTAAGAGTAAGAAGTATCACCATCTTATATACCTTCTTGAAGTAAGAAATTGAAGAGAAAAAAACAAATCTATTTTTGATAATCAAATGTGTCTCCCTTCCCTTTTTAAGGAATAAGTTTAAAGGACTAAATTTCTTAGGAAAATCAATGTGTCATTGAAATGAATGTTCTTAATTAGAGGAAACCCTTGGGTAAAGGACCTATGTCTCCAAGGTTTTGTAATAATTAGGATTAGTACACATTTTGTTGAAAGGAGAAGTGTTTTATTTATATAATAAGAATTTTGACTTATATGTGATCCATGTTATTTGTATAAGTTAAGCTAATGTAAACCACCAATTATAAGGGAAGAGTATGATGCTATACAAATGAATTATTGTATAAGTACAAAAGAAAAGAAAATAGACTACCTGTCCTATAGAATTAAAGTAAGATTTTCATTAAAATGATTTTTTAGTAAGTGTACCTTTTTGCTAGATGCCTAGTGAGGGGTTAGGATCCTAGATGAGTATTACAAAAATAAATTATTGTAGTAATCAGATGCTAAGTTGGCATTTTGTGTGTGAATTGTGAGTATCAATTTAGTTCTATGAAACTAACAATATTATTACTAATATAAAGGTGTGATGATTCATTATAAATAGAATAGTTGTATGTTTATTAGAATATATTTAAGTTAAACATTATCTTTTTCTTAAAAAGGAAATGTTAAAAGAATATTTATACTTATGTGATGTTATATGAATCTTATTGTTAATGTGTATAATGATATTAATACATTTGGTTACTCCTCAATGTGCCCCTATTAAGATAGTTATAAAATCTATGTGCATACGTCTAATTGGTTTAAAGTGTTAGTGAAAGATTTGATTGAATAAAAAGGGTAGTCATAGGACTCATTCATTTCTCTCTCTCTTAATGGATCTATGACTATTTTTGAAAAATAGTAAATTTGAATGAACTCTTCATATGAATGTTTAGAATTAGGTATATTCATAAGAAAATGTATTCCATGTAAATTTCAGTGATATGAAAGTAGCAATGTAGATAGTTAATAAGTAAAGCTTGAGATGAAACTATAACTTAAAGATTCATGGTTAAATTTATTAGATTCTCTCTATGAGTATGGATATTATTTTGATAATAGAATACTAACAATTTTTATAGTAGAATTATAAAAGATGCCTTAGATAAAATTCCTTGAAGAAGGTTTGTATTGAGTCTTGTATGTAATTTTTATGTTGGATATTCTCCTATGATATATCATAGACCTTTAAGGGTAAGAAGTAATTTTGTTTCATAAAAGAGATCTATGTTGTGTCTTCTGAAATATTACTCATAGAACCATGTGTTGATGTAAATGGTAAGTTTTGAATATTTGTAATGTTTTAGTTTTGAATGATTAAAAAATTAAATGTGAAATAGTAGTGTTTTATGTACTCCCATTGTGAAAGAAATAACCCGCATATCAATTTTGTATTGGCCTTGTATAGAGGTTAAATTTTGGGCCCCAATTCATAATTGCATGCAATATTTAAGAATCTTAAAATATGTCTTGTTATTGGAAGAAATCCTAACTCATGAGGTGTAAATTTTGTCTAATATATCGATGTTAGACCAAAGTATAAATATTTGCAATATTGTTACTACTTATGAATGATGAATAGATTAGTACTTTATGACTTCCAGGAGTAAGTCAAATCTTACAGGGGGGTGTAATGCGCCTCCAACCCTAACATGTCCTTTATATGCATCTTAGAAGTTAGGGATTTTTATAGGGACTTATATGCTTGTTTTGATAAGAGTATGATCCTTCTTGAGGCATTTTCATAACCCATTCTATTCCAACTACAATAACTTCACAATCTAGTTTGGGAAATGATAAATATTTTTAGGTATGTTCCTTCATGTCTTCTTATGTGTCCATGATATTTTAGGACCTTGATGTTATGGAATCACTTGATAGATCAATATGTTACTATGTGAGGTACTCTTTATCGATGATTATGATTATCTTAGATAAATTATTTATAATGACTAAAGGGTTAACTTGATGCCCACCCTAATGATACTACTTGTTATACATGATACTAGATAGGATTGTGATATTTTATCATTTGTGGATTGTGTGTTTCCTCCTTACTAGACTCAGGTGATGAGATGTTAATGTATTATGCCTTTCCTTTGAATAATATGTTCATGATCATTATCTTTTATGTTTACTTATACATGATCCTGGTTGTCTCTTTGATTGATTATTATTTTTTTCTTGCTGAGTAATGATTTAGAAATATTGCTTATATTTTTTGTTTTTTATGCTTAAATGTCAATTTTTCATTATCATTGATGATGATTTACCTTCTTTTAGTGAATATACATGGTCATGATTATCTACATGCTAAACAATACTAATGATTCATGTGTTAGTATGAATCTTGTTAGATGTTCCTATAGGATGAGGGGAGGTAGTCATAGTCACTTCTATAGGAAATCTACATGATGTCGCACTCCCCCTCCTTGTCTGCTACTATCTTTCTATGTATTTATATATTGTTTGTTCTCATCTTGGTGATGTAGTGTTGCAGGTATCAGGCATCGACTCCGCCTGGCTACATAGGTCTGAGCATGCCTTTAAAATCCTCGAAAGTTATTGATTATGGAGATAGTACCTGCATGAGCCTCCCTTTTTCCATTATTGGATCCATGAACATTGGAGTTCCTACTTTGTCAGTCAGCTATCAGGGTGAATAATCTAGATCCACCTCATCTAGTTAGCCATTTTTGTGGATAGTTCCTTATGGTCACTTGCATTATTTTGGTTGTATGATTTGTTAGATCATTTCATTTATTTCTCCTCCTTGGGGTGATTCTCAGATGAACTTTTCTATATTATGTTTCATGGTTTCATGTTTGATCAGGAGTTTTTCACAACTTGCCTTATTGATTTTGATTGACCTTGCTTTACCTTGTGGTTTTCTCTGTGTTTTATAGTTGAGTTTTATGGCCTCTTTGGATGGTTATATTTAATTTTATGCATGTGATTTTATTTTATCTGAGTGTTATATCTTATAGTAATTATAAATATGTAATAATATTAATGTTGTGAGCTATTACATCATAATTATGTACATTATAGTGTTCAGTATTTTTCATATATATATATATATATATATATATATGGGTGCACACATATATGTATATGTATATATATGTACTACATGATGGAAGAATTCCAGTCTTGGTTCGGGCTCTAGGTGGGGCTCTTAGGCCGTATTCAGTGAAGTGGTCCTATACATTTGCACATACCATGTAATTATGTCAGTTAGATAATAATGGTTAGTATGCTTTTGCCTCGCACAAGAATTTTGTAAATTTTAAGGGGTTTTGTTTTGTAATCATGTTATTGGATAGGGGCCTAGGTTTCTTTGGTAACATACTACATGTCAGGCTTGATCTCAGTGACTCTTCTTTTTTTGTGGGGTTATACTGGAAATGTAAAATCTCGAAGTGAAACTCTGATGTAACAAGTTTATCTACTATCTTAATATAATATGTATATATATACCTTACATGTGATTATATTTACATGATTGTGGATATTAAAATTTTGGTGTAGATATTGGGCTTAAGGTAAAGTATTGTATTATTAATAATTAAATATTAAATAATGTGAGGTATAGTATTCTTAATTACTAATTATTAATAATGTGGATAGGTGATATATATATATATATTCTATGTCACATACTATGGTAATAATAAATATGTGTATGAATGATTATATAAGTATTTATTATAGATATATTTGTGTAATATAAAGTTGTGAGTTTATAATTATAATGAGTTATTTAATTATGCCCTTTAGTTAAGAGTTGGTTGGGGATTGGTTACGTTTGGGAAATCTATTTTTATTGATTCTCTTTTTCTTTTGAGAGGGATGGTCTGAAACCTTGAGGAGATCTTGGTTATACTTTCCATGAATATTTTTGGTGAGAAACTTATGATATGTGAGACTGTTTATGAGCACAATTCTTTAAGATTTTATAGGTTTCTTTTCTTTTGGGGAGAGGCATTTGTGAGAGTTTCAATGGTTGAGAGAGGGATTTTTGTTGTGGATTTGGATCCTTATTTCATGAAGATTTCTTAGAGTGGAGAGATTTTTAATAATGCATCTCAAGTTGGATTCATCTTCCTCTCTTTGTCTCCTTCCTCCTTTGATTGAATCTTTGTAGGACTTGAGGTATGGATTGAATTTATTTGTTGAATTATTTATCTAATAATGGATCTATTTATATGTTCTCATGATTTATTATATATGTACTTTCCATTCCTTTATTTATTTAAAAGTTTTGAGTTCTTTTTTGTGAAAATTGCCATGTGTTTTCCTAAGGTTTTTAGCAACCCATTTTTGGAGATATGCTATTTAATTAATATAAATTGAGTCTAGACTTTTTATTGGTTGATTTTATGGAAGGAAAATTTAGATATCTCAAATGGGTATCTCTCATATTTCCTTTTGAGATTCGAATTAATTCCCTATTATAGACATTTTGACATATTATTCTTGTCCATTCTTTGTTGTGATTTTTCTTTCAAATGTATTCATATGGTACAAGCTGGTATGATCTTGTAAAAATATAAATTTTATATAATAGACATCCATTTGTCTTATCTTTTATTTCCCATTGGTTTGGTGTAGTTTTATTATGGTTTTTGAAAGTTACAACCATTTTAGTGAAGGCAGGTATGAACCCTAACTAGGGTTTTCTATTTTAGAAAAAAATCTATAACTTTATTTTCCACCGTTGGATCTTCTTAAAAAATTGGATATAAATTCTATAATTATGTTTTCTTGAATCGCACTGAAGAGATTGTCATAATTTTTTTTTGGAAGTTATGAATTACTGTTCATTAATGACTATTCTTGGCATTTAAACATTGTTTGAAGTAAACCAATTTTAGAAGTTGTCAAGTATTAGAGGTTGGTAGGTTACCAAAGGCTTTTAGGGTCTTATTTTTTTATTAATTTAGGCCTTTATTATACTTAATATGGTTATGATATCATGTTGGTTCATTCTGATACCTTCTTATATGCTTTGAATCAATATGGATGATAGATTGGAGTTTAGGGTTGTCTGGTGGATAAGGGACAACCAATGATCACCTAAACCTAATCACATGGTAATATGTTGTTATGATAGAATGTTTTATGATTTGATATAATTATTTGATTCATTTATTATGTTTTACTTATGGGTAAATAACCAAGGTACACTAGGTGAGCAGCTCACAGTGGGTGTCGAGGCACAAAGTGTTTGTCAGGAGGATCCCATTGGTGAGTTTCTTAATCAAGTGAAAACATTAATAAAATTAATTGGGAAGGGGGGATAAACACCCTAAACAAGATAATTTTGATTGGTCTACATATGCATGTTGAAGTTCCAAGGTCCATGTGACTACTAGGAATGATCCTAGTGAGGGGGTACTAGGGTCCATGATTATGACCATTATCAATGATCCTAGTGAGTGGGTACTAGGGTTTGTGACCACTAGGAATGATCCCAACAAGAAAGGCTATGCAATGACACTCACCTAGCTTGTACTCTAGAGCTTCTTACTTCTCTATTTGTGATGCCTCTAGTAGTCTTGTTTGACTTGTTGTCTTTTGTGATTCATAGTTGTCTTTTGGGAAGAGTTTAAGCCACCAAAGGTATGTCTTAGTTCTTACTTCTTGCGTGGACCTTTTTTTCTATCTCCTAGCTTGGGGAATGGGCCTTTTTGGTTCCACATGGTTGGGTGGATAAATTTTATCAAGGAACTATTCATGGTCTCATGGATGATCCTTGTACATGTCCCTTTCTACATTATTTGTTGAAGACTTTATATTCAAGTATATTATTTGATGTTGAGATGTACTTATGTATATGGCTTCATGTAATTGTAAAGGATTCATAAGTATATGGCATAATAATGTATTTTAGATGTAATTCCATTTCAAATCAATGTAAAAGGTAAAGTGTACTTCTAGGAGGAAAGAAAGTGAAAAGTGCACATGTTGTATTATTTTAGAGTATTTAAGAGATGTTGTTTCAATAATGGTATTTATTTAAAGTATCTCTTTATATTGATGGTCAAAAGTAAAATAAACCTAGGAATAGGGATTCTAGCATGTATCTAAGTGAATGATAGAAAGGAAAGAAAATTTCATCTCTTAACTTAATGTTCAAAGGAAGTATTATGAATGATAACTTGTGGAAATTAGACTTGTAATCAATGGGTAGTTATGATGTGATGGAAGGAGATACCAACTTGAATTTTATTTATCAATGACTAGTTTATGTTTACTTAATGAATTTAAAATGAGTGTAGAGTAATAAGACAATGCATATCCTAATGAATGTTTATCTCTACCATAATGCTTAATAAAAATAATATAAGAATAGACTAGTAGAGGTTATGAATCTGATGATTAGTTTTGAAGTAATGGATTGAGTTGTTGATTCAAATAATGATAGTGATTGACTTATGTTTAACTAAGATAAAAACATAAAAATGATCATAGAATAATAAAGATCATATTTCAATGTTTATCTTTATGGATGTAAATAGGTTGAGGATGTTTCTTTAGTAACGACATTATGGAACCTATGAGGACTTAGGTTGGTTAGTAATATTGCATTGAGTTTTGTGAAGACGTGTTTATTTATGTATTAAAAATGATGCATATCTCATCGGTTAAAAAAAAAACTTGTGTCTTTAGTACTTAGATGACTTGTTCTCTTGGTTCCCTAGTGGAGCATTACAGCTTGGGTGGGATTCATGTGTCATGTTCCCTTTTTACTTTTCATATAGTTTTTAAAGATGTATATGCATATCTATGGATATGATGGTGGAATGACACGTTTGTGATGTAGGATGGATGTCTATATGATGATGTATGCATGTGTTACTAACATGTTTGTGAGTTAGGGTGGAGATGATATGTTTGTGGTTATGATATGTAACCTATATGTTATGTCGATGTAGGGATATTTGATGATGCATTTATGATGGTATTTTTATTTATATATGTGCATATGTGATGATTATTGGATTTACTAATGCAATTAAGCTATTATGTTTATGTTTATGTGATACAAGAAATGTGATGTACAAATGAGATGTAATGTATGCAATATTTGATTATAGATGGTAAAAATGCAATCTAAACCATGATGTAAATGGCTTAATATGTAATGAACTAATAAAAAATGATTAATAAAGGATACTAAATAAATGCACACTAAAGGATAATAAATGAATGCAAACTAAAGGATAATGAATGGATGCAACCTAAAAGATAACATAATATGTAAGGTGTTTATTATCAAATGAGCGTAACAAATGAACCTAATGATAGATTAACACTAAATGATATGAACCTAATAAATGAATCTAATTAAGTTATTTTATGATTAATGCAAGATAAATTAAATGTGCCTCGTGGACTGACACTTAATAATGAGAGATAAGGTAATAAATATATGCAACGAATGAGTGTGACCTAAATTAATACTATGATTAATTAATACAATTAGGTGTAACCTAATGAAATGAGGATATGATAAATTAATACAACCTAGAATGGACAATGAATTTCATCGATGCACACTGACAATAGATAAGGATGTATTTAAATGATGCAACCTAAATATTGAAAAAGGTGGACTGTGGAGTAGGATGCAATCATGCAGATATAGTGATAATACACATGAGTGAATGGGATGTAGAAATGATGATGACCTCGGTGTGGCCTAGGCAAGGATGCAAGTGTGGATGTAATGGAATATAGAAATTCTCAACTAGACTCTCACTATGAGGTGCAAACTATAGAGGAGGATAGAGAAAAACATTTGCACAACCTTAGTCATGGGGATTAGGGGTGAGGAAAGGAGGGTTGACATGAGGGATGCAGAGGGTTTAGGGGATTATTGGGGAATTTGGGAGATTTGATTAATATTTTGCTAAGATTTGATGGGAGAATTATTTTGAAGCTTGAGCGTAGGGCATTTTGAAATGGAATACCACCATGTAGTGAGCACTTATTTTGATATAGCAATAGCAATGACTTGCCAGGGTAATAAAGAACTCAAGACCTTGTCAAAGATATTGCATAAGAATAACACAAAAAACATGAAAGGGTTTCCTCAATATCACACATGAGTCTTAGAAGACTCAAGGTGGAACGATGATGAGGAACCCACAAGAAAATGACATTTTCCAAGTGCACCATGTACCCACAAAGGATTACATATTGAAAATGTAAGGGTCATGTCTGATTCACCCTTAGGAAGAAAAAGAAGTCAAGACCTTTCTCCAAGTGCATCCATCTGGAATGTACCATGATATAAAGGGTCGTGAAACCTTTGAGAAGGAAAACAATTGAGGAGCCTTAAAAAAATAAATCAAGAACTATAAAATAAATTCAAGACTGATATGAGTGCCCAAAAGATGCCCTTTTCCAAAAGAGATCGATTGACTAAAAGATGTTTTGATGAGGTCTAACATATACAAAGATGTATCTTAAAATGACTTTTTGAGACTGGAGAAGCGATGGTGGATATAGAATTGGTCACACAGATCCTTCATGTATTGGTTCTTGAATGGTGTTTTGTGATATGTGAATATGGTGGAGGGGATGAAAAAGTGACAAATCATGTGGTAGAGGATGAAATTGGACATTTGGACACTTGTAGTAAGAGTGATTGAAATTTATTCTACCCACTTTGTGAAGTACTTAGTAGTAGTTATGATATACTTGTCTCCATCTAAGGATAGGAGGGTTATCTTACCAAGGAGGTTGAAGCCCCAATCATGAAAATGGTCACAGAGGTACAATGAGATGTAGATTTTGTGCTGGAGCATGAATTAGGTTCACATGTTGCTGACAAGGTAGGCATTTCTTCACAAATTCACATGCATTGTGCTCCATGGTAGGCCAATAGTATCCTTCTTTGAGAAGTTTCTTGGCTAAGACTATGCCACTTTTGTGGGCACTACAGATTCTAGCATGAACCTCCTGTAAGGCCTAGGTGGCCTCCTTTGAATCTAAACACATAGAGAGGAAATTGTGATAACCTTGATGATATAAAGTATTGGCTACACGAGTGTAGTGGGAAGCTTTGCGAATAAGATTCTTGCACTAGGTATCTGTGAGGTGGGGGGATATGATGCCATTTTTTAGATAAGCGTAGATGTTGTGGTACCATGGGGACTGGGGACTAACCAAAATGCACACCAATTCAGAATCAACATTCTTATAGCTGGTATATGGAGCTTCTCAACCAAGAATTCATATTGTGTTGCGTCTTATGGTATCTTGAGTGAGTCGATAGTAGTCATTACATCTGTTGTTGTTTTTTCAGCCTAGGCACTTGTGTGAACTTTATATCTTTGAAATGTTGATTCATCTTGTCTACTAGTTCTTTGTATGGTAACAACTTGTTGTCCTTTGTTTTAAATTCATCTAGGAATTTCTTGATTATAAGTTGTGAATCACCAAATACCTGTATCTTAGTTATATTCCATTGAATTTTCATTTGTAGCCCTGAGATCAATGCTTCATATTCTGCAATGTTGTTAGTACAAGGGAAACATAACTTGAATGACTTAGGGATATAGTCACCTTCAGGGGTGATTAATAGAATCCCTTCCCTTGACCCATGAGCTATGTAAGAACCATCAAAATAGAGCTTCCAAGTGGTTTATTTTTTTATCATGCAAAGATGCTCATCTAGGAACTCCATGACTAGAGGGTATACATCTACCGGAGGTTCCTTAGCCAATGGATCTACAATGACTTGGTCTTTGATTGACTTTATGTCCATGTACTAAATATCAAACTCACTTAGGAGCATCACCCATTTAGCCATATGGCCTGTAAGCTTTGCACTGGAAAGTGGATACTTGAAAGGATCTACTTTGGAAATGAGCTTTACGGTGTAACTGGACATATAGTGCTAATTTTTTTGAGTGGAAAAAATCACTACCAAGCATGACTTCTCCATTAGTGTTTAATTTAGCTCATAGACAATGAGTGTGCGACTGATATAATATATAGCTCTCTCTTTCTTATTTTCATCAAGTTAAGACAAGAGTGCCACCAATGTTGTTTTTGTTGGCATTAAGCAGAATTGCCACTAGTGACAACACTTATTTGCATTCTGGGTGCAAACCGGGCAGACAGTGCAAACCGAGCAGACAGTGCAAACCGAGCAGACAGTGCAAACCGAGCAGACAGTGCAAACCGAGCAGACAGTGCAAACCGAGCAAACAGTGCAAACCGAGCAAACAATGCAAACCGAGCAGACAGTGCAAACCGAGTAGACAGTGCAAACCAAGCAGACAGTGCAAGCCGAGCAGACAGTGCAAACCGAGCAAATAGTGCAAACCGAGCAGACAGTGCAAACCGAGCAGACAGTGCAAACCGAGCAGACAGTGCAAACCGAGGAAGTTAGTACAAACCGAACAGGACAATGTAAACCGAGTAACATCATGTCTACCGAGTCACCAGTATTTACCGAGTTCAAAACCTACCGAGTGATTAGTATGAACCGTGCCTTCACTTCTACCGAGTGCATGACGATGCTGAGTAATGCAGTGGACGCCGAGTATCAGAAAGTCACCGAGTCAATTTGCAGGAACCGAGTAACCATACTTGGGCCGACTTAGTAGCACTTATGTTTATTTGTCAAGCCGACTGTGTAATTGTAATTGTAATTAATTGTTTAAGACTTGTATATAAACAATGTTGTAAAAAATTTCAAGATGTATGAATGAAGAATATATGTGAAAGAGAAAGAAAGGTAGAGATAAGAGAATTACAGAAGGCTTTAGCAGTATAAGGAACAGCAAAGACAAATTCATCACAGAAGGTGATCAGTACAATAGTGAATCTCAATCAGCAATCCAGTTGCAAAGCAAGAGATCTACTGTTTCATCCTAACAGGTGAATCAGTACTAAATCCTTTAACCGGGTAGACTTAACAGTCTTTTGTAAAATCTCTTTACCGAGTGCATACTTCATTGTATGTTTTGTAAATCCTTTAACAGGGTGGATTTAGCAATCCTTATTGCTCCTAACAGGGCAGATCATCAGAAGTGATCAAATTGTAAGCCTTAACCGGCCAACTTTATTCTGCAGTATTAAAGCTTTGTGGGTTTCATCCCCACCCCAGTTTTACTTTCTTTTGGAAGGTTTCTGGGTAACCAAATCTATGTGTCATTATTGTGAATGCTTTTAAGTTTCATGCTTTCTGTATGCAAAAGGTTAAAAGTGAATTACATGTTAATACATCTGTAATTGAAAGAAAATTTGGAGTTACTGATTCACCCCTCCCCTCTCAGTAACTCAGTTAATTCCTGAATATTTCCAACAATTGGTATCAGAGCATCATTGGTTCTCAAGATAAAGCTTAACTAGCTTGAGCAAAGATCCAGGACAATGGAGGTATTCAAACTGAACAAGGTGATTGAAAATGAAAAGCTAGATCTGGAAATGGCCATAGCTAAACTCAAAGAAGCAAAAGAACATCTTTCCCAATCCCTAAGAAGAAGGAAGGAACTTGCAAATCAGATGAATGATCAGAATTACATTGAAGAAAAGATTGAAGATCTTTTTCCCTCAAATAACTCAGATGAAGCAAACAATGCTGTCAAAGAACTCCTAGAAAAGAATGGGTCTCTGCAGGAAGAAGTGAGAAAATTGAAAAGAGAACAAGAGCTACACTCTACAAGATTCTGTGAGATCTTGGAACAAAGAAACAAGTTGAAAGATGAATTAGATGGAAAAAACATTGAAGTCCAAAATAAAACCCTTCAGCTAGAAAACCTAATTGATCAGATCTCTCATACAAATGAGGAAATTCTGAATCTAAGATCAGAAATAGAAAGCACAAGAGAAGAACTAAGATCTGAAAAGGAAATCAATCTAAGATTGGTGGATGACCTAAACGCTGAAAAACAAATCAATGAAGGAATGCTGAAAAGTCAAGAAGACTTGAATCAGCTGTATGAGCGAAATCTTCATAGGCAAAAAGGAAAAGCAGGACTTGGATACAAAGGAGAAGGCGAATCTTCTAAGCAAGGTACTCAAAGAAATCAAAAACCTACTTGTAATCATTGTGGTAAAATAGGACATACTTCAAATAAATGTTGGAATAATGAAAAAGCAGAATTCAATGGAAAATGTTACAACTGCAATCAACCTGGTCACAAAGCAAATGAATGCAGGGAAAAACCTAGATTCAGAGGTAATTGTCACAAGTGCAACAAACAAGGTCACAAGGCATCCGAGTGCAGATCCAAGACATTTAATCCAGCAGAACAAATTATGAAAGCAATGTTTGGATGGGACTACAACACCTGGTGTAGATGTCATTACTGTGGAGAATATGGACACATTGGCATGAATTGCATAAAACATCATCTAAGGAAAAGAGATACTACCGTAAGATGCTTCAAATGCACTAAACTCGGTCACATAGCTAGAAACTGCATGAATGCTAGTGAAGTTGAAGATGGAAAGAAGAATGAAGCAACTAAGGTCAGGAAACAGGTAAGACAAAAATGGATTCCTAAAGCTACCGAGCAATCCACTCCAAGTAATGGAATGGATGGCTCTACCAACTCAAACTAAATTTCCAAGAAAGCACTGGAACTGTATTCTCATAGACCAATCTCAAGCAGTTCCAGAACTGAATTAAAAGAAAGATCTAAATCAGCATGTAAGATGTAGTAAGATCACAGGGAGGTCGGTATCAGTCTTCACCGAGCAAGGTCGGTATCAGTCTTCACCGAGCAAGGTCGGTACCCGTCTTTACCGAGCGAGGTCGGAGCAATATGAATTCCTGAGTTCACCGAGTTGCGAAGTCTTTACCGAGCAATTAATTCTTAGTGGGTGACAGTCTGTCAGAATTCATACCCTAATTTGAAATGAGCATTAATGACAGAGTTGTAAACAAAAAGCAAGTAATCGAACTCATTCTTCACCGTGAACCTTTAGCACTTTGAGAGCAGAAAATTTCAAGAGCAACCCAGCGATTCAATACTTTTTCGAAAGGAATTTTCTATGAGGTATCATGGCATCATCCAGCACTTCAGCGAAGAAAGGATCTGATATGTTAGTCCAAGGGGAGTGGAAAGCACCAGATTTCAAGATCTTGCCCGCAATTGCAGCAGCCCTAGATCCGAACAGAGCTCAATCTTAGATTCCTCCTAAGGTACTACTTATTAATGATATCTGCAATCATTTTAACTGTTCAATTCATGAAATGGGGAACCTAGAACTAGATATTGTGTGTGAGGAACTATGTGTGGATGGTATTCTGAAACCCGAGCACAAACATCTGGAAGATAAAGGTTTAGTTCACATTGCACATCTACCTCGAAACTTTCGAGATAAATGGGTTAGGTACATTCTCAGCCGAGTACATGATGGCAAGATTTGGCTTGAGCAACCTATTGAGATTACAAAGAAGATGATTCATCAAGTCACCGGTCTTCCCATGTTGAACAAAGCTAAAACTACCAAAACCCTAGGTCGGACGGAACTAGAGAAGAAAACCCTAGCCGAGTGGGACGGTAGAGGCATGAAAGTTAGCAGCATTATCGATGCTGAACTGAAGTTTGGTACACACATTATTGCCCATAAGATTTACAGTTCTAGTCGACAGAACAGTGTCTCCTGTGAAGCTATTGACCTAGCATACAAAGTGGTCAAGAACAACTTAACATTTGACCTAGCAGACTTATTGTTAAAGCAGTTTAACAAAAATATGGAAAGCATTAAAACTTCCAAAAACAATCCATGTAAGTTTGGATCCTTATTGGTATGTTTATTCTTCTATGTTCTGAAATTCTTCCCTTCTAAAGGAAAAGTTGTATGGAGAAAAGATGTGCCAGTCCTCTATGAAATAAATGAATACATCTTAGAAATGGGTGAAAATTTTGAAAGCATCATGGACAATTATTTTGAGTCTTTCAAAGAGAAAATGAATGACAAATTCCGGATTCCACAGAAGTTGGTGGAAGATTACAAAGACGACATTTGTTTTATGGTGGATTGTGATAATGTATATATTCAAGCAGTTAAACCGAGGACTGTATATGTAAAATCTCTTCCTTATGAGGTAAATATTGATGAAACCAAGGATATCATTGAAGCTCTTCTTAATCAGCCTGTCAATCCCAAAGCTCCATATTTTGGAACATATGATGAAGCTAAGGTGAGAATTGAACTAAGCATAAAGCTTCCACAGGCGGTAAACAAAGGAAAAAAGAGGATAGCCAAAATGCAAATGATAACCGAGGATAAAGAGGAAAAAGATGAAGAAGAAGAGGAAAAGGATGAGAAAACAGAGGAACCAGAACCTGCAAAGAAGAAAGGAAAGGTATTTATTACTAAGGCACCTAAGCCTCCTACTGCTGTATTTACAAGAAGAAATACATGAGGCAAGGCAGACAAGGCAGAAAAGGCAGATAAAGACATAGTATTCAAAAGGCCTCCTCTAAACCTTCAAGAAAAGCTCAAACTCTTTAGAGACGGATCAGGATCTGGAGTAAGTAACATAAAATCCTTAAGATATGAAACCAAATCAGAAACAGAACAGAAGGAAATAGAAGATGCTGTTATTGAGAAGATGGGACAGTGGAAATACTCTCCTGAAGAAATTGCCCCACAAGTTCCAGCAGTTCTATTGAATCCAATAAAAATGAGATGGAGCAATGCAAAGCAAACTGTGATAGATATATTTGATCAAAACCTGAGACAGTTGATGCCGAGCTTGAAAAATGATGAAGTAAAGAAAGCATTAAAAGAAAATGAAAATAAGATGACATTGAAGTTCAATACTTGTTTGATTTTGATCAACAATATTGAATCGGTTGTGAAGGCTGCAAATGCTACATGGAAGAACATATACCACCTTCACCAACCGAGTATTGAAACAGTCATAATAAAAGATATTGAAGATGACAGTGATGAACAAGAAGAAGACACTGAGGTAGATGATACTGTAAGGATAGCAGCAGAAGTCATTGCATCCCTTCCTACCTCTCCAGTAAAAGTTTCTACATCCAGCCCGGAGACACCTTCAAGCATGGTTGTGACAACTTCCACATTTGTCCAATCATCCCTAGCAACATCAGAAGCAGCTACCATTTCTTCTACCGAGCTGCAGTCTCCTGCACCATCAAGTTTTCCAGCAGTAAGTTTTCCAGTTTTTGAATCTTCAAGTGTAAATATCTTAAGTTCTCCAGTAGAAAGTATGCCAGTCTCTATAGCCAGCCCTACTTTATCTATTGTCACTACTACCAAAGCATTAAGTTCAGATAAGCCTAAGGCTCTACAGAGTATAAAATTTTTGGGTAAGAATGTAGTAGAGGATATAGACCTAGATGAAGAGATAGAGATTCCTACATTAGATTTTGCAAATCTATCAGCGGACCAAATGCAAAATATAGGTGATATCCTCCAAAGGAAAGAAAAACAAAAGAAACTTAAAGAGGAGAGAGACAAGGAGTATTAAATCATCAAGGATGCTAAGGACATTTTGTTTGATGCATTAGGCATTAAAGTAGACTCCTCCCAGCATGTTTTGTTACAATTAGCAGAAGCAGTTGAGAAATACAATGAGGATTCATCCGGGACAGAAAAGTTAGTTGAAAGAGCCGAGAAGAGATTCAACAATAAAGTGCTTGAGCACATTGCTCAGCACATAGCTATTAACCAAGTGGAATTGTCTTCAGTTTTGTCTAACATTGAATCTATCTATTCGAATGCTACCTCTCTTTTGGCCAGATTGTGCAACATTGCCGAGTTCACAAAGGATGTTAAGGATAAAATGAATAAAATGGATGAGGATATGAAGATTAGCATACAGAAGCTGCAACTTGAACCAAGTTCAAGCTCTGCTCATCACATGAAAATCTCACACCTATCAAATATGCAGTCTGATCTACTGAAAGAAGACACAAGGATCCGGTCCACACTGCTAGACATCCAACACATGATCCTTCCCATCATGAATACAATGTTTAAGCACATTGAACATTCCAAAACATTGATTCATGACAATCAGTTCTCTATAGCAGATCACATGATTGAACTCTCTGCAGAAGTCCAAATTGCTATACAAACATGTAAGATTCTGCAAGAAAGTTGGGACAGAACCCTGGCACTAATAATGAAGGTACATTCTGATTTTCTATCAAATTTTGGATTCTCTTTGTAAATAACTTGTATATGCACCTTTGGCATTATCATCAAAAAGGGGGAGATATGTATAGAAGGAGAGATATGTATAGAAGAAGATTTGTATAAGAAACAGTTAGCACATTGAAAGGGGGAGACAATGTATAATGCCCTATAACAAAGACAAATTTTGAAAAATCAAAATAAAATTCAGCATGATTCATGTATATAAGTTTTGGCCAATAAGTGTTTTTGTCACTAATGCTAAAGGGGGAGATTGTTGGCATTAAGCAGAATTGCCACTAGTGACAACACTTATTTGCATTCTGGGTGCAAACCGAGCAGACAGTGCAAACCGAGCAGACAGTGCAAACCGAGCAAACAGTGCAAACCGAGCAAACAGTGCAAACCGAGCAAACAGTACAAACCGAGCAGACAGTGCAAACCGAGCAGACAGTGCAAACCAAGCAGACAGTGCAAGCCGAGTAGACAGTGCAAACCGAGCAAACAGTGAAAACCGAGTAGACAGTGCAAACCGAGCAGACAGTGCAAACCGAGGAAGTTAGTACAAACTGAACAGGACAATGTAAACCGAGTAACATCATGTCTACCGAGTCACCAGTATTTACCGAGTTCAAAACCTACCGAGTGATCAGTATGAACCGTGCCTTCACTTCTACCGAGTGCATGATGATGCCGAGTAATGCAGTGGACGCTGAGTATCAGAAAGTCACCGAGTCAGTTTGCAGGAACCGAGTAACCATACTTGGGCCGACTTAGTAGCACTTATGTTTATTTGTCAAGCCGACTGTGTAATTGTAATTGTAATTAATTGTTTAAGACTTGTATATAAACAATGTTGTAAAAAATGTCAAGATGTATGAATGAAGAATATATGTGAAAGAGAAAGAAAGGCAGAGATAAGCGAATTACAGAAGGCTTTAGCAGTATAAGGAACAGCAAAGACAAATTCATCACAGAAGGTGATCAGTACAACAGCGAATCTCAATCAGCAATCCAGTTGCAAAGCAAGAGATCTACTGTTTCATCCTAACAGGTGAATCAGTACTAAATCCTTTAACCGGGTAGACTTAACAGTCTTTTGTAAAATCTCTTTACCGAGTGCATACTTCATTGTATGTTTTGTAAATCCTTTAACAGGGTGGATTTAGCAATCCTTATTGCTCCTAACAGGGCAGATCATCAGAAGTGATCAAATTGTAAGCCTTAACCGGCCAACTTTATTCTGCAGTATTAAAGCTTTGTGGGTTTCATCCCCACCCCAGTTTTACTTTCTTTTGGAAGGTTTCTGGGTAACCAAATCTATGTGTCATTATTGTGAATGCTTTTAAGTTTCATGCTTTCTGTATGCAAAAGGTTAAAAGTGAATTACATGTTAATACATCTGTAATTGAAAGAAAATTTGGAGTTACTGATTCACCCCTCCCCTCTCAGTAACTCGGTTAATTCCTGAATATTTCCAACAGTTTTAGTAGATGATATGTACAAAATATGAGGTTTCCCTAGAGTAAGTGGTACAAGAATAGGTAGGCTTTCTAGGTATTCTTTGATCTTTTCAAAACTTCTTTGACATAAGGGATCCCATCTAAAATTGATGTCCTTTCATAGAAGATGAGTAAATGGTTGATATTTATCAGGAAGTTGTGAGATGAACTGACAAACATATTGTAGCTTTCCCTGTAGGCTGCGCAACTACTTGAGATTCCTTAGGGAAGACATTTCCATTATGGCTTTGACCTTTTTAGGATCAATAGATATGCCTCTTTATGACACTATTAATCCTAGGAGTTTGTTAGATGTGACTCCAAAGCTACATTTCTTTGGATTGAGTTTTAATCCACGATGATGGAGGTGATCAAATACACATTCTAGAAAATTGAGGTGATCTAGCCTTGTTTTTTATTTAGCCAGGATATCATCTACATAGTCTTCAAGAATCTTATGGATCATATTTTGGAATATGATAGTCATGACTCTCTGGTATGTGGCTCCTATGTTCTTCAAGCCAAAATGTGTCATGTTATAGAAGAAGGTAGCCCATAGGGTTGTGACTATCATCTTTTGTTGATCCTCTCCTGTGAGGTGTATCTGATTATACCTAGAGAAATTTTCCATGAGTGACAACATTTCATTTCTAGTTGTGAGGTCAAATATCATATCAATATTTGGCAAGGGGAAGTCATCCTTAGGACATGTCTTGTGAGATCTCATAAAAATGTGCATATTATGATTTCTCCTGATGGTTTGGAAACTGACACCATGTTAGAAATCCATTTTGAATAGTCAATGGTGTGGATGATCTTAGCTTGTAGCATATTTTCCAATTTTTATTTGACTAGTAAGGCCATGTTAGGGTGAATTTTTCAAAGCTTTTTCTTGACTAGATTGGCATTCAGATCCATTACAAGATGATGTATGACTAGGTTAGGTTCCAACCAAGCATGTGAGAGTAAGACCATGTGAATTTGATAGTAGCCTCTTGGAGAAGTGCTATGAAAGTTTCCTCTTTAGTCTCTAACAATGATGCTACAATGTATGTGATTCTTGGAAACTCTTATGTTCCTAGATTGATAGGCTTGGTTTCTTCAATAAGAATAGATGATTTTTCTAGCCTATAATTATGAATGAGAGGAAGAGGAGAATCTTCATCCTCTATCACCTAAGAGAGGTTTTCACTAGAAGATATGACCTTTGTTTTTACTTTTTTAGAGTCAAAAAGTGCCCTAGAGGGGTTTTCACCAAAAGGCTCATGTTTTTCTTTTTTCTTTTTTATTTTACTTTTGTAGCTAAAGAATTCCTCTTCCCCAAGATATGTCTTTGGGTCTATCTTTTAGACATATGTTGAGTCATACCCCCAGTATTGTTTTGGTTATATTTCTTCCATGAGTCTTAGGAGCACGTCCTCACTTTGGAACTCATTTATATGTGCAACACTTGGTTGATCCTAGTCTATGAGTCTATAGTGGATGAGTGGAAGGTTGATAAGTTTTATGGAAAGTTGGTGAAGGACAGACTTTTTGAGGAAGGTTTCATTGTCAAAGATATCATCATAGGATCTCTTAAATTCCTCTTCATGGATGTATTTGACCTCAATAATTTCACCTAGGGTATTACAACAGGTATAGCTAGTCTCATTGGTACCCCTAGTCATGTCTAAGACAATTCCAAGTCTTTGGTTCCTTGGTCATATCGAGGCTTCTAGTGGGGCCTTCATACCACTCTCTTTGTGGCCTACACTGCCTCCTTGGTAATTCCACTATTCAATAGCTAGTCTGTGAGATTTAGGATATTTATCTTTAAAGTGACTAAAGAGTTTGTTTTTAGGAGGTGGAGAATCTTTGTATATCCATTCATTGATGTTAGGTTCCATTTTATTTTTTTTAAGAATTCCATTGGATAGAAATGTGAAGGAACCAATTTTCTTTGGTTGTGATTCTTTTTTCTTTGCTGGGCCTTGATGGGATGGGTGCTCTTGGGTGTGTGGATCAAGAGGTAGGGCTCCAAATACAAATGAATATAATAGGATATATTCTCCACAACCTCTATTATTGATCTTAATGGTGGAGAAAGGATGGGAGAATGGTTTTTGGATCTAAGTGGGAGTGGGAGGAACTAGCTACAGAGGTGCCAATGTCAATTCTTAGGCAATGAGTAAAATGTGGGAATGAGGCCTCTAACACATTTTAGTATGCCAAGGGTTAGGGACCAGAATTGATGGTGACCTTAGTGTCATTGTGTGGAAACTTGATGCACTAGTGGAAGGTGGAGGGCATGACCTACATGGAATGGATCCATGGGCAACCAAGGAGAATGTTGTATGGGAGGTTGAGATCAACAACATGGTATATTATTTCCTATACTATTGGGCCCATCTTGATGGGTAGTGAAAAAATTATCTTAGAGGTACATTCCATATTTTCATAGGCCTTGATAGTTATGGAATCATGTGTTATATCTTCTCCAATGTACCCCACTTAATTTATGAATTTTAAAGTGCATAGATTTAGGTGCGAATAATTATCTATTAAGACTTGTTTGATGACAAAGTCATTAACCATGACAACAATACGAAGTGGAAGATTATGATCTATCTCAAAAGATGACATGTTAGAGGGTTTGAATGAGAGGCCACAAGATGTTGATGGGTGGCCAACAAGGGCTTGGAATTGTGTTGGGTCAATGTCCTTGGGGACATGTGATTCTTGTAGGGCCTTATTAAGGATCTCTTGATGAATGGGAGATGCGTGGAGGAGATCCAAGATGGATATTTTTGTGGGAGTGTTCCCAAGGTATCCTAAGATGTTATATTGTGCATTAGAGGAGGAAGCAACAATGGAATTGATAACAAATACTCTTCCTCTATGCATAGTAACTGTGCACTGACTATTTGCACCTTTGACATAGATCACATTGATAGTGGGTTAAACTTGGGTGATGCACCTAAAAAATTTTTTATAGTTGATATAGGATATGGTACTGTAATATTTTTTGTCACCATGGTTTGCGTGTTCGTGTTTGTAGGGCCTTTTCTACTGTTGTGTTGAGGAAATACATTTTGGTATATCTTGAGATTTGTGTTAGAAGAAGCTTATGTTAGAGGATCAACTGTGATTTCTTTGTGGATGATGAGGTATTTGATGTAATGTTTCAACTTCATATATTTCATAATGGAATGTCCCTTAACACAGTGATATTCATAGTACTCATTCTCTATATACCATGCAGGTTTAGGGGTAGATTCATCAAATGGTTGAGTTTTTGGGTGCATAATTAAGTTGGCCTTATCCATTATGTGTATTATGACTTCCAAGGGTTCTCCAAGAGGGGTGAATGTATGCTTTTCAGTATTATAGACTTATGGTTTAGGTTGTCCTTGTGTGACTAATATAGCATTTATTTGATTGGCCACTGGTTGACAAATGGGAGATTGTGGTGGTCTCAGTCTAGCTACCACAACTTGGACATTTCTTGTATTTGTGTCCCCATATGTTACTATTTTCTTGTTCTTTTTCTTGTTCCAATAATGAAGGTGATCATTACTTGGTTTGTCATGGTGGGTTTCTTTGCAATATATGATGGTACCATTGTCTAGGAGGCCCTTCTCAATGTCTATTCCTTTTCCCTTGATGTCTTGGTAGGATAGGATATAATTCATGCACATGTAGTGAGATAACTTTGGATGTAATTTGTCAATGAATATCTTCATAAAATTCTTCTCAAGAGGTTGATATGATAGTCTTGTGGTGAGGTTTTTCCACCTTTGAAGGTAGTCATCAAGGCTCTCACCTCTCTTCTATTTTGAATTGAAGAGACCCAAGAGAGACAGTTCATTCTCAATGTTATATACATACTATGCCATGAATTGTTTAGATAATTATGTAAAGGTAGAGACTGACCTATAGGGTATCTTGTAGAACCACTCAAGAGTAGTTCCCCATAAGCTCTTGGGAAAAAGTCGCATAAGAAAATTAATGTTGTAGCCAACCTCTTGATAGGCCTTGTAAAATTCTTTGACATAACTGATTGTATCTCCCTTTCCCGTATATTTTTCAAATTTTAGAGTTTCAAAGTTCTTAGGAAAGGGGATTTCTCTAATGGAATGGTCAAATAGATAAGGACAAAATTCTTCAAATTTGAAGGTCATTCTTTTAGTCCCTACAAAAATTTCCTTTAAGGCATTCTTCATTTCCTCCTATTCTAGATTAATAGGTAGTAGAGTTGATGCCCCCAGCATATTGGATCCTGGTGCTTGATAGGGGTTTGGGAAATATGAGGGGTTTTGGGGTGGTGTAATACCCCAAAAATGGGCTATAGGTTCATTAACCTCTTACATCTTCAAATTGAATGAAATCGACATCAAAGTCCTAACCTAAGGCACATCTGCACATCAGCTCATTGAAACCCTAATCGATTATCTTAATTCTGCATCGGGGGATATTCCTTGAAATATTCCTTATTTATCCTAATTATCTTTGATTTAATAATTATTTGGTGATAAATCCTATTTATCCTAAAGTTTGATTAATTGAATATTCTAAATATTTAATTAATCAAATTTAATTCTGCCACTTAATTATTTAATTAGATTTAATTCTATTTATTCCTAAATTGTATTATTTAATTTTGACAATAAATCAAACATCTTATGACTAATTGTTTAAATTATTATTTAATTAATTAATGTCAATTGTCAATATTTAATGATATAGTTTTTGGAATAAAGTTTGATTTAATAATTGATTAACCCATAAATCAATTGTTTTGTTTCAAAAATTAGTTAAGTTGAAGATAAATCACTTTATTTATTTAATTAATTCATAATTATCTATGCACATTTGAAGGAGCAGTTAAACTTTAAATCAGAAAATCAATTCAAATTGTTATCTTTTGGAAACTCAACATCTATTTTGAGTTGAAAATTGATCTGAACTTCTAATTTAAGTTAAAAATTTATTTTTGCATAATTTTGTGAGTTAATCTTTTTCTGATTTCTTGTTAACTCAAAATCAACCTGAGTTTATCAAGAGTGATTTATGGTTTTTCTCAATGCATCCTCAAGCCCTGGATTTCTATAAAAACAAGGCTCAACTCTTCATCTCACATCTCTCGAATTTGCACAATTAATCTAGAGAAATTGCATATGAAGAATCAAGCTTTTGTGACAGGTGACTTTGTGAGATGAATTCATAGTTTTCATAGCTTTTGCATATTTTTTCATATCAACTCATATCATTGTAAGATTAAACCTGCTTATCATTTCATTCAATTCTAGATTAGTTTCATACAGTTTTTCATCTTATTGCATTCAAAATCCAAAAAAAATAGATTAATCTGCATTCATACAGTTTTTCATCTTTTGCATTCAAATCCTTTGTTTAGGTGTTGCATTGTCATTGATCTCGGTCTAATCTGAGAATACCATACTCGCACCTACTAGAAGGTAGTAAATCGCCTGGTTAGCTTAGTTCCATTTATTTGCAGATTTCAATTTTGCTAACCTCTAATGTTTTACTGAAGTGTTGTGTCTCTAGCTAGGTACAATTTTCACACACACATTTTTGGCGCCCACCATGGGGCCCTGAAATGAGTTTCCATTTCTATTCTAATATTTTCTATCATGTTTTGGCTAAAACTACAATTTTTGTATTATGTTCATACATTTTTTATATGAGTTTTGTCAGAAAGTCATACCAGGACCCCCTAACTGTCGTATGATAGTTGAGATTTTTGAGACTCATACCAGAACTTACACATTATTGTTTGGGAGCTACTCTGTCATGTGGGCAGATACCCACTATCGTACGAGTTTCTAGATTGTCGTACAAGATGTAACTAATTGTCATATGAGTTTTACCATTAGAATTCAATTGTCGTTTCAAATTTTTAGGTAGTTCTCTAGATTTGATTTTTGGATTTGGACTAACAGCTAACACTAGCAATTGAGATCTTCTATTTTTTATTTGTATTTTATGATTCTGATTGGAAAACACAAAAAAATTGCTAAAATAGGTAAAATCTACTAAGCACGTTGTGAGGAACTTAGGTATTCTATTTAATCTGATAATACTTCAATTTTGGATATAAAATGAACTCTCACATGTCAAGCTTGTGTGCCTTTCCAGCTGTCATAATTCACACTTCAGTTTTGGGCTATAAAATGAACATAGATTTTCTTTTTGTATATTTGTTACACATAGTAAATAGGCCCTATGAACACTATTTGTGGATGATCTAGAGAGAGTGGGCTTCATTCACTTGTTCATGCATGTGAAGCTCTTCTTGGTGATAGATCCCATTGTAGGTAGGGAGGATGCTATGATTGTCTCACGTTCTACTTGGTTTGGTCCTCAGCTTTTGATTGATACGTTCTCTCTCCGGAGGGACCGATAGACATATTTGTTGACATCACAAATCTTGGTGAGATAATTTTAGTCTTAGCATGTCAGATTAATCTGTCTGTTATGTTTGGGTAAAAGTGATAAGGCTAGAGGATTATGCTCTACTCCCTTTTTGGGTAGTATTAGAAACTCAAATCCTTGGATCTGGACCAAGTCCCCATGTGGTATCTTTTGTGAGTCACCTTTAGAGAGGGTTAACCATAATGGACATTCCTTTTATTGGGTCAACCATGTGGACAAAACCTCAAGTGGTAATAGCCATTTTCATCGTGATAGGAATAGCCACTATATAAATGTCTTTGTGGAAGAAATCTTCACAAGTGTGGTCTCTTGTTGGGCTATCAGATCTCCCTAGCAGCTCCTGATTGATTAAATTCTTGGACTGTGTCAAAACCCCAGTGCACTTGGATAGGAATTCACCCTCTTGAGATCACAAAATTTGTAGAGTTAGACCATTACTACAAATCCTAGTGAGGCCAAATTTTTCATTTTCTAGGACTGTGCGTTATTGAAAAACTTTTGAGAACATACACAAAAAGCATTCCTAGGAATTAGCAAAATAAGTCACTTGATTGTTCATGCACATGGTTTCTTTGTCCCCTATTCATTATTTTTAGACATGCTTGAAATCACTTGCTTGTTGTTTTGCATGCTTTTTTATCTACTTGGTAATTGAAAACAAACAATCCCGAAATGAACTTCAAATCTGGACATAAAATCTTGCAAACAAACTGATTCTAAAAATTGAGAAATTGCAAATCTGACAGAAAATTCCCTTTTGGAGTCAAAAGTCATCCCACTGGATCAAAAAGTCGTATGAGTTTTTCCCCTTTGTCATATCAGAACCCCTGGATTGTCATATGAGAGCTTGTATATTGTCATACGAGTTTTGTCAGAAATCATAAGAAAAAAATCAAAAACCTTCTATCAATTGTCATACGAGCATTGCAATTGTCATACGAGTCTTGTCAATTGTCATGTTAGAGCCTACCCATACTTGTACGAGCCTAGAGAAAGTCATATGAGAATTTTGAAAAATTGCCAGGAATCCAGTTTTTACAGCCTATTTCTAGATTCTATCAAAAAAATCATTATGTTAGGAACAAAGTAGTAACTAGAAAGAATCCAATCATTTTCCTGAAGTGGTCTCTTGAGTTTGATCTAGCCTTCTGATCTATCGATTTGAGTCTTTTTCATCTTGTGTCAAAACCTTGTCAACATCATCTTCAATTCAATCCTCAACAAAATAGCTAAGTGTTGCGAGCTCATGTCCGCCATCTTTTGGGCATCTACCCATACTACTAGGGTACAATATCCTTCATTTATGTCCAATCTAATCTTCAATCAATCCAATCTTGACAAGGTTGAATTATTTGATCTTCTTGAATCAAGTCATTCTTCAGTTGTCTTCATCTTGCTCTTTTTCTTCACCCAAGGTTAATGTTGGAAATTAGAGCTTCATCACAAAGAAAATAAGGAGAAAAACCTAGATTCTCTTCAGCCGCATCTTCTATGATTTCTGAGACATTTCATCAACTTTTCAACATAGCTAAATTTGTAGAATATGCTCTTTTCAATCTTTACTTTATAGGTGGCTACGTCACTCCTCCTGCATCAACCCATGCACGTCATCAAGCAGCTCCTCATTGATCAATCCCTGGTAGTTTTCTCAATAACACTATGTCTCAAGGAGGAGGTGCGAGCCAAGTTTCTTAAGGACATCAATCACAACATGGTGCAAATCAAGAATCCACACCTTCTAAAATTTCTCGATATCAAAATGATGATAACTTCAAGAAAATGATGAGGCATTCCTTGAAAGAAGACAAAGAAACATACTTCCTAGAGTTGGCTCATCAAGGGGCTAAACTTCCTCCCAACTTTAATGTTGAAGATATCATCACACATGAAGGAAGAAACTCCTATCACAACCATGATGAAATAGATGCATGCCATGCAAGTCAAGCTCAATAAACTAGAGAAAGAAAAGGAACCTAAGGAGTTCTCCATGGAGGCTCTATGCCCTTTTCCATTTGATAAAGACTTGTACATGCCACCATTCCCAAAAATAGTGGAGATGCCTAAATATGATAAATACAATGGAAACTCTGATCCTCAAGATCATGTCAGGGAATTTTGTACTCAATCTATGGAGTTCATGCATGAACCAATCTACCTAATGCATCTTTTCCCTCGATCTTTGGGAGGGTCATCTATTCATTGGTTCTCAAAAATGCCCCCTACAATCAAAAATTTTGAGGAGTTAATCAAACTATTCTATCAATAATACTCCTAAAACATCCAACATCTGGTCACTATGATCGACATCTGCAATCTAAAACAGAACTCAGGAGAACCATTCCTGAATTTTCTCAAACGATGGAGGAAAAAGATTTCTCTATATGCTAGACCTATTCCAGTATCCGAGAAGCTGGAAATTTTCATCAACAACCTTGTTCCAGAGATCAACTACCATTTGCAAATGCAAAATCATACATCCTTTGATAAAATGGTAGAAAATGCAATCAAATTTGAGAAAGTACTTGTACAAAAAGGAGACATATCACTTCAAAAGGACAAGTATGAATCTGGATCTAGTTCTAAAGACAAAGGAAAAAATTAGAACAAGAATAAAGGTGTCATCACAGATGGTGTTGTTGATACTATTTGTGCCCCATCTAAGGCACCTACTTTCAATCTCACTGTTGGCACCTAAGCTATCAAAGCCTCAGAGGCAAAAGAAACATAATCAAACAAGAAGTCATCTAACTATAAACCTTGGGCTACAGATCCTAAATGAAAGTTTACTCCTCTTGGAGAATCCTTGGAATCTGCCATGAAAACTTTGTTGGCCAACAATATCATCACCTTGCCTGAGATAAAGGTATTTGATCCTGAACCTAAACTAAAATGGTGGAGAGAGAATGATTTATGTGACTTCCATCACAATAAGGGTCATAAAATTAATAACTACATATGCTTGAAACATGTCATACAAGAAAAAATTGATAATGGAAAAATCGTGATTGACAATCATAAAAGCAATAATGATCATACAAGATTCATAGAACCATTTCAAAAGCATGTTCAAGGAGATTCATCTTTTCAACCTAATATGGGTGCTAAAGTCAATTATACCTACTCTGGAAACAATGCTATCATAAATATGGTTGAACCATGCCTATCTGAGCATTGCAATGTCATCACAATTCTAAGAAAGGATAGGGATAATCAATCAGCGAATGCAGTTACTCAATCACAAGCTCAGACGCATCTACAAGGAAAAAATTCAGATTTATCAAATGTCCCTAAGATGTCTTTCAATCTTTCATCTACTTCTAAACAAAAGGCTTCCTCTAAATAAAATCCTAAACAAATGAGGCCAACATCATACAGTATTATCCAACAACTCCAGCATACAAATGCAAAAATCTCCATGTTTGAGTTGCTTCAGATATCTCCATCTAATAGCGCCATTCTAGATAAAGCTCTGCTCGGATCTAATATTCTTGACAACCTTAATTTAGATATATTCTGTACTATGGTTGGTCATCTAACGTCTCCCCATTATATCTCCTTTTTAGAGGAAGATGATAACTCCTTGATTCATCTGCATAACCATCCCTTGCACATTGAAGTTTTAATCCAAAACCATCATGTCAAATGTGTGTTGATAGATGGAGGTGTTGGTCTCAACATTTTTTCTTATAGCTTGATTATGCAACTGGGATTATCAAAAGCTTCCATGGATCCTAAAAGAAGATAACTATCAAGACATATGATGAACAAGAAAGATCTTCCAAAGGAACAATTGTCTTACCTATCAAAACATGTCCAGTTATCAGAGATATCACATGTCAAGTTCTCAATCTACCTTTGGCTTACAACATCCTCCTAGGGAGACCCTGGATACATGAAATGCAAGCTATTCCTTCCACATACCATCAATGTGTGAAATTTCCTTATGAAGGAGTAGAGGTGACAATTCCAGCTGATCTATCTACCGCTTGGAATGCATTGAAAGAAAGTGCTGATAAACTTGTTCCTAATAACAAAGAATCTTCCACTAAGCAACTAGATATTGCTTTAACATCCAAGATAGAAGAAATTTCTAAAGAGGTCAAAATCAAAGATAATGGCATGGGAGAATAAACAATGGAACCCATTTTATCTCTCACATCTCTCCCATTGTCCCCAAAATCTTATGGACAACCTTCTGATAAAGTGAAACCCACAACTAAAGAATCCTAGGTCATATTCAATGGAAGCTTTGTCATAGAGCAAGTATCTAAACAAGAGTTTGAAGAAGTTGTGCTTGCATGGTTATAAAAGGATGAGTCTCAATCCCAATCAGTCTAGAAATGTGACTCCACTTCAAGAAAAATTCCTCAGAAGTCATATGGAACAAGAGACAAATTGATCACAAAAATGGGATATACTAGAAAAGGACCTCTAGGACTACAAGGTAAAGGTCTTCTATCACCTCTTGATCATTGTGGCTGAAAAAACAAGAATACAATAGGTTTAGGATATAAGAAGAAGCCTTTCTATCTTAGCAAAAACTCTCCACATGTCTTAGAACAGATTAAACCATCAACAACAATTCAACCAAAGGAAGAAACTGAACAATCTGATAGTGATGATTCAGACACCACTGATGAGCTCATTCCTTATGAGCATTTTTTTAAAGAAATAAAAGACCCCCTTGAAGCTGAAAATGACCCAATAAAGGGAATCAATGTAGTAGAAACACAAGAACCTACTATGGGACGAAAGACAGTTGCACCACAAGAACCAGCTGATCTTGAAGAAAACCACATAGACAAGGAGGAAGGTGGTAGCTATTCTGAAATAGATTCCCATGAGTATGAATTGAAATCAAACTTGGAAGGAAATCCTACTTGGGGTATTCACCCTAACTTTACGCATATTCTTGATTTTCCAAAAGGCCTAGATGAGGAATCAAATGACTATGAATGGGGAGTCATTCTAGAGGAAGATGAGCTTATCACAGAGAAACATGTTGATGTTATTCACCAATATGCACCTAAACCCAATGTAAGTCTAGAGAAAAATGATGAACTTAATGAGTCTGATCCATCGATGGCTAAAGTGGACTCCCATAATGACATTGAGCCTATTCACAAATTGAACATTTTGAGTTGTAATATCACCTTTGAACTCAAGAGTTGGGTTAGGACCAATGATGACAAATCCATATCTGTAAACACTATTTCCCAATCCTTCCCCACTCTAACTATCCAACATCCTGAACTTCTTGACCAAACCTCCACGAATCCGAGCTAAGGTATCTATACTTTTCCAAATGACTATGCCCTTGCTTGCTACCTCAATGTAGTTGAGCCTATGATGACTTCCATCAGTGAACCAAGTGTTAGCATGATGGAGTTGGACATCAAGTATCTTAGTCAAAAGAATAAAAGTAAAAATAAAAAGAAAAGGAGTTCTGAGGGTGAAAACAAATTTGTGGCAGTCTCAGAACCTACAAAAGTAAAAATAAAATATGTATTCGAAGGTGAAAACCTCTTTGAGGCACCTAAGGATGAGATATTTGATGTTCTTCTGAATCATTTATAGGACAAATCTCCAGTACTAATTGAGCCCATTAAATCTATCAACTTGGGTACAACATAAGAACCATAGTTGATCCATGTAGCACAATCCTTATCAGAAGAATAAAAGAAAAAATTTACCACACTCCTAACAGAAAATAAGATCAACTTTGCATTGAAATATTCAGATATGCTAGGGTTGGATCCTGATCTTATAATGTACCATTTATCTATATCTCCAAGGGTCAAACCTGTTAAGAAAAAATTGAGAAAGATGAATCCACATGTTGCACTCTTGGTCAAATTTGAATTAGAGAAACTACTAAAAGTGAGATTCATCCGTGTTATTGATTATGTTGAATGGATCTCAAATATTATACCTATATCAAAACTAGACAAATCTATAAGAGTATGCAAAGATTTTAGAGATGTAAACAAAGCATGCCCTAAGGATGATTTTCCACTACCTAACATTGATATGATAGTGGACATGACTGCGGGCTTTGAGATATATTCTTTAATGGATGGTTTTTCTGGATACAACCAAATAAAAATTGCTCCAGAGGATCAAGAGAAAAATGCTTTCACATGTGCATGGGGTACCTTTTGTTGGAATGTCATGCCATTTGGGCTTAAGAATGTTTGTGCTACATATCAAAGAGCTATGATGTCTATTTTCCATGACATGATGCATCGAACTATGGAGGATTATGTTGATGATAATTTGGCTAAATCTATGATAAGATCTGAACATCTAAATGATTTGAGAAAAATACTAGATCGAATGGAGAAGTTGTCTCAGATTGAACCCTAAGAAGTGTGCTTTTGGTGTCACTTCTGGAAAGCTCTTAGGTTATATTGTTTCAAAGAAAGGAATTGAAGTAGATTCAGAAAAGGTTAAGGCTATCATGGAGATGCAACCTCCCAAGAATATCAATCAAATGAGAACATTACAAGGGAGAGTACAATCTATCAGACACTTCATATCTCAGTTAGTTGACATATCACAACCTTTCACAAAAACATTACATAAAGGTGTGACTTTTGCATGGAATGAGGAATGTGAAAAGAACTTTAATCATATCATGAAATATCTATCAAATCCTCCTATTTTGATGCCTCCTATTCAAGGGAAGCCATTGATCCAATATGTGTCCACTACAGATACATCACTGGGGGCACTGCTAGCACAACATGATGAGAACAAGAAAGAGAGAGCTATATACTATATCAATAGAGCATTGGTAGCGTATGAGAAGAACTATTCAATGATTGAGAAAGCTTGTCTAGCTATGATCTTTGCATCATAGAAACTAAGACACTACATGTTAGCTCATACCACACATTTGGTAGCTAAGATTGATCCACTAAAGTACCTACTAAGCAAAGCTTCCCTTACAGGTAGACTAGCTAAATGGGTGATGCTATTAAGTGAATTTGACATTGAATATGTTGAATATTCCTTATTAAAATTCAAGATTACACAATATTGGTCATCTATCTACTATCCTCAAGGGAATGAACAAGAAGAGGCTTCAAAAAAGAATCTATTGAAAATATTGCATCGTACAGTTAATAAAATAGGAAGAAACTAGCATCTCATGATCAATCTAGCTCTTTGGGCCTACAAAACAAGTATTAGAACACCCACTGGGGCTACACCATTCACTTTAGTTTATGGGTCTGAAGTGGTACTTCCTATTGAGGTTAAAATCCCATCACTAAGAATCAGAATGCATGGTCTAGTAACTAATGATGACTATAGAGTGTCTAGATTACAAGAACTTGAACTACTAGATGAGCGCAGATAAGCAACATATGATCATCTCAGAGTTTATTAGGAAAGAATGTCTAGAAGCTACAATAAGAAAGTCAGACATAGAGAATTTTAGGTTGGTGATCTAGTCTTGAGAGAGAATCCTAAAAATTAATCACATCGAGAACGCAAGGGGAATTTTGAACCCAATTGGCTGGGTCCCTTTGTTATCACTACTAATTTTGGCTCTAGTGCCTATTAACTCTCAGTGACTAATGGAGAATAGCTCTGAGAACCAATCAACATTCTCCATCTAAAGAAATTCTATGCCTAAGGTGTTCAATATTAAAAAATGTCCTTAAAAAATCATAAAAATCTGAAAAGGTCTTGAAAAAAATGATCATCCTGGTGAAAACCTAGCAAATAGGTGCCTTGATGTATCACAACAAAATTTAAAAAAATGAAAAATACAAAAAAAATGAGAAAAAGAAAAAGTGCCTTGGTGAAAACCTAGAAACAGGTGCCTTGGAAGAAAAAATAGAATCTCTACCAAGATGATGAAAACCCGGCAAACGGGTGCCACTTGTTCAAAACGCTTCATCTATCATCTCAATCTTGGTCTTTTCCTAGCTTTTAGTCTTGCTTTAGTTTGTACATATCTCCCAGTTTGTTTCCACATTCCTATTTTCAATAAATTTGGTCTGTACACCAATCGGCTCAAGCGTCTGTATCTTGTCAATGTTTCAAAATTGGGTGAAATCAATGTCATATCCTATGGTCTCCAATATACCTTAGTCGAGTCCTATCCATTTAGAATCCTTTGAAGCTACATCTGAGTTAGTTTGTCTGTCTCCTCTCCAGAAAGGATTTTGCATCTACAACAATGCAATCAAACATCAACAACAAACTGAAAATAGTCTTTGCTTCATTACTTTTATCTCCTTGTATGCTTACTGATTCGCATTGAGATTTTTGCATTGTGTCCTTTCAAGCTCTTCGATGATGTCCTTTACAGGATTTAGAGAGTGATGACTGGGGGCATAATATTTTCTTTGTTTTCTGCTTTGAGTGAAAATCTAACAACTTTGGAAATTTTGGATTGAAATTGTGTCCGTCTGTAAGAGCCTTCATCTCATATTGGATGGCCATGAGTACCTTGACCATTGATACCCAAAAAATTCAAGGAAGTTTGATCTAACTATTGTCTTTTTGAGTTAGTTCTTACTCCTACTATGAAACGCGATCTTACCTAAGGATGTGAATGATAAAGGATCACTACATGTAATTCACATTAGATTTAGAATGATCTCTTGACTACTTGATGTGTTTGTACCGCAAGGTGTATTCAGGTCATCACGATGTCTATGTTCTGATGCTTATAAAAATTGCTATATCAAAATGGATATGATATTCAGGTCATCCTGATGTTTGTGCCTTGGTGCTTATATCTAATCTGACATTCCAAAAACAAAATCAATATTCATATGTCCATGGTTGTCTAACCAGTGGGCGTTGTATTGATTCTTGCCCTTACAAATCAATATTCATATGTTCATAGTTTCCTAACTAGTGGCCATTGTATTAATTTATCCAATTACCTAAAAATTCAGTGATGAAAATGACTGACACATGATTAGTGAATAGGTCCTAGGTCTTAGGTTTGCATTTCATTCTACATATCATTTTGCACTTCGCATGATTGTATGCTCTCACAATTGCTGAATAAACTTGAATGCTTAAATGATTCTTCAAAAACTAAACTTAAAGTTGACATGAAGAGCTGAATCTCACATGAAAGTTTCTTCACAAAAATGCAAGTAGTCACCATCCTGGGTTAGACATCCTTTTTGACAAATAACCGAGTACTTGTCTTCATCAATACTTGCAGAACATATCATGTGTATCATTTCATTTACATTGCATATCATAAATCATCCCATCTATTACATTTCATTATAGACATGTGCATTTACCATTCCATAGCATAATCAAAATCATACATTGACATACATCTTTCATCTATCAACTACATTTGCATAAATCCATACATTTGAAAGAAATCATTGCATTGCATATTACATACATTCTACACTACCCATAAAATTTACATCATGTGATATTATCATAACTCAAATCGACAAGTACAAATGAAGTCATAACCAAAATATTGATCTCATATATATCATATAACTTGAACTAGTCAAGGGTACACTACTGGCACAAGGTACAAAAGAATGAGCTCATGTGAGCTATCAAGAGGCAGATCATTGTATATGAGAAAAATCACAAAAATAGAATATCAACATAGATCAGCTATCTGCCTGATCCTCTACATCTAGTGGAGGTGGTGGTGGTGCATCTAGTACTACCTCATCTCATGGTATTTTGGCTCCCTCTGAAGCAATCATATACTGTGAATATGTCAAAACCCTTTGAACTGTGGAACAATAGAATAATATGCCAATGCATAGTAGGAGGCCCCCACAGTCTGGTGTGTCACCTCTTCCTGTAATCATCTAACATTTGCCTCACATGCTAAGAGTTGTCTCTCAAACCCCTTCCATTGTATCTTGTAGGTGGCACTTCGTAACTTCAGGTCTCTGACATGTATCCTAAGCCATCTAATGGTCTCCTAAGGAGTCTATGCTAAACTAGGATCTACCTTTGTAGCAGGAAAATTTGTGTCTCCACCTAGCTAATTAGTAGCCTCTTCCCTATGTCCCTTATGATGTGTCACCTCAGCTCCAAGATCAAAATCTGTATCACCCTGTGTAGGATAAGGACCAGCACCCACATCTTGTTGAGCACCAAGCACCTCATCAACACTACCTATACTGCCTAATGTATGACCCTCTCCTCTAGTGAATCTCCTATGTGCATCTGCAGGCCTTCCTACTATAGAACTAGTAGGATGAGGTGGTCTCATATGAACAGATGGTCTTAGTGGTGTCACAACTACTCTCAGCCTTGAAGGTGAAGGCTGGGGCATAGGAATTTGAACATCACACTGTCTCTATCCTCGTCCCATCGGTGCACCTATAATATCCATGGCCTCCTCCATACTGGGAATCAACTCTGTCAGATCATAAAAATAGTGCATAGGATGCTCCACTAACCAAGCAATGAATCCATCTGTCACTCTAGCATTTGTAACATCTGGTTGGTAATCCTAGTCTCTAGCAACATATCCGTTGTACTCCTATGTACAAAGAGCATAAGACAACCATCTTGTCCATCCTAAGCCAATCTCTTAGAATATCTATGCATATGTGGCATAATCCTATGGGGCATCCTGAATGATACCATACTATCACCACACTAGTAATGATAAATCTCTCAAGCACTATGGTAGACCACCCTATCAGCACTCGACTCTAGAAGAAGTAGCTAAATTGTGCCTATGCAGTAGGCTAGGCCTCTATTTGTAGATATGAATGCTAGATCATATAAGTCATATCATTGAGGATATGCCTCCAATACTTAGTGATCCCCATGCGCACCTATGTGACATATCCTGAATAAATATAGATAACTAGCTCCTATGGCTGGCGCTGAGTCTGACATACTGGTCTGCATACTGGGATGTGCTCCCAGGCCCAAATCTAAAGCGCTAGAGTACCTGAAGAAAAACTCTTGCTCTCCTGATACACTATCTTGTGCAACTCAAAGAACATATGGGCCAGCATACACTGTTCCCAACCCAACTCAGAAGGAGTGGCCATCAAATGAGAAACCATAGGGGCCCAACCCATCAAGAGACCATTCTGCTAACAGTCAGACATGATAATGCAACCAATAATCCTAGCTAATATATACTCTAATCTATGGGTCTTCCCATATCACTAGACTAAGGACTCCCATGATATGGACTGGGTTAGTTGTGTATCATCTCCAAATAATCTCCTAAAAGCATTTAAAGCAGAGTTCCCCGAACTCACATAGTTAGGGCGAGGACCATGAAATGGAATGCGGAGTATCTGATAGACGTCCTCTGGAGTAACTGTAATCTCTCCAATAGGGAGGTTGAAGGTCTGTGTCTCTAAATGGAAGTTCTCAATCAATGTAGTCAGTATCCCATGGTTTACCTGAATCTCGGGTAAACGGATTAGGTACTCGAACCCATAAGAAGCTAGGTGCACTCTCATAAGATCTAGAAGTGACACACAAAGTCTTTGAGTAGTCGTGTGTGATATATGAACATGTACATCAGGGTAGATGACCTACACAACATAGAAATAGGGAATCCTATCAGTAACTTGGTTAAAAAATAGGCTAAAAGTATAGAAATTCAAAAGTTGAACACTTCAAAAGGTACATTAAATGCTACGGAATGAGCCTAAGAAATCAGAAAATCCAAAAATTTGACCTAAACGGGTGAAATAAGCTCACCATTTTCATATGACAATATAGTCTGGTATCAAAACTTGTACGAGTTTTAGCAGGTTCCCATATGACAATTCATGGTTACACGACAAAGTATATAATGTCGTACAATAATTGAGGGACCCGACGAAATGTCATACGACACTTGGGTCCCTCTCATACGAGTTTCCTATGGTTCTGGGATGACACTCTACAGGAATTCAAAATTCATACAAGTCCTAGTGGAATCTCGTATGAGTTTCTATGCTAACGAAATTCAAAAAATTAAAAACGTACGAAAAAGATCTAAAAATGCTAGAAACATGCAAAAATGGAATTTACAAAGAGGCACAGAGGTCCACTTACTGGGTGTCTGTACTACGGAGGTCGTTGGTGTCGCTTGCTGTGCTCAAAATGATGTGAGGAGACTGGAACCTTCATCTCGGCTATTTTTCACTCGGAGGGCTCCATGGTAGTTTCTAAAGTCAAAAGTGAATAACGATTTGAAAATGACCCTTTTGGCCCTTATATAGGTTTTGAGCTAATTTTTCAAAGTGCTCTGTTTTCCACAAAAATTACACCCCTAGCTAATTTCGACATTCTGAACCTATTTTTGGGATCAAAATCAAAATTTGAGATCATTTACTATGTCAAAATCATGATTTAAAATTTTTTGGACCCAGGACGATCGATTGCTTGCATAATCAACCTTCAATCATCACACAAATCTAGAATTCAACTTAACTGATTATCTAACATCAAAACTATCAAAATTTCAACTTGGTCAACCATGGTCAAATCATGCTTAAACTTAGTCAAACTTGGTCTCCAGGACCTCCAAACGATGCAGAATGCGTCTCCAAATGTGTACAACCACTTCTCAAATTAATTAATATACTTATAAACCATTCAACGCTGACTTTTCTTCTCAAATTTTTATTTTCATCCCGAAGGGGCATGGTATTACACATCAATCAAATTTATAATCAAATCTTTCCTCAATAATCAAGACAACAACCACGTCTAGTTGTTGATTCATCTAAATACCTCGTCGCTTGGGGCACATTGCTTGGGGCATATTAGACTCATCGAGATCCATATCAATCTGGTATCCTAATCAATCTTGTAAACTGTATCATCTTTTTGTAACCATCATTTCATTAGTGTTATTTCCTTGGTTCTTCATAATTGAAGGGTTCAGATGTGATACCATTTTGATTCCTTTGGACAATTAGGTCACTCACTTCTTCGTAATCATAAGGTTCAGAACCAGGCATTTTGATACTTTTTCATAATCACCAGTTCATTGTTGCTATAGTTAACATCATCACAATTCTTGGTCAACTAGGACCTGAATCAACTGTTCTAATCTTTCAATCGATTTCTGTCTCTGAATTGGTTAATCTTTCAAATCAATTTCAACATATTTATCAAAAAAAGACTAATCTTTGAACCACTGTGCTTTACACAATAATTCAAAGAGGGGCAAACCGTAATACCCCGAAAATGGGCTATAGGTTCATTAACCTCTTACATCTTCAAATCAAATCAAATCGACATCAAAGTCCTAACCTAAGGCACATCTGCATATCAGTTCATCAAAACCATAATTGATTATCTTAATTCTACATCGGGGGATATTCCTTGAAATATTCCTTATTTATCCTAATTATCTTTGATTTAATAATTATTTGGTGATAAATCCTATTTATCCTAAAGTTTGATTAATTGAATATTCTAAATATTTAATTAATCAGATTTAATTCTGCCACTTAATTATTTAATTAGATTTAATTCTATGTATTCTTAAATTGTATTATTTAATTTTGACAATAAATCAAAAATCTTATGACTAATTGATTAAATTCTTATTTAATTAATTAATGTCAATTGTCAATATTTAATGATATAGTTTTTGGAATAAAGTTTGATTTAATAATTGATTAACTCATAAATCAATTATTTTATTTCAAAAATTAGTTAAGTTGAAGATAAATCACTTTATTTAATTAATTAATTTATAATTATCTATGCACATTTGAAGGAGCAGTTAAACTTTAAATCAAAAAATCAATTCAAGTTGTTATCTTTTGGAAACTCAACATCTATTTTGAATTAAAAATTGATCTAAACTTCTGATTTAAGTTAAAAAGTTGTTTTTGCATGATTTGCATGATTTTGTGAGTTAATCTTTTTATGATTTCTTGTTAACTCAAAAATCAACCCGAGTTTATCAAGAGTGATTGATGGCTTTTCTCAATGCATCCTCAAGCCCTGGATTTCTATAAAAACAAGGCTCAACTCTTCATCTCACATCTCTTGAATTTGCACAATTACTCTAGAGAAATTGCGTACAAAGAATCAAACTTTTGTGATAGGTGACTTTGTGAAATCAATTCCTAGTTTTCATAGCTTTTGCATAGTTTTTCAAATCAACTCATATCATTGTTATATTAAATCTGCATATCATTTCATTCAATTCTAGATTAGTTTCATACAATTTTTCATCTTATTGCATTCAAAATCCAAAAAAAATAGATTAATCCGCATTCATATAGTTTTTCATCTTTTTCATTCAAATCTTTCATTTAGATGTTGTATTATCACTGATCTCGGTCTAATCTGAGAATACCATACTCACACCTACTAGAAGGCAGTAAATCACCTAGTTAGCTTAGTTCCATTTATCTGCAAATTTTGATTTTGCTAACCTCTAATGTTTTACTGAAGTTTTGTGTCTCTAGCTAGGTACAATTTTCACACACACAAGTGGATACTAAGGGGATTGAGAAGGGGACTACCCTGTTGCATACACAGGCTTCAATGGATGTTGAGGTGGTGGTTGATACTAAGGTGGAGTTGGTGGTGGGTTTTTCTACATGGGGTAAGTGTGTTTGGTGCAGGAGCACCTACTCCTACTCTAGATTCAATAGGAATTCTCATGAAGCCTAAGTTTTCACACTAAGGTCCTTGAGACGTCTAGTCATGCTTAGGATAGAAATTAGTATTGAGATCTCATTGTAAGGCCATAGTTCCAAGTTTGCATTTTATGAGCCCTTGGTCTAACTATTGGTCATTTATGATCCAATATCCTAGGCATAGGTAGTTTTCATGTTTTTTATGTTTGGATCCATTAGGGATCATCAAATTAGGGATAAGACCAATTTTGGTCATTAGAATAGCAAATTTTCAAAATTGCTCAAAAGTTGTCAAGCAAATTTAGAGCAACTTTAAAAAGTTGTTAAAAACTTGTAAAAGACCCTCCCAAATGGCTAAATGGTTTAAACCTCACTTGTAACCATTGGGAGCATCCTATAAAAGCCCTCACAGGTGAGTGATAGGATATATACAACTTGTAATTGGCATTTTTATCAATAAAAACCATCTATTCTCTGCAAATTCTGAGTTTCAGAGCGTTGTATGGATAGGTATGAAAGTTGGGGCATGTGAGAGTGATTCCAAAGGTTGATTCTTTGAATCTTCTTTCTATTTCAATTGGTCTCATGTGTTAATTCAAATTGGTTTGGAAGATATCAAAACTTTTGTGACAGTGCCTAGGATTAAGGCTTAAAATCAGGGTTGGAGATAGGGCCTGATTGTTTAGGCACATTCCACCATGGGAAATTGATGCCCCTTGGTGGAATAAAATTAATTTCAATGTATTTTCATATTATGCAGGCAAGGAGAGTGGATTTGCAGGGAGTTGGTCTTGTCACCATAACCTAGGTGTACATCTCTATGTGTGCACCAGTTGGAAACTAGGACAGTCCTCCTAGATTTTGATTGAGGGTTCTTCAGGACCTATAAAATTGGATTCTCACTTTTTTTATACATATGCACATGCTTCCACATCTATTTTGTGCATTTTCATAGGGAAAAAAGTACCTATAGTGTATTTGGAGCCCTATTTAGACCTATTAGCCTGGTCCAACGTTGCAACAGAAGCAACCTCCACTCATTTCCATTCCTTGGTGTTTAAGTAGGTTTCTAGGATTGTGTAGAAACATAGCCTTGTGTGTTGTTCAATGGTGAAAGAACCATTGTAACTAATGAAATAAGACCTAAATAGGCTAGAGCAATTTTCATTAGCCACCCTTGGTCTTAGTCTAAAGTTCATAGGGTTTGAATCCATATTTCCTTAAAGAAACCTCTTAGTAATTCACTGATTATTGGTGCTTGGGACTTTGGAAAACCTAGTGATTAGGCTCTATTGTCTTGTAAGGTTGTGATAACCTTCCCCAAGTCCTCTTTGATACTTGTGATAAGTGGTGCAGTACCAGATCTTGCACCTTGGGTGTTGAGGAATCCAGACTTCACCAAATTACTTACTATTTGAAGGCTTCTACTAACCACTGCTACATCAAGTGGTATCAGAGCTATGTCTAATCTTGAGAATGAGGATATCCCTGCAAGGGTTACAAATAGTGAGTTGGCAAAGATGGTGAGAGACAAAAATGCTATAAACAAGGCCTTAACTAAGAGGCTTCAGGAACTTGAGAAGAAGCTTGATGACAAGGACAAAGATGAGTCTGAAAATGAAGAAGGGAGTGAAGAAGAGGAGGATGATCCTAATCAAAAAATCCCTGTAGACCAAAGACCTTTCATTGATGCTTTGAAGTCCATGGGAAGAAGGACCATAGAGGAGAAGATAGATTTGCCAATTTTCAATGGCAAGATGAATGTTGATCTAGCATTGGATTGGATAGAAGCATTAACAACATTCTTTGAATGTGAAGACATACCTGAAAAATAGAGAGTAAAAGTAGCAAGATCCAAGTTGAAGGTAGCAGCCCTAACTTGGTGGAACTTCATCCAAATAGAGAGGGTGAAGAATGGGAAGAACATGATCAATTCATGGAATAGAATGATTGCATTGATCAAAGAGACATATGTACCTGAGTATTATGGGGTACAACTCCATAGGAGGAAGCAAAAGGACATGGATGTAGGCTCATACACCGAGGAGTTCTTGAAACTATGCATGAAGACTAATATGGTTGAAGATGAAGAGGAGAAGCTAGCAAGGTACATGAATGGCTTGAAAGTATCCATTCAAGAAGAGTTGAGTCTACACAACCCTACCACAGTCAATAGGTGTTATCAAATGGCACTTAAGGTAGAGGAAAAATGGAAGAGAAAGCAATATTTTGGCAAAGGAAAGAGCAATGATAGTGGGAGGATTTTTAGAGGCAAAAAAAACTCTTGGAACAAGGGACAAAGTAGTGGTAGCAGTAGCAAGGCCAATGACCAGGGAGACAAAGAAAATAGTGACTCTAATTCAAGAGGAAACTATAGAGGAAGAAGACCTTTCAATAGAGGAAGGACAAATTCAGGAAGAGGCAATGGACCATTGAAGTGTTTTTATTGCAACCAATTGGGACACCATGCAGGAAGATGCCCTGAGAAGAGAAACAATAACCAATGTGAGAGGAGAGCACAACTTGTCTAAGAAGATAAAAAAGAGGACAATGCTGATGCTAGAGACCTGGAACCAAAAGGAGTGTGTCTAATGATGAGGTAGGTTTTCCTTCAAGTACCACAAACCCAAGAGCCTCCATAAAGGAAGAATCTCTTTAGGACAAAGATCAAGTGTCATGGAAAGGTATGCAATCTTCTTATTAATTATGGTTCAACTGAAAATCTTGTGTCTTGTGAAATGGTTCAGAAATTAAGCTTGCCTAAGAAACCACACCCTTGCCCCTATCATGTTTCATGGTTAACCAAAGGCCAACAAACTCTAGTCACAGAACAAGCTTGGATAGAGTTTTCTATTGCTGACTTCAAGGACAAGGTCCTTTGTGATGTTGTTGAGATGGATTCAGCCTACATCCTTCTAGGCAGGCCTTGGCAATTTGATGTTGATGCTACCCGCCATTGTAGGAAGAACACCTACTCCATCACCAAAGATGGGAAGACCTTCACCATGAAGCCCCTACCAGATAGAAAAACTAAAAAGGAACCCACTGTGATTATCATGGGGGAAAAGGAGATGTTGAAAACCTTGAAAGATCTAATATTGAACCATTTGTCCTAATTTCTAAACCCAAAGATAACATCAGGTCTGTTCAAGAAGAGCCCATACCAAATGAAGTCAAAAATCTACTGCAAAAGTATAAAGAAGTCACTATTAGTGACCTGCCCTTTGCCCTCCCTCCCATTAGGGATATTAGCCATCAAATAGACTTGATGCTAGGCTCTTCCCTACCTAATAAGACACCATACAAAATGACTCCATTGTAGCATGTAGAGATTGCAAAATAGGTCACTAAATTGTTGGAAAGAGGGCTCATTCAAAAGAGTCTCAGTCTTTGTGTTGTACCCTCAATCTTGGCCCCTAAAAAGGATGGAAAATGGAGGTTATGCACTGATAGCAGGGCCCTAAACAAAATCACAATAAGGTACAGATTTCCCATGCCAAGGATTGAAGACCTATTGGATCAACTGGGTGGTGCATGCTACTTCACCAAGATAGACTTAAAGTCTGGTTACCATCAAATTAGAATCAAGCCTGAAGATGAATGGAAAATAGCATTCAAGACTACTAAAGGTTTGTTTGAATGGTTAGTAATGCCCTTTGGTTTAAGCAATGCCCCTAGCACTTTTATGAGGCTTATGAATGAGATATTCATAGATTTTATTGGAAAATTTGTTGTTGTTTACCTTGATGACATACTAATATTCAGTCATAGCAAGGATGACCATCTTGATCATGTGAAACAGGTACTAAGAAGACTTCATCAGCACAAGTTGGTAATCAACTTGGAAAAATGCATGTTTATGAGAAAGGAACTTGTATTCCTAGGTTTTGTGATCTCACAGGGTACCCTCAAGATGGATCCTGAAAAGGTAGATGCAATTATTAATTGGCCTCCACCAAAGAATCAAGGTGATGTAAGAAGCTTCCATGGGCTTGCAACTTTTTATAGGAAATTCATTAAAAATTTCAGTCATGTGTGTGCACCAATGCTTGACATAATCAAAGGTGGAAAGAAGACTAAGTTTTCATGGACAAAAGAAGCCAATGATTCATTTCAATACTTGAAGAATAGAGTCTCTCAATACCCCATCTTGGTCCTCCCTGATTTCAACAAAGTCTTCACTGTGGAGACTGATGCAAGTAATTTGGCTATAGGAGCAGTCCTAAGCCAAGAAGGCAAGGCAATTGCTTTCTTTTCTGAGACATTGAATGAGGCCAAGAGGAATTATTCCACCTATGACCTAGAGCTTTATGCCATGGTCCAAGCCCTCAAGAAATGGAGGCACTAATTGATCCCAAAGGAGTTTGTAGTCTACACTGACAATCATTATCTAAGCTTCCTTAATTCACAAGAAAAACTTTCAGTCAGGCATCTTAAATGGGTAGAGCAATTGCAGGCCTATACCTAAAACATTAAGCATAAAAAGGGTGTAGCAAAAAAAGTTGTTGATGCACTTAGTAGGAGGATTGGTCTAGTTGAAGAAGTTCAACTCCAAAGTGTGGCAATTGAGTCCCTTAAACACCTATACCTGGATGACCCTAATTTTTTTGAGATATATCAGATTTGTACAAAGATGGAGGGTAGATATCACACTAATTTTTTTGAATATCTAATTTAGAATGGCCTTCTATTCAAGGGATCACAACTATGCATACCCAAGTTCTCAATGAGAGAAAACATAATCAGAGAGAAGCATTGTGGTGGCCTAGGAGGTCACTTTGGCATTGACAAGACAACAGACATGGTGAAGAGGAGTTATTTTTGGCCCAAGTTAAATAATGATGTCAAAAAGTTCATTGAAACTTGTAAAATCTACCAGCAAGCTAAGGGAATGACAACAAATCAAGGGCTCTACCAACCCTTACCAATCCCTTCAAGGCCTTGGGAATCCATTTCAATGGATTTTGTCATGGGACTACCTAAAACCAAGCAAGGATTTGATAGTGTGTTTGTCATAGTGGATAGATTCAGCAAAATGGCCCACTTTGTCCCATGCAAGAACACAAATGATGCATCTCATATAGCCAATCTCTTCTTCAAGGAAGTAGTTAGAATTCATGGCTTACCTTAGACAATTGTATTAGACATAGATGTAAAGTTTCAAGGGCACTTTTGGAGGACACTCTTCAAGAAATTGGGTACAAATCTCACCTATAGCTCTACCTATCACCCTCAAATAGATGGGTAGACTGAGGTAGTGAATAGGTCCCTAGGAAATCTTCTAAGATGCCTCACCAAGCAATATTCACAGAGTTGGGATACCATTCTACCCCAAGCAGAGTTTGCCTTCAATGACTCAATCAATAGGTCAACTAGCAAGACTCCATTTCAAACAGTGTATGGTATGCACCCCAAGGGACCACTAGATTTGATGGAACTCCCATCTGATTTTAGAATTAGTGCACAAGGCCAAGAATTGGCAGAACTTATCAACAAGGTACAGCAGCAAGTAAAGGAAACCCTGCAAAAGTCTAGTTTAAAATACAAAGAAAATGCTGATAAGAAGAGAAGAGAGGTTCATTTCAAAATAGGGGACAGAGTTTGGGCATTCCTAAGGAAGGAAAGACTACCTAAGGGTAGATACTCCAAGTTTCAAATGAAGAAGGTAGGACCTTGCAGCATATTGAACAAACTAGGTGACAATGCCTATGAGATCTCCCTTCCTCCAACATTGCAGATCTCTCCAATCTTCAACATTGCAGACCTCACACCATATAAAGTTACAACAGGTTCAAGCAATGAGTAGGGTAAGGACACAAGCACGGAGGATGAAGACTATGTCATTGATCTTCCACAAAGCAAACCGGTGGAGATTCAAGAAATTTTGGACTCCAAACTACTCAAGAAAACTAGATCAAGGAAGTATATGTAGTACTTGGTAAAATGGAAGGGCTTACCAAAGATTGATGCTACATGGATGACTGAGGATCAAATACAGTAGCATGGGACCTCGGTAGGGAAGCTATACTCAAGTAGGGACTTGAGTTTTAAAGTTCAAGGGGAGTATGGTGCAGGAGCACCTAATCCTACTCTAGATTCAATAGGCATTCTCATGAAGCCTAAGGTTTCACACTAATTAAGGTCCTTGAGACCTCTAGTCATGCTTAGGATAGAAATTAGTATTGAGATCTCATTGTAAGGCCATAGTTCCAAGTTGGCATTTTATGAGCCCTTGGTCTAACTATTGGTCATTTATGATCCAATATCCTAGGCATAGGTATTTTTCATGTTTTCTATGTTTGGATCCATTAGGGATCATCAAATTAGGGATAAGACCAATTTTGGTCATTAGAATAGCAAATTTTCAAAATTGCTCAAAAGTTGTCAAGCAACTTTAAAAAGTTGTTAAAAACTTGTAAAAGACCCTCCCAAATAGCTAAATGGTTTAAACCTCACTTGTAACCATTGGGAGCATCCTATAAAATCCCTCACAATTGGGTGATAGGATATATACAACTTGTAATGCCATTTTTATCAATAAAAACCATCTATTCTCTGCAAATTTTGAGTTTCAGAGCATTGTATAGATAGGTACGAATGTTGGGGCATGTGAGATTGATTCCAAAGGTTGAGTCTTTAAATCTTCTTTTTATTGCAGTTGGTCTCATGTGTTAATTCAAATTGGTTTGGAAGATATCAAAACTTTTGTGACAGTGCCTAGGATTAAGGCTTAAAATCAGGGTTGGAGATAGGGCCTGATTGTTTAGGCACATTCCACCATGGGAAATTGATGCCCCTTGGTGGAATACAAGTACTTTCAATTTATTTTCATATTATGTAGGCAAGGAGAGTGGATTTGCAGGGAGTTGGTCTTGCCACCATAACCTAGGTGTACATCTCTATGTGTGCACCAGTTGGAAACTAGGACAATCCTCCTAGATTTCGGTTGAGGATTCTTCAAGACCTATAAACTTGGATTCTCACTTTTTTTATACACATGCACATGCTCCCACATCTAGTTTATACATTTGCATAGGCAAAAGAGTACCTATAGTGTATTTGGAGCCCTATTTAGACCTATTAGCCTAGTCCAACGTTGCAACAGCAGCAACCTCCACTCATTTCCATTCCTTGGTGTTCAAGCATGTTTAGTAAAACCCCAAAGGGTATCAAAATCCTCAACCCATGCATAGCTTCATTTGGAAGTATTTTGTCTTATGCTCAGATTTCCTTCTAGGAAGGGCTACAAGCAGGTTTCTAGGATTTTGCAGCAACATAGCCTTGTGTGTTGTTCAATGGTGAAAGAACCATTGGAACTAATGAAATAAGACCTAAATAGGCTAGAGAAATGTTCATTAGCCACCCTTGGTCTTAGTCTAAAGTTCATAGGATTTGAATCCATATTTCCTTAAAGAAACCTCTTAGTAATTCACTGATTATTGGTGCTTGGGACTTTGGCAAACCTAGTGATTAGGTTCTATTATCTTGTAAGGTTGTGATAACCTTCCCCAAGTCCTCTTTGATACTTGTGATAAGTATACCAGCACCAGACCTTGCACCTTGGGTGTTGAGGAATCTAGACTTCACCAAATTACTCACTGTTTGAAGGCTTCCGCTGACCACTACTGCATTAGTGTTGGGGTTGCAAAATTTGTTGGTAAAAAGGGGGTAGCTATTGGGCTAGTTGGTCAATGGGATGGCTATAGGTTTGACCTATGTAGGTTGGGTATGTGCTAGCGCCACCATAAGAAGGGTATATGTTTTGCATGTTTGATTTGGCAGGAGGTGGGGCAAGGTAGTTTGTGAAAGTGGATGTGTTAGGTTGATGTGGTGGAGGTAAGGTTTGAGTAGCGGTTGATGACAACATGACCAACTAGTTGTTGAATGTGGGAGCAGCTATAGCTAGCTTTTGGGATATAAATCAAATTATGGAAAAAGGGGTTGATAAACTATGATTTCATTTAGACACTCTAGACTTGTGATGTAGCCTATGTTTGATGCCATGCAGCTGAAGAGGTTGGTTGAGAGGGATGAGGCCCTTTTTGTACTTGAGTATTATGTTTTGGTTGAGAAGTAGGATTTTTTGGTGGAGGAATAGTTGGGGTAACGTGAAAAGTGGACCCTTGAGAGAATAATGGTTGATTGGTGGGCCCTGTGAGTGGTATGCATGTGGTGAATTGTGGTTGTTGCTACTGTGGTGGCGATGGAGGAACAAATGGGGGTAATGACATTGGTGCAAAGATTGGCAATGAGGCTATAGGTTACATAATTGTGGTAGTTGGTTGAGTGGTAACCTATTAGGTGATCACCGATGGTGTGGCTATTGACTAAGTGGCTTGGGTGTGATGGTTGTGATGTGGATTCTTGCGATGGATTAGTAAATGTAGCCCTAATAATCAAGAAGGGGGTTTATTGCGCCACAATGTGCACTATGGGTTGAGTGGTGGTTGGTTGGATCAAGTGGGGTATGGATGAGCCAACCTGGGTGGATCTAAGATATGGGTCAATGATTGGATCTACCATAGGGTGGAATATGTTGCCTGGGATAGTTAACAGTCGCAAAAGGCTAAATCTTAGAATCTGAGGTAGAAAGTGATTTTTCTCTCATGTGAAGTTGGTAAGAATGGTGTCACAATGTTGGTTTTTGATAGAATTGGCCATATTTGCATGTCCTAGGTGATTCATGAAGGTTTCCATGCAGTTAGTGGTAGGGATTTCATCTTGGTTAACCCATACATTTTCAATTTTCACCTTTCATAGATCAGAAGAGACCATGGCATTATTGAGATCGATTTCTGGGTCAAACAAACTAGCGGCAAGGTTAGGATCCATATCCTTTCTGTTCTTTGAATGTGTTTGGGGTGGCATGAAATGAATTACCTAAGATGTATGAGAGATGATGGATGCAAAATAAGACTACAACAAGGTACTTGAGGATGATGTGCAAATGTTCCTAGAATGTCTAAGGGTGATGCAAAATGTTCGACTGAGTCTAAGACACTTAAGGGTGATTGTGATGAATGCAAACTAACAAAGACACCCTAAGGACCTAAATGATAGCTTGGCATTCGAAAGATGTAAGTTTCTCTACCTAGTGCAATTTTAAATGGATGTGGTTTTATCAACCTAAGACAGAACAATGGTCTTTCAAAAGATGGGATTTTGTCAATGTAAACCAACCTTTGGATAAAGGTGATAAGGTCACAAGGACAAGATAAGCTCCCTTAGACAATGATTAGTCTAAGAGTGAAGCTATAAAGATGGGTTTCATTAAGATGTATGTTCTAAGAAACTCAAAGCGATGTGACAAAAAACATGTTTGTTTGTTGGATTTTGACTTGGTTTTTGGATGAAGTTTAATTGGATAGTGCTTCCTAAGAGGATGACCAAATGCCTAAGGGTGACCTTAAAATGCAATGTTGGTAATGAAAAATTATGATGGAGAAGAGTGAAAGAATAGGTTTAAGGTGTCCCAACTAGTCGTACCTCTCAAAGTTGATGAAGGCATGGTTCAAGTGATATTCTCTAATGAAACATGAAATCTTGTTGTTGAAGATGATCTTATCATACTTCCATGCTCTTGGATTTCTTGTTGGATGGATTTTACAATGTGTTGGAATTTCTTGGCTTCTTGATTGGCTATCTTCTTTTCTTTTTACACACGTGGTAATGACAGATTCACTTTCTTATATTTTCCCAAGTCAGACATGTGTTCATGAAACTTCAATCTTCAAAATTCTAAGGTTTTGATAGTTCTTGAATTTACCAAAATAGGTAATGACTATGCTAAGTATACCTCAGCTTGATTTTGGATGTGAAACTTTGGACTTTTTGGAAATGTGAGCAAAAAATCCCATGAGAGACAAAGCAATCTTATAGGAACAACACATTTTTGAACTTTTTTTTTTCTCTTTGGCAAAGGACTTGTTGTAAAGACTTTGATTTTTGTATGTTTAAGAGATCTTTCAAACCAATTATGTTTTCACTGGGTCAACACATCAAAAATAGTTCAAGGACTTTGTATCCTTGGAATTAGCTTAGTCATCAAAACCTTTGTCCAAGCTTGATATACCTTCAACTTGTTAGACCAATTTCCCGTCAATGCAAAAATCCTATGAATTGGTCTTATCCTTGCAATTTTCCTGAATTTGTCCCACCCTGCCTAAAAGCTTGTTTCTATGTGCGAAGAAAATCTACAATGTTTTATGGCTTGTACCTTTAGCCCCATGTTATTCAATGCATCACCATGCTCCAGTTCAGATTGCATGTCCTAAATTATTGAAACCAGGGAGATATTCATGTTTCAAGGTCTACTGGAAATAAATCTTTCATGTCTGGTGGTGTCAAAATTGTCAAAGCATAAAAACCCTCGATGTTTTTGCATTCCTTGTTACCTTTGTGTCAATGTGAAAACCTTGGTTATTTTTGGCCGTTCACCCATTCGCAGCTAAATCTCTGGCATCAACATTTCTTATGTGCACTATTGTGATTGTGTGGGGCCCAGTTCTTCTCAATGGTCAGTCGCTTGATCTCCAGTTTCCCAGGTGATTAAGATTTTCATCCGGTGATCACCTGATTGTGTGTTCACTAGGTCTCTTGATTCTGGCGGTTAAGTGCTTTTCATTTCGCGACCTAGCATTTTCTTCAGTCGCGTGGTCACGCAATCCTGGTAGTTAGTTATTTAACCTTCAGTGATCTGGTGAGTGGTTGGGCTTCTTCTGGAAATTTGGTGTGATCTACGGTTCTCCCCATTGGTGTTCAAAATGATGCTTATGCTCCTAGGCTGCCAACATACCCTCAGATAGATTTTAGGAATGGTTAGCTCCAAAATGTATAGGGATCGTAGGGTAACTGGACCAACTGTAGGGACAAGACTGCCCTCTTTTGCTTTAGGCTCTGCAAAACCAAGGCAGGTGCACCTAACCCAGTGAAAATTATACTTCACACACCAAAGAGTGGGTCTAAACAATAGATTGAATAGTAAGAAAGTGCTAAATGCTAACCTCACATTCATTGACTCTCCATTACTATAGGGTAGAACATTACAACCAAAGACTTAAAGTTTAGGAATGGTTCTTAATTTATGTGTTTGAATCATAACAACCTCAATCAATATATGTTAATAAAGAAGTACTCATCTAGGCCAGTGCCTCATCCATTGGGCAGAATCTCTTAGACAAACTATACACACACACCAGAGTAAATCTGAGATTCAACGCCATAAACACATTTACAATCTCCTATACTACCTATAGAATATCCTTACATAGACAAGAGATAAATCTATGTCCCATCTAGAGCATTATTTCATCTAATCCTGGATCAAAACTCAAGAATGAAGACACATACATAAATTAATATGCAATGAACTAGAAAGTTCAAAATCTATCTGCGTTGACACAAAGGAGAGAGAAGAATCATGTATCTGCATTAAGTATGAAGAATCCTCAAGTGTATACAATTAGTCCAAGCAAACCATGCTTGCAAATTATAGCTTAGACATGCAACTTTCTTTCTACTGTCAACAAATACTAAAATAAATCATTACAATTTAGTCTGAGAAGAGGACTCACAACCAAAAGGTTTGAATACCTAACTCCCCCGTAACCTCGAATGATCATAAAAATTTTCTTTATACTAGGATAACAATACAAGCATAATGATCATTTCCAATTTAAAAATTCAAAACCACCTAACACCACTAAGGAGTTAACACAAACATGACAGGGACCAAGCCGTAGCCAGTAAGCTCAAAATAGTTCAATTTCAACAACTATCTAGTCATGTACCGGTCCCAAGTACAAAATCATCACAAAACCCCAAGAAATCTATCCAAAATGACCCTTGCAACACATCTTGAGTACTGCCTCATTTACTTTCTCATGGCAAGACATTCCTCTGCAACTACCCATGGCAGCCTGGACCACATTGCAACAGTTGACAACCATTTTCACCCACTCTAGCCGCTCAAAAATTGAATTCTGGTACTTTTTGTCATTGCAAACCCTCTACAAAAATTTGAATTTCAATATAAATGGTCACTTTATGGCACCTACAATAGATTGGCGGTCCCTATTTAAAACCGATTCAACTTTAAGTCCTGACCGTTAGATCCTTCCTTTTCGTGGGCTTAGTGATTTATCTTTTTAAAAAGAACCACAGTCACTTTTTGCGAACTGGTGACTGAAGGGTTTCACCAATTCACAAAACACTTTATACTACCACTAAAAAAATTAGCGATTACGCAACCCTCCTCTGCCGAATTGCCAGACCCTTTAGAATACCGCCAAATCTTCTCACGAATGAGTGAAACCCTTGAAACTTATCAGAACCACTAAACAAAAATTATTCGGACCACCAAAAAATTGAGAAACTAACTGGGCCCACATCTGGAAGATCAATGGCCATCTCATCTTCACATAGACCTCTGAGATTCTATCAGAACATACACCATCCGTTGATTAAGAATCTTACCCTGCTTGAAAGAAAACCGGCCCCACTGACACAATATAGTCAGCAACATGCAGACCAATCAAAACACTTCGAATCAACTCCACCTGACACTGGGACCATTGCCAAAGATAGGTTTGAGACAAATGAGATCAATGGCTAGTGTAAGATCTCAAGCCTTTGATAGATTCCATGAGAACTTACGCTCATCGTTGGATGGATTACGGATGTCAGGACCCTCTGACCCATCAAAAAATCAAGTCCCACTGACACATGCTGAGTTGTTTACCCATGGACCAATAGGAAAACACTGACATGGCACACCTGGTAGTTAGGACCCACCGAGAACTTTATATTGCCTAGAAGATCAGACGGCTAGCGTAAGATCTGAAAGGCTCCAAAGATTCTATGCGCTTACACACCAACCGTCGATTAAGAATCATCTGATTGAGATACCGGGCCCGCCATGCCTTAAAGGATATTTTGACGAATGATAGACCACCACATGAGCCTACCTGGTAGTGGACCCACCTGCATTGAAAGGGTTACATCATGGAAATGAATCAATGACTATCTTAAGTTTGCAAGCCTCTGACACATCTCATGAGAAGATACGCCAACCGTCAGATGAAGATACTGTCAGAAAGGGGCCCAAGGAAATAATGAAGTCGAGAACTTAGGAAAAATTAAAACATGACTTAGGGAAACATTAAATCACCGCTGGGCATGCAGACTTAGGAAAAATTAACCAAGGACATAGGAAATATTAAAGGGGACCCCGCAGACACATGAAAAACCTAATCGTGCACAAGGTAAAGTAAATTTTTAAAAGGCACATGCGGATAAAAGTTTTAAGTGGGATGAAAAAGAAACACTGAAATAGAAAAGGGCTAGGGTATTTTGAATTTTTTAAATGTCCAACGGCTACATTTTGAAAATTAACAAGGGTTCTAAGCTAGAAACCTAGAAAATACTGTAGAGACCAGAATAAAAAGGGGTAGAACCATGAAAATTTTACCAGTGCTAATAGTCCCATGATCGCACACAAGGTAAAGTGAATTTTTAAAAGGCACATGCGGATAAAATTTTTAAGTGGGATGAAAAAGAAACATCGAAATAGAAAAGGGCTAGGGTATTTTGAATTTTTTAAATGTCCAACGGCTACATTTTGAAAATTAACAAGGGTTCTAAGCCAGAAACCTAGAAAATACTATAGAGACCAGAATAAAAAGGGGTAGAACCATGAAAATTTTACCAGTGCTAACAGTGGCTCATATTAGGGGATGCATGCCTCTTGCAGGCATGGCAAGGATTTAGAATCACTGGGAGAGTAGACCAACTCAAAATTCTGACCTAGAAACAAAACATAGACAAACTAAAAATAGGGGAAAGCCTAAACTACTGTTCATGGAAAAGATACTTCAGGAGAAGTAAAACTTTAGAAATTGTCCATGAACAAGCAATTCCAAAGTACCACTAGTTAAGTCCTTCAAGACATAAGAATCTATCCCCCATTTGCTTTCAATAAGATAAGGGCCCAACCAAATTGGATCAAATTTTCTATGCTTCCCCTTATCTTCTAACCTTGCATTCCACATCAGGACCAGGTCATCAATCTAAAAACTCCTTTGAGTAGTCCTTCTATCAAATAAGTTCTTACATTGTCTCTGCAATGCCTCATTTCTTTCATGTGCATCCCTCCTTACCTCTTCCAATTGGATCAGTTCATCCATTCTCACTCTCATCTCATCATTCAAATCTTCATCATATGCTTGAATAAACCTATACATCTGTAATAAGTTATTATGAGGCAATCTAGCACTTATTCCATAAACTAGGTCAAATGGGGCACAACCTATGGCTTTCTTTACAGTTACTCTGTCAGCCCATAATGCCCACCATAACTTTGAGTCCCAGGCTTTCTTATTTTTGTCCAACACCCTCTTGAGAATTTTAATAAGACTTTTATTACTGGATTCAGCCTAGCCATTTCCTTGTGGATGGTATGGGGAAGAAAATGAAATGTGTATCCCATATTGCTGACAAAAATCACTAAACTCCTTTGATCTAAAACACATTGCATTATCAACCACAATTGTCTCTGGGCAACCAAATCTAGTGAGGATATTCTACATCACAAAATCAGTCACAACCCTACTAGTGGCCTTTCTAGTAGGGATAGCTTCAACCCACTTGGTAAAATAGTCTATTGCCACTAGTATGTAGGAATGTCCACCACTAGACTTATTTGGAATTTCACCAATGAAATCCATACCCCACTTTTGGAAAGGAGCTTGAACTACAATAGGTTTGAGTGAAAAATTTCCATTGAATTTCAACTTCTCAGCAAATCTCTGACATGCATCACATTTTCTTACAAACTGATGGGTATCCTTAAAAATTGTAGGCCACCAAAATCCAAACCTAAGGATCTTGTGGGCTGTGGTCTTTGCCATGTAATGTCCCCCACACACACCTTGGTGCATTTCCTTTAACAGAGCCTCAGACCTCTCATGGTCTATGCATTTTAGCAATACTCCTTCATTGCTTCTCCACCATAACTTACCATGTATAATAGCATACCTTGTAGATTGCAACTTGATAGTTCTTCTTCAATTTTCATCCATCTCAAAGGGAAGGATTAATTTCTGCAAGTAACCAATGACATCACTATACCAATCACAACAATCCATATCACAAATATATGGCCTTTTTTGTTCTTCTAACATATTTATATGATTTGCAATTAAATTAATTTTTGCCATCAATTTTGTAAGACCTAAGCCTCTTACCAACTTTGTGATCTGGATATCAATATTAAATTCTTGGATCCTATTGATCCATCTACATCTTCTCCCTGAAACTTCTTGCTGCACCAAAATATCCTTAATTACAGCACCAGGAACATAAGCAACCACCCTAGCTCCCATAAGGTAACATCTGAAAGCCTTGATTGCTTTGACTAAGGCATAAGCCTGTTTCTCAATAATATCATATTTCAATTCTGCTACTTGTAAGGATTTACTAAAAAATGATATGGGTTGTTCATATCCCTCTGAATTCTTTTGCAATAAAACTACTACAATTGTATGACAAGAAGCAAAAGAAAAAATCTGCATGGGCTTACCATAATCAGGTGTTCTCAAAACAGGAGCATCCTTGATGGTCCTTTTGATACTTCTAAAAGATTCATCTGCTTCTTCATTCCATTCAATCTTTGCCTCTTTTTTCAACATCCTAGAGATAGGGATACTAATTTCTGCAAAATTTGTAACAAATCTCCTTAGAAAATTCACTTGCCCAAAGAAAGACTATATTCCTTTAACATTTCTAGGTGGTGAAAGCTTATCTATAGCCATAACCCTTTCAGGGTCAATTCTTACTCCATCCTTGGACACAATATGTCCTAAGAGCTTGCCTTCCACAACACCAAAAGAACACTTCTTTGGATTCAAAGAAATCCCATACTCCAAAGCCCTGATAAAAATCCTCTCAAGATGTTCATAATGTTGATCTTCCTTATCTGAATATGCTGTGAGGTCATCCTAATATACCACTAGGAACTTGTTTATGAAGTCTGCAAAGGCCACATCCATAGCTCTCTAAAAAGTAGCTCCTGCATTTGTCAGACCAAAAGGCATTCTAACATAAACATATGTTCCCCAAGGGGTAGTGAATGCAGTCTTAAATTATTCTAATTCCTTGACCATGACCTGATTATATCTAGAGAAACCATCCATCATGGACATTAACTCTGATCCAGTAACCTTTTGCAACATATTCTCCATATTAGGCAAGCCATAATTGTCCTTCAAAGAATTGACATTCAAATTCCTAAAATCAACACATAATCTAATGTCACCATTCTTTTTTCTGATTGGAACCAAATTTGATACCCAAGTAGAATATCTGACAAGCTTAATAATGCTAGCATCCATCATCTTTTTAAGTTCATCTTGCATTTTTGGTGCCAAAGTAGGGTTCACAGGCCTTAATTTCTGCCTAAAAGGTTTAGTGCCTTCCTTCAATGGTATCTCATGCTGGAATAAATCTTCTCTATAGGCTTTCAAATCATCATAAGACCATGCAAAGACATGTCTGAATCTTTTGAGAAGATCAATCAGATTATTCCTAGTTCTTTGGGATAAACATTTACCTATGTAAACATTTTTGGGCATTTGACTTGTTCCTAAGTTTACTTCCTCCAAATCATTGACCTTATCAACAAATTTAGAAAGACAAGTCCTTTCCTTATTATCAAATGCCCTCTCGATAGCAACCAATCCCTTTGGGATTCTATTTGACCTTAATTGCAAAACTTCCCTCCCAAGGACATTTTCTTTTCCATCTTTGATGTCAACATAAGTGTTGAAATCCATCTCTTGACCATCGAAATGAGATTCACACTGCAAAAATCTTAATATGTCTTGATCATCAAAAAATACTTGCCAATTCTCAATATTATCTGGGATAGAAGGCCTGGACTTACACTCAATTTTGGATATCCCTACAAAGGTAATATCTTCTGGCCTTAAAGCTATGTTTGCTAACAAGTCAGCCATCCTATTTTGGCTTCTATCCACCCAATCAATACCAAAGGCACTGAAACCTTCAATTTCATCCCAAACAACATTTCTATATTGTTTCAGCCTTTGATTCTTAGATGCATACTTTGACCTAATCTGAGAAATCACTAACTCAAAATCACCAATCATCCTAAGATGTTTGATTCCATGTTTTGATGCTTGTCTCAAACCAATCAGTAGGGCCTCATATTCAGCAACATTATTTGTGCAAGGGAACAAGAGAGTGAAAGAAAATTTAAAAATCTTACCACTTGGGGATATCAATAGCACTCCTGCTCCAACACCTTCCTTTGAACTTGCTCCATCAAAATACAAGGTCCATAATACATTACTTTCTGCCATGTTACTTTTATCATCAGCCAGAAAGATAGGCTTGACCTTCTTTTTCATCTCTCTCTCCTGAACTTGGAAAGAACCAATGTCAGTGTCCACAAAACAATTCATATTGTCCTCTTCATCCTCCTCAATCATATGTGGAGTTCTAGCTTCCCTTGAAACTTTCACACTTTTACCTTCAATGCTAAAAGTGGCAAAGGACAAGTCACATTGAATACTTCCTCCCATGGAGGCACTCCACTTTCTAGATAACAACATTCCATATTGAGGGGGAATGTCGACTACAAGAACACTCATAGTTAATTGTTTGTCAAGAAATGAGGCTAATTTATAAGGCAAAGCCTTAATGGTACCAATAACTAGCACCTCTCTTGAGTCCATAGCTTGGCATCTTCCATGAGGTGTATCAACCTTTAGTCCCAGTGACTTCATGATCTCTATGGGCATGACAGTGTTTGATGCTCCAGAATCAATCATGCAATTCTTCAATAATTTTCCATTTATCATAAGGGACAAGAAAAAAGGATCAACTGTCCCTGATGCAGTATTTACAATGTTTGCATCCAAATACCTCTAAGGAATCTCAGAGACAATTTCTTCATTTTTACTGTCAAGTGTGTCATCTAAAGTAGCCACATGCTTGTCACCTCTGTTCATTTCTTGGACCTTTATGGAAGAGGCACCATTTACCCAATCCAAGGCCTTGACCTTGTGCTCTTCTATTCTCATCATTTCTAACAATGGAACCTTGACAGTTATTTGTGAAAGAAATTTAGTCATATCAATGGGAACATAAGAATGGTTGCCCATATCTTCCTTAATCTTAGAGATACCTTTATCCTCTTTTTGGACAATCAAGTCAGAGTTACTCTTTTGTACAAATTCATCTTCCTTTTGAGGTATGGGGACAGCTACCTCTGATGTCCTTACTTTACCCTTAGGTATTGCAGTAGGTACAATTTTCTTTTTTATTTTAACCTGACTGACAACAGCAGCACCCTTTTCCTTTTCCTCATGTTGTTGTGTGTTCCTTCTAGAATTCTTGATAAACATACTACCTGGTTTACCACTTGTACCTCCAACTATCCTGCTTCTCAAATTTTAATTACTCCTAGCTTGAGTGACCATGTCTGTAGTGATTTGTGCAATTTCCTCATTAGAGGGTCTCCTTAAGGAAACATGTTCCTCGCATTTTACCACACCACATCCAACATCATCAAACTTTGCATCTTCTTCATCAGAGTCAATCTCATCCCCTACATGTGAAGAAGTCATTCCACAACCATTCTTATCATACTGCTCTTCTTGTTCTTGGTTCTCTTGTAAGTTCAAAGCAATAACACAATACTCAGGGTCATGAGGAGACTAACAAGCAGCACACCATGGGATATCATCAGTCATATTAATTGAATTTCTTTGCAAAGGATCAGGAATCCTATCATCAGGCCTATCCCTTTTAATTGAAAAAATGGGCTTTCCATCCTTCCATTGAGTATTGTATGGGTAATTCTGCATTCTTGGTTGCTTGCTAAAATTACTTGAAGCTTGTCTGTCATTTGTTGCAACCTTATTGTTTCTTTTTTCATTAGGCTTTAGACTCTCTAAAGCACTTAGAATTTGCTTTAGATTGTCCTCCTCCTTAGGCTTAAAATTAGCGGACCTTCCCATTTCTTTCTTGTTTTTCACTTGAGGCCTATAATCCTCTCTTCTCCCTAATTTTCTTGATATTCTTCTATTACTTTCTATGTTGATGGCCAACTTGTAAGCCTCCCCAAGATTTCTAGGATTCTTATCCCTTAAGAGGTAACCCATCTTTGCATCAAAAGCATTTAAGTATGTCACAAGACACACCCTATCATCTAATCTGATAACTTGCAGTAGCCTATGCATAGCCTTTTGGAATCTTATATTAAATTCAAGGACCTCCTCATTCTGATTTTTCTTTATGTTATTGAATTCATTCAAGATAAAACCCTCATTTGTTTTATCTCCATAATGTTCCTTGAAACAATTCTTGAATTCATTCCAAGATCCTATACTAGCATGGGGCAATCCTCTAAACCAATCCCTAGCATCCTCGGTTAGAGATTGTACAAATAACTTCATTACAACATCATCAGGCTCAACATTATAGTCATCTATTACATCCATAAAAAAAATTTAGATGTTCTTCACATGTAATGACATTGTTTCTAGTAAACTTAGGGGGTTTCTTTCTAATTTCATTAGGAATAACATTAGGATATCTAGGAATACCAAGAAAGATAAGTTGTTTATACCTTTCATGAATAGGAACTCCATGTGGCAGATCCATTCCTTGAGATGTAGATGTCCTTGTGTTTGAACCATCAGGAATTTTAGTAGCACTCGGAATACCATTTGTTTGAGCTGCAAGGTCACCATGATTTCCACCTTGCCCCAAGAAAGAAGTAGCAACATTTGAAGGTACTGAGGTATGCTTGAGAAAATCAATCTTCTTCCTCATTTCTACAATAGTAGCCTCCAACTCTGCCTTCTCCAGTTCTTTAGCCCACATTTCTTTCTCTTTTCTAGCCTTCTCAAGGTCTGCATCTAATCTCAACCCTTGATCTAATGGGTTTTCCACATGAATCTATTCACTAATCTGCACTCCAATAGTTTTTTGTTTGCCCTTATCTCTAGGCCTAGTTATCTCATGTGTTTTATACACAATAGGTTGTTCCTCTGCTCTTTCAGGCTCTGGGAAAAAGTTAATTGCCTCCAAATCTAACAATTGCCTCTTTAGCTGATCAGCCCTTATCATGGCTTGTCTTACATTATCTTCTTTATCTTTTTCTCTCTATTTCCTAATGGCAAGTTGTTCTTGGACCCTTCTTTCCAATTCATAGACCTCTTCAAAGATCTCTTCTGATTCCGAGAGAGTAGTCTCAAACTCATCATCTCCCACTTGAATTTCATCCTCATACTGGTTCAATCCCAAATCAACAGCCTCTTCATATTCTAAATTATTTTCTTCTTGACCAGACTTGATTTGAGTCCCTTGTCTTATATCTTTCTTATTTCTCCAAGTATGAGAGACATTTCTTCTCTTCTTTCCTCCCCTTGTCTGACTAGGCCTAGAAGTGCTTGGAATACCTTCTTCCATTATATCTTCAGGATGCTCCTTTCTCTGAGACCTAGTAGCTCTATAACTCATTTTATAAAATAAATCCACTGACTAGCACTGCTACAGAGATGTTTGGGTCACCACCCAAGTATATTGGGAATATTACAATACAACTTCCTCACTTTACAAAATACCCAAATGAGCTAGATAAGACAAGGGACAAGAATAACCCTATTTCTTCCAATGATGACCCACTGGTTACAATAAACTTGTGTAACATTTCCCCAGTAGAGTCACCATCTTGTTAGTGTTCAAAATGATGCTTATGCTCCTAGGCTGCCAATATACCCTCAGATAGATTTTAAGAATGGTTAGCTCCAAAATGTATAGGGATCGTAGGGTAACTAGACCAACTGTAGGGACAAGACTGCCCTCTTTTGCTTTAGGCTCTACAAAACCAAAGTGGGTGCACCTAACCCAATGAAAATTATACTTCACACACCAAAGACTGGGTCTAAACAACAGATTGAATAGTAAGAAAGTGCTAAATGCTAACCTCACATTCATTGACTCTCCATTACTATAGGGTAGAACATTACAACCAAAGACTTAAAGTTTAGGAATGGTTCTTAATTTATGTGTTTGAATCATAACAACCTCAATCAATATATGTTAATAAAGAAGTACTCATCTAGGCCAGTGCCTCATCCATTGGGCAGAATCTCTTAGACAAACTATACACACACACCAGAGTATATCTGAGATTCAAAGCCATAAACACATTTACAATTTCCTTTACTACTTATACAATATCCTTACATAGACAAGAGATAAATCTATGTCCCATCTAGAGCATTATTTCATGTAATCCTAGATCAGAACTCAAGAATGAAGACACATACATAAATTAATATGCAATGAACTAGAAAGTTCAAAATCTATCCGCGTTGACACAAAGGAGAGAGAAGAATCATGTATTTGCATTCAGTATGAAGAATCCTCAAGTGTATACAATCAGTCCAAGAAAACCATGCTTGCAAATTATAGCTTAGACCTACAACTTTCTTTCTACTATCAACAAATACTAAAACAAATCATTACAATTCAGACTGAGAAGGGGACTCACAACCAAAAGGTTTGAATACCTAACTCCCCCGTAACCTCAAATGATCATAAAAATTTCCTTTATACCAGGATAACAATACAAGCATAATGATCGTTCCCAATTCAAAAATTCAAAACCACCTAACACCACTGAGGAGTTAACACAGACACGACAGGGACCAAGCCATAGTCGGTAAGCTCAAAATAGTTCAATTTCAATAGCTATCTAGTCTTGTACCGGTCCCAAGTACAAAATCATCACAAAACCCCAAGAAATCTAGCCAAAATGACCCCTACAACACATCTTGAGTACTGCCTCATTTACTTTCTCACGGCAAGACATTCCTCTGCAACTACCCATGGCAGCGTGGACCACACTGCAATAGTTGACAACCATTTTCACCCACTCTAGCTACTTAAAAATTGAATTCTGGTACTTTCTATCATTTTAAACCCTCTACAGAAATTTGAATTTGAATATAAATGGTCACTTTATGGCGCCTACAATAGATTGGCAGTCCCTATTTAAAACTGATTCAACTTTAAGTCCTGACCATCAGATCCTTCCTTTTCGCGGGCTTAGTGATTTATCTTTTTAAAAAGAACCTCAATCACTTTTGGCGAACTGGCGACTAAAGGGGTCCACCAATTCGCAAAACACTTTATACTAATGCTAAAAAAATTAGCGATTACCTGACCCTCCTCCGCCGTATCACCAGACTCTTTAGAATATCACTAAATCTTCTCGTGAATGAGTGAAACCCCTGAAACTTATCAAAATCGCTAAACAAAAATTATCTGGACCGCCAACAAACTGAGAAACTAACTGGGCCTGCATCTGGAAGATCAACGGCCGTCTCATCTTTGCATAGACCTCCAAGATTCTATCAGAACATGCACCATCCGTTGATTAAGAATCTTACCCTGCTTGAGAGAAAACTGGCCCCACTGACACAATTTAGTCAGCAACACGTAGACCAATCAAAACACTCTGAATCAGCTCCACCTGACACCGGGACCATCACCAAAGATATGTTTGAGACAAATGAGATCAACGGCTGGCATAAGATCTCAAGCCTCTGACAGATTCCATGAGAACTTACGCCCGTCGTTGGATGGATTACGGATGTTAGGACCCTCTGACCCATCAGAAAATCAAGTCCCACTGACACATGTTGAGTTGTTTACCCATGGACCAATAGGAAAATGCTGACATGGCACACCTGGCAGTTAGGACCCACCGAGAACTTTATACCACCTGGAAGATCGGACGGCTGGCACAAGATCTAAAAGGCTCCAAAAATTCTATGTGCTTACACGCCAACCATCGATTAAGAATCATCTGATTGAGATACCAGGCCCGCCGTTCCTTAAAGGATATTTCAATGAATGATAGACCACCACGTGAGCCTACCTGGTAGTGGACCCGCCTGCATTGAAAGGGTTATATCATGGAAATGAATCAATGGCCGTCTTAAGTTCACAAGCCTCTGACACATCTCATGAGAAGATACGCCCACCGTCGAATGAAGATACTGTTAGAGAGGGGCCCAAGGAAATAATGAAGTCAAGAACTTAGGAAAAATTAAAACATGACTTAGGGAAACATTAAATCATCGCTGGGCATGCAGACTTAGGAAAAATTAACCGAGGACATAGGAAATATTAAAGGGGACCCCGCCGACACATGAAAAACCTAATCGTGCACAAGGTAAAGTAAATTTTTAAAAGGCACATGCGGATAAAAGTTTTAAGTGGGATGAAAAAGAAACACCAAAATAGAAAAGGGCTAGGGTATTTTGAATTTTTTAAATGTCCAACGGCTACATTTTGAAAATTAACAAGGGTTCTAAGCCAGAAACCTAGAAAATACTGTAGAGACCAGAATAAAAAGGGGTAGAACCATGAAAATTTCACCAATGCTAATAGTCCCATGATCGCAAGGAATATTCTTTCCCTTTGTGATCATGCGACCACTGTTTGATTTATGGCCCAACAGTGTGGTGTGTCCGTTGTTAGGTCTTTCTGACGTGCTTGCTCCTTATTGGTCAGTGATGGTGACTTGGCAATTTCTCGGTGGGGCCAGTGTTTTCAATGTCTGGGCATGTTTAAAGTTCAGCTATGATCTATGGTTATCACATGATCGCAAGGAATATTATTTCCCTTTGCGATCATGTGACCACCATCTAATGGTGTGGTAAGTAAGGTAGTGGGTCCAAGGTGCCAGTCATGCTAAGGTGTCCGATTTTTGTTGGCTTCCGAGGTGGTGATGTGGCTATGGACTTTTTAGGGGCTTGTTGACTATTGTGTCAAATTTTATGGACCACCCGATCTGCCAGGAAAGACTGAGATCGACGGTCTTGTTTTAATGTTGATCGGTTAGCCGTTGTAGCTAAATTTTAAATATTTCCTGGGGGTTTCTTACTAGTTTTTTCATAGTGAGTTGTATGCGACAAAATGGGTTGCTCAAAATTGATTTCTCTAGGACAATTGCAATTGTGAAAATGATGATGAAGATCTAGGTTCCTATCCTGATCTGATTTTGCTTCCTGGGATGTCATGCGAGTTTGAATGCAAAGGACTGTTGTTTTGGCGCAGGTGCCTAGGGTTTGGTGTATGTTAGTGATCTCCATGTTATGTACACATGAAGTTTTTCAAGTGGATCCTGGCATTAAAGTTTGTTTTTCCTGCAACAAGAAGGTAGTAAACATTGATCACAGTTAGCCTATGGTGATGAAACCGATGTAATTTTACATCAGATTTTATCTAATTTCTTCCCAGGTTTCTAGGCTTCTCTACATTCTTTCTTTTCTTGTTGTACTAGGTGGTTGTAGACCTAAATTTTGTGCTCTAAATGATCTATAGCTTGTTGCAATCCTTGTTCCTATAAAATAATTTTCAAGATCATTTAGAGGGGTTCCAGTTTTAGTGACCCAAGTGGTCCCTTTCTGGCTTCCATTCTAGGGGTTCTTTCCCCTAGTCCTATGAATGTTCTTCCTGTAGTATTTTCCTTCTTCTCTACATATAGGGTGTTCCCTCTTTCCTTTCTAGCTATGGGAATACAATATAAATTGTAACAAATGTCTTATGTATGAGATTTCAACATTTTTGTGCTACTATTAGATTGTCTCCATTTGAGTCTTAGGCTTATTGATTAGAGCATCAAGGGTGTTTTAATCTTTCTATTCGCATTTCCTAAGTGTCTACAATAGAGTTGTTTTTGTAGAAGCAATTGATTTTAGGAATGGTTTTCAGATGTGTATGAGCTGGGGTATCAAAGATGTCTCATGCTTGTCTTCTAGTGGATGTTGGTTAATGTATTGCTTGTTTATAGGTCTCTTCTAAGGGGAGGGTTAAAATCCTTTGAATAGGTGATAGCATGTTTGGTTACACAGGTGGATTGTTGAAGTATGATATGATCAGTGGTGAATGTGTTATCTTCTTGTTTCATAGCTCTGTTACAATGAGGTATTTGACTTTGCTTCCCATTGGATAAGGCACTAGTCTATGAGAGACTTAGGGTATTTCAGGGGTCCATTCAACCCAAGATCAATCATTCAAATGAAATACTTTTTCTTTCATGTTGGTGGTAGTAGTAGGAAGTCCTTTCTAGTTTTCAGATTCATTCCATGCAAGCAGGTTATTGCATTAGGTTTGGTTCATTGGGGTATAGGATATCTATACATATCTGAAAGCTATTCCACAATAATCTATCTGTAGGCCTTTTGTTCATCAAGAAGAGTCATGAGTGTGCAGATAAGGCAATACCCGCCTGAGTGATGTGGAGCTCGAAGAAGAAGGAGGATGCCCTCAGTCCTCATCAATTGGCACTTTTTCCTTGTCAGACTTTGGAGCAGAGACTAACCAGTTTGACATCATAGTGTAAACTTGACACTGTGTGTAAAAAGTGGGAACCAACACAACTCACACAACCATGTCACCCTCTAGAGGGTGCTATGTTTTTTCCTTTGCAAGAGGTGTACACAATATAGTCAAAGGAGACTACGGAATGAGACCTACAATATTTTATTATCCATTTTAAAATTCTCAAGGGGATACATATGGTGAGTGTATTCTTCAGGAAAGATTATTCCCCCTCCTTGCACAAATATTATGACACTTTTGAAGGTAAAATGGGTAAGTTACTACTCTAAGGTTCTTTTAGTAAGTCCATTTGTTCAAATATATCTTATGTTAATCATACAAAAAACATGGTATCACAAGTGCTATTGAGCCCTATAGTCCACATGAATACTAGACACAAGATACCCTTGCCCTTTGAGACTTTATTCTTAAGGAGGTATTGTTTATAGTAGGCAAAAAGCCTTGGCTTTAGCTTGTTCCCACTTGGGTCGTTCCCTCGAGATTTTTTCCTCAAATGAAAGGCCCTCTAAAAAGACAAAGTTTGAGTGGTCACAACCATTTTTATCTTGCATCAATGACCACGAGAGCTAGTGGGAGAGGATAGTGTAGGATGTGAGGTTGCGCTCTAACAAATTTTTCGCAAGTTCACCAAAGACTCAAAATACATTATTGATTTTCCAACAAGTTAGGCAATGTTTTGTAATCTAGAACATAAGAAAACTTGTAAGTGGGTAAATTTTATGCACCAAATCCAAAGATGTACATTTATTTTGTTCAATTCTTAAACCCAAAATAATTTTTTTTATTTGTCTTGTTCAGTTTTATAACCCAAAATGAAATGGTTGATTTTCCTTGTTCAATTCTTAATGCACTGAATCCAAATGTTGATTGTTTGTCCAATTCTTAAAGCCCAAAACAAAATGTGTGATTATGTTGCTCAATTTTAGAGTCCAAAAGAAGTGTGAGATTGATTTGTTCAATATTAGAGCCCAAAACAAGTGTGAGATTGAGTTGTTCAATTTTAGCCAATGTTCATTTTAAAACCCAAATTTGAAGTGTGAAGTGATGTGGCACATACAAGGTCAATTTAAAAATACCAAATAAAAAATGACTGAATTGTGTTAACATAAAATAATTAGCGATCCCACCTTCTATTCAAGTAGTCCCATTGGTTTGCACATAACCAAAAACATAATAGTCAAACTAGTGATCCCACAAGTTCTACAAGTGATCATACAAGTCTATTAGGGAGTTAAAAATATGTGCAAAAAAATGACATAACATGATCAATTATACCTTCCGTACAAGCGATCCCACCTAGTAAACTCTATGTCGGGGATCCCGCTCAGTCAACTCACAATCCCACAAAGGTTAAATATTTTAAGAATTTTATAGATTATAGAAATTAATGCCCTTAGGCATACAATTTGTCAAACAATGGTCTCACACTGTCAAACCACGATCCCACCGACTATCAAAGGAGAAAAAGAAGACAAAAGACAAAAGACAAGTAGACAGAGGACTAGGGTGTGAGATCGTGTTCCTGCCAATTGATGTTGCATTCTTTCCTTTTGTCCAAACGATCTCGTACGGTGCCAAAACTTGTTGTTGTGCAAATTTTGAGTTGAATACCAGGAACACAAATGTCTTCTTTAGCTCCTTGTAATATGCAAAAAACCAAAAAAACCTTGCAAAGAGCTCAAAAAACAAAAAACATTAGTTTTTGGGTTTGTTTTGCAAAGAAAAATAATGAAGATAAGGAGAATGACTCTTGAAGTGGGTCCCACCAGGCATGCCAAAATGTATGCAATAAAAAGTAGTAGTAAAAGAAATATGTAAACAAGTCTAAACATTCAACTATACTTATCAAAACAACACATAGATTAGACCTACAAATGAAACCAACAACCAAAAGAGAATGCAAACCTCAAACCCAAGTAGCCTCCTTTGTAGTGTAGATTTTTCTAATGCTTGGTTCGATATGTGTGCTCAAATATTAAATTTCTCAAGCTTCAAAGGATTGGATGTTGAGATGCTTTTGGCATAATGAGGATATGAGTCTTTCTTTTGAATCTCAAAGGGACATGATAACTTTGCTTGAAATGATGGATTAAAATAAAGGAGGAGGCTCAATTTATAGACCAAGAGAGGGTCAAATGGAGGGCTAGAATTGAAATCTTGTGAAGGGTTGGGATGCATTTCAAGGAAAGCACAGGGATTGTGCTTCTTCAAACTTATAGCCTTGTGACAAGTGTCACAAGGAGAGAGCTTGAGAGGACATGGGGGAAGGGGAAGATATTTCATAAAGGCACATCGTGTCTCAAATCTCAAAGGTCATGCCTCAAGGAATGTAGCCATTTTGGGAAGTGAGAATGAGGAACAAAGGTGTAAGAATGTGGTTGAGGGTGTAAGAGCATTTAAGGTTGACAAGTGGAGAGGGAGTTGGGATTGGAGTTGACAAGACATGAGGTTGACTTTGGTATGGCTTAGGAATTATTAATCCTTATGATTAAGGTTGTGCAAATGTTTAGTGGTAATTAGGCTAGGATTATGGGGCAAGTGGGAGAATTAGGAGGATGTGATGGGAGGAGAGAGAATGAGTGGAGGGTTAAGAGGGGATTAACATGTGTGAAGGTGTTGGGTTGAGATAGAACCAAGGGTTAGGTGGTTGGAGGATGGTTTGGTTATGGGTTAAAATTAGGAGCCACATGCTCAAATTGATTAAATAGTATTTATTTAATAATGAGAGGAATAAAGGGATAAAGAGAATTAATTAAATCAAATAATAGTATTTATTTTAATTAATAGAATGAGGGTTAAATTAATTAACAGGTTATGGTTGTCATTAGATAATTAAAAGGACTATAGTTAATTGATTAAAATTAATTAACTAGTGGGATGACATAAATTAATTAAATATTTAACATTTAATCAATTATTCCTTAGGAGAGAACTAAATTTGATTATAATAATGTTAATCAAGTTTAGGTGTTTGCAGTATATATCTTTAGTGTATTTTATGTTTTTATTTTTAAGAAAATAATAATTGAATATAGTTTTTCATAAAATAAACACTAAATTTTAGTTGTTGATAAAAATGTTGAAATTGAAGTTACATAAAACATCACCCTTTATATAGTAAATTAAATATTTTTTCTTCAATTATTTTGGCTATATTGATAACTTGAAACTTTAGTGCATGGATTTATTTTTCACAATTTTTATAAATATATATATAGATAAATTTGAAATTTTGTATAACCTAAACTATAATTTTTTCCATTTGGTGTCATCTTTTATCTAAAATAGAAAATAATTATATCATCTTCATATAGACTCTTTTATCTATTGCATCATATTTTTATTATAAAAAAAGTATGACTATTTTTCATTCACAAGATAATCAACCTTATATTTAGAGTTGATAACTCACTTTCAATAACTATAAAATCTATAATATAAAAATTAATTAAAATAATATTAGTTATATATTTTAGAAAATTTCAACTATAGATCTACAAAAGTATATCTTATTTATTTTTTATAAGAGTAGTTGTTTTCGATTAATGTAAAAGCAGGTTTTGAATGGACTTGAAACCCTTTACAAGAAAATTTTGAATGGATCTAGAACCCAAGAACTAAGATGTTGTCACTTGTAAATAATCATGAACGGCCCAGACAACCAAAGGCACAAGAGCCCACAAGACTTCCTAGTGGAAAGCCAATTGGCTCCCACAAACAAAGAATTACAAAAGATATTGCAAAAAATCCCTCAACAAGGAAGACAAGGGATTTATCAACAGGCTCCCACAACTTGAGACAAATGTTGTGCAAAAGGCCATCCTTCAGTCAAGAACTAAAAAAAAGACAAAAGAAGTCTCCAAACCCAAACCCATAAATAGAACCCATAAATATTTACCTTTGTCCTTGCCCTTTTGGGATCGAAGGGTCATATCAAAAGAGGGCATAGATGCCTTGGATTTTCTCCTTCTTACTGTGATCCAACCCTCTTCCACCTTGGAAGCCATATCCTACCAAACCAATGAATCCATAATTGGAGTTCTGGCACCCAGAGAAGGAAGACCAGCAACAACCTCAATAGAATAAAAAATAGGGCCAACAACAACTAGAGAGATAGGGTCAAAAAATAAAGCTCAATCTCCAACATCAAACCTATCACTGGTATAAAAATTATGAGATGCAACTAGTGTAGAACCAGCGACACCAGCCAACCCAAAGGCACCAGAAACCAAGCCTGCCAAAGAAGTAGCTAGACAAAAAGAACTATTCATAGCAACCTCCCAAAGAAAATCCACCCCACCCTAAGCCACTGGAGTAGACGCCTCAACATTCCCACCTGTAGAATCCCAAACCATCAAAGGAGGAGAAGCATAATGCAAAGGATCTGGTGCAACCACCAAGGAGAAACTCTTCTTTTCAATCATATAATGATGTTTTAAAGCACCATTCCACCACGAAGAAACAACCTTCTTTTTCTCAAATCCACACTAAGCCACCACATGCCCATTTTTGAAGCATCTTCTACACCTGAAGAGAATCCCTTCAAAGTCCAAAGTTTGAATCCAATTTTCTTTAGAAGATTTAATTAATTTTTTTTAGGAAGCTCATTAGAGAGGTCCATGTCTACCAGAATACATGCATAAGTGGAATGAAGAATGTCAGATGAATCATCATCCACCATTAGAAATTCTCCAAGTTCATTCACAATCTCCTCAAGAAGAGAGTCTACCCATAAGTGAAGAGGGAGATATGGTATCCAAACCCAAACTGAAATCTTATTAAATATTTTAGAAGGGTTGAAATTAGCATACCAAGGCTTAACCATGAGCATAAATATTTCCTCCCACCTAAAGAAATGATCACACAAAATTTAATTTATGTCCTCAACATCTTCAAATTTAGCAACAAAAAAAACTTTAGCCACAGGGAAAATGTGCACAGTACCAGTGAGGAGGGGCCCCCAATGTTGAGTGATTTAGGCATGTAGTTTTGGGAGGCTTGTCCAAAACCCTCAAAACTGACAGATTAAGGCATAGATAGAGAAAATAAAGAAATTATAATATATTTCCTCCCCCATCTCCTTATCCAATATAATAGATAAAGGCTTAGAAATAGGGGGAGGCCCTCAATCAATAACCTTCTTCATATTTGAAACCCTAGCATCAACAACAACATCTTCCACCACTACATGGGGATTCTTTTCACCATAATCCTTAGCAGAGGAGGGAGAAATAAGCATTTCCACACCAATAGAAACAACATCCCCAACCAAAAAACTAGAGGAGGCCCAAGATGCATCAACACTGACCAAAGAATATGAGCCCACAATAGAAGAAGTTAGCGTAGATCCGAGCCTAGTAGGCCCTAAGACAAGACTAGGTTGAGCAGAGTGGGAAGACGGCCCACCAATAGACATGGAATTGTTAAAAATTGGTGAAGTAGGAAGGCCCGTGGAATCTAACGATGAGAAAACACAAGGGCTCGAAGAAACCCTAGTCGAAAGCCCTATATCATGACCAGTTTCCAACAAAGGAGGATCAACAACATTCAAACCTAGAGAAGACAACTGGTTTGTATGGAGTCCAAGAGAAACCCTAGCAAAACCAACACAATCAGAGCCTTCATGATTAGAGACATCATGAACAATCATTTATTTGAGGTTCTCAATGTTGGGTTTAGGTGTTGTGATATCAAGTTTTTTAAATATATTTTTTGGGTAATTAGACCCAAGGAGGTATAAAATATGCATTTAGTAGACACTTCCAATTGGAAAATTTTCATATCTAACTTTGTTGAACAACAACTGATTTGGAATTTGATTGAAGAATCTGTGATTACAAGATCACCGAGGGGTTGCTGATTAGATATGTAATATGATTAAATCAGTATTATGTTGTCATTGATGTCAACTAGTTTGACAGAACTTATCTTGTAAGTTACTATACCGAGACATCTGAAGAAAGGTGAAAACGATGAAGAAAAGAGAAATCTACATGAGGAGAGATTTACATGACAGATGAGGATAAGGAATACATTGAGTAACTTGTTGATGAGTCTATGACTTGATGATATTGACTTTCTTATGTTGCATTCATCTATGATGAAGTATAGAGCTGAAAGAAACAAAGCAATGTTGTCGGTAAATGAAGCATTTCTACTATACACCAACAGAGTGTAGTGTATACTGATTGCAGTATTAACCGAGCAGTGTTCACCGATGTATTTCTTTGTTAACCGAGTGGAAAAAAATGAATTAAATGATTAGTTTAGCCAATAAGATTGATGAGCTGGCAAGAGTATAACATCGATGTAATAGATAATGTTTGTTACACAGATTGATGACTAACAAAATTCAGGGAAGATCTAACAGAGCAGATTGAAACGTATTATTGACACAAGTACCAAAAAAGTTTGAAGCGGCAAAATCTGATGGTGGAGAAGAAAATGATTTACTCATCTATATAAGAGAACAAAATTTCTTTATGAAAAATGCCAAAAGAAGTAGAAACTATAGGAATATCATGTGAACAAGGTTTTCATGCATTCTGATCATACTGGTTAAGTAAGAACCAAGCTGCAGAACAATTACCGAGCTACAAAGAGCAATTACCAATGGACGGTAAGTTGATACAATATTGAATTTGAAGTGAAATATTGATCGGAAGGATTTGTATGGACTAAATATTGATCTGTAATCTGCAATTGAAGTTGTATTAAGGCAAGTCATTTACTGTTACATATTTAACCATTGTATACAGTCAAAATCTCTTAACCGAGTGGACTCTAAAAGTCTTATGATGTATCATTCATAGAATGAACATTGTTATCCTGTCAACCCCATAGTGAATGCTGGTTGGATGATAACTTCTAGTCTAAAATCCTCTAACAAGGTCACACCTGATAGTGTGTTTGTAAACCTTTAATAGGGTTGGGTCTTAACCGACCTCACTTCAAAAGAGTGAATAATTTTGGTTGCCGGTCCTAGGTGGTTTTTCCCTTTACAGGGTTTCCATGTTAAATCTCTTGTGTTATGTGTTGATTCTGATATTTTTTTGTTATCATACTTTACATGTTACATGTTAGATTTGATCGATAAATGTTATAGTATTTGACTAGTAATTAGTAAAAGCACAAACAGTGAAATTTTTATTGTTTACCGACGAGCAGAAATTGAAGAAATAGTTTTGAATTATACATTTGTTTTGGGACACTGGATAACTGATTCACCCCCCCTCTCAATTATTCTAATAATTGGTATCAGAGCTCTGGTTTCTTGGAACAGAGTTTTAAGGACTTAAGCATAAAGGTCTCAAGATGTATAAGAGGGAAGTACCAAAACTGAACAAAGAGAACTTCACAGTTTGGCAAAGCAGAATGAAGTTGCACATATCTGGAATTGGGAACTCTACACTAGATCTGATGGAGAATGGCTACATACAACCGCCCATGGGTCACTTAACTCTTGATCAACTGAAGGACACACATGAACATAATGTTACTATGATGGAACTTTTTGCTGCCTGTACCGACGCTGAATTTGAAGATATCAAGACATGCATGACTGCCAAAGGAATGTGGGATAAATTAACACAAATATACAATGGAGATCTGAATGTCAAAAGAGCCTGAGCTAAAAGTCTGAGAGGTAGATTTGATGATATGAGAATGAAAGAAGGTGAGAACATTGTCCAATATTCAAATAGACTCAAAGAGGTGGTACATGCTATTAGAACATCTGATGGAGTAATTGATGATGAAATAGTGATAAGCAAGATTCTTAGAACTTTGCTACCAGTTTATGCAATCAGGATTTCTACAATTCATGAAACAAGAGCTACATCCAACTTTACTCTTGACACTTTGATTGGTAAACTTACAACCTTTGAATTAAAAAACTTTGATAACAGTGTTATTCCTTTTTTTGAATCCACTTTCATCTCTTCTTTGAAGATTGGAAAGTCTAGCAGGAATAGTAAGAATTGTGATAGTGATGACAATACCGATGATGAACTTGATGAGCTTGAAGCTCTTATGGCCAAAAGATTACCCAAAGGAAAAGGAAGGTATAGAGGTAAGCTACCTTTAGCATGCTTTAACTATAAAGAAGTTGGTCATATCATTGATAGATGTCCTTAGAAGAAAGATGATGATGGATCCAAAGACTGATCTGAAGGAAGCTATGGGAGAAGAGTCAAAAGAGGCTATCGGCACAACAACAAAGACAACTGAGATGAAAAAGGAAAAAAGGTATGTTACATAGCTGAAGATATTGAAACTGAATCTGATTCTGAAGATGACATAGAAGTTGTATTTGTTGCTATGAAAGATGACTCAGAGGAGGAAGAGACAACATTGATCTCTAAAGTAAGAAGAAATGATACATGGATCATAGACAGTGGCTATACACATCATATGACCGGTGATGTAGAGAAGTTTGATCATCTTGTTGAATATAATGGAGGATCTGTGAGAATGGGAAATGATGCACCTTGTATGGTAAGAGGTAAAGGCTCACTCATGATCAATGACAGACTAAAATGTGAAAATGCATACTAGGTAGATGGATTGAACTATAATTTGTTAAGTGTGGCTCAGCTGAATAATTCAGGCCACCGACTGGCTTTTGAGAGCAAAAAGGTGAAGATCTATGATGATGGAGGAAGACTTGTTGGAATTGGTACACAATCCAGAGGTAATCTATTCTATCTTGATATGGATCAGTCTTCTTGTTTGTTAATAAAGGATGAAGATGCTTGGTTGTGGCACAGAAGGTTATGCCATGTGAACTTTGACAACATGATCAAGATTAGTAGAAAGAAAAGAGTTAGAGAATTGCCTAACTTGACAAAACCTGATCATGCCATGTGCCATGAATGTCAGAAAGGTAAGATGACTAAGTCTAATTTTAAAAACAAAGACTATTCAACAAAGAAGATACTTGAGTTGGTTCATACCGATCTATGTGGTCCTATGAGAACTCAGAGCTGTTCTGATGATAGATATTTTATTCTTTTTGTTGATGACTATACTAGACTGATGACTGTTATGTTCTTGAAAGAGAAATCTGAAGCTTTCAAAATGTTTAAGTGGTATAAAGCTAAGGTAGAGAAAGAAACTAGAAAGGAAATAAAATGCTTAAGATCTGATAGAGGAGGTGAATTTATCTCTGATGAATTTACTAATTTTTGTAATGAGCATGGAATCAAAAGATAGATATCTACACCGAGGACAACTCAGCAAAATGGCATTGTTGAAAGGAGGAACAGGTCTATAATTGACTGTGCTAGAACATTGATGATACATAAGAATGTTGCTCAGACATATCGGAGGGAAGCTGTCAATACAGCTATGTATGTTCTTAACCGAGTACAACTGAAGAAGGACTCCAACTGAACACCTTATGAACTACAGTTGGACACAAACCTAATGTAAGTTATTTCAAAAATTTTGGAAGTAAATGCTTTATTTTGAAAGATGAGAGAAATGGAAAATTTGATTCTAAAGGAGATGAAGGGATATTTCTGGGATATTCCACTACAAGTAAAGCATACAAATGTTTGAATAAGGTTACAAATAAGATAGTTGAAAGTACTAATGTTTGTGTTGATGACTTTGATGACAAGTACACAAAGGAAAGTACAAAGGAACCGGAAGACTATGGTAGATTCACTTACATTGAACATCCAGAGTATCTACCAACACCGCAAGTTGTGACAACCGATCAGCAAGGAAACAATGCAGGACAACAGGCAACACAAATCGAGGAACAAGATGGAGCTACCGAGCAAGGAAATGACCTTGAGAAGGATGAGCAAGAAAGGAGAAATCAAGTTTTGGCTAGTTTTGTCAAAAGACATCATCCTGAAACACAAATCATTGGAGACAGACATGCTAGAATGCAAACTAGAAGCAAAACAAGACAAGGTACATGTCTAATTTGTGAATTTGAACCTAAAACTATGAAAGTTGCATTAGAGAATGAAGAATGGGTTAATGCAATGAAGGAAGAAATAGAGCAAATAGAGAAGAACAAAACTTGGTCCTTAGTACCCTAACCAAAAGATAAGAATGTATCGGTACTAAGTGGATATACAGGAATAAATTGAATGAAAATGGTGAAGTCACAAGAAATAAAGCTAGATTGGTATGCAAGGGATATGCACAAGAAGAAGGCATTGACTATGGTGAAAAATTTGCACCTGTTGCTAGATTGGAAGGAGTTAGAATGCTACTTGCATATGCTACACACAAAAAATTCAAATTCTATCAAATGGATGTGAAGTCAACATTTTTTAATGGTATACTTGAAGAAGAGGTCTACATTGAACAACTTGAAGGAATTATTGATCCCGACAATAAAGACATGGTATGTAGATTACATAAAGCTTTATATGGATTGAAGCAAGCACTGAGAGCATGGTATGAAAGACTGCATACTTACTTGTTAAGTATTGGATTTGTTAGAACAAGTGAAAACAACAATCTATATGTGAAAGGTAATACTGATGATACTATTATCATAGCTGAAATATTTTTTGATGATATTATCTTTGGAGGCTCAGACCTTGTCTGCAAGGCATTTGCTAATGAAATGCGAAAGGAATTTGAAATGTCTATGTTCGGAGAGATTAAGTTCTTTCTTGGACTACAAGTGATTCAGCAAAGTGATGGAATATCCATCACACAATCTAAATACATAAAGGAAGTACTGAAGACATTTGGCATGGAAGATGCTAAACCTATGTGAACACCTATGGCTACTGGATGCAAATTGACAAAGGAGGATAAAACTACAGAGGTAAATCAGACACTTTACTGATCCATGATTGGTAAATTAATATAAGTAGTTCACAGTAGACCAGATATAGCACATGTTGTGGGAATTGTTGCAAGATTTTCTGCTAATCCTAGAGAATCACACATGATAGCTACAAAAAGGATCTTAAGATACTTAAAGAAAATAGAGAATTATGGATTATGGTATCCTAAGGAAGGAAAGTTTGAACTAAAAGTTTACACCGATGCTGATTGGGCTGGAAATGTGGATGATAGAGAAAGCACCACCAGAGGAGCATTTTTCTTTGGTGAAAGACTTGTAACATGGACAAGTAAAAAGCAGGCTTGTATTTCTTAGTCTACAGCTGAAGCAAAGTATGTTGCTGCTACTACTAATTGTTCAAACATAGCATATATCAAACAAGTGTTGGAAGGAATGAATGAGGTAATCACTGACCCGGTGATTATATATTGTGACAACACTAGTGCTATTAATATTTGAAAGAATCTTGTGATGCACTCTAAGACAAAGCATATATCTATTAAGTATCATTACTTAAGAGAACAAGTGCAAGAGAAGCAAGTAAAGTTAGAATTTTTTACATATAAAGAACAATTTGCAGATATTTTTACAAAAACCCTACTGAAGGACACATTTTAATACTTGAGGACTAGACTTGGGGTCTGTCCCCTGTCTATCGGTCACTAATGTGATCTGGTTGTTGCATCAGCCACTTATATCAGAAGATCATTCATGTTGATGCAGCATAGTTCACACTTTGAATCATGTTCAAGGTTGTGATTAAGTTTGAGAACTTGAACTGATTGGAATATCTATATTTAGAGATACAGAGGAAGACAAAATTGTTTGTTTATTTGTTTCTTTGGCATTGCTGTCAAAGGGAGAGATAAACAATATGAAAAGGAACAAGATATGAAAAGGAACAAGCACCAATGAGAATTATCTAAGGGAGAGACAATCTCAATGAGACAGAGTATTGAAGATCAGTTACAGAGAATAGAAGTAGGAATAGGAGAACTGAAAAGATCACAACTACAGAATGGTAAAGCTATATTATTTAATGTTGGTTTAGTAATGTACTGATTAAACATATTAAGTCTATTTGACTTACAACATTTTGTTCACAAGTTGTAGAATATATGTTTGGTATGTGTATGGTACATTTCATATTACTTGAGTTGCCATCAATGCCAAAGGGAGAGATTGTTGAACTACAACTGATTTGGAATCTGATTGAAGAATCTATGATTACAAGATCACTAAGGAGTTGTTGATTAGATATGTAATATGATTAAATTAGTATTATGTTGTCATTGATGTCAACTAGTTTGACAACACTTATCTTGTAAGTTACTATACCGAGACATCTGAAGAAAGGTGAAAAAGATGAAGAAAAAAGAAATCTACATGAGGAGAGATGTACATGACAAATGAGGATAAAGAACACATTGAGTAACTTGTCGATGAGTCTATGACTTGATAATATTAACTTTATTATGTTTCATTCATCTATGATGAAGTATAGAGCTGAAAGACACAAAGCAGTGTTGTCGGTAAATGAAGTATTTATAGTATACACCGATGGATTGTAGTGTATACCGATCGCAGTATTAATCAAGTCGTGTTCACTAATGCATTTCTTTGTTAACTAAGCATAACATAATGAATTAAATGATTAGTTTAGCCGATAAGATTAATGAGCTGGCAAGAGTATAACATCGAGGTAACAGATAATGTTTGTTACATAGATCGACAGCTGACAAAATTTAGGAAAGATCTAATGGAGCAGATTGAAATGTATTATTGACACAAGTACCGAGAAAGTTTGAAGCGGCAAAATCTATGAATGTGGTTAAGCAGCAAAAGCTGATGGTGGAGAAGAAAATGATTTACTCGTTTAAATAAGAGAACAAAATTTCTTTATGAAAAATGCCGGAAGAAGTAGAAACTATAGGAATATTGCGCGAACAAGGTTTTCATGCATTCTAATCATACTGGTTAAGTAAGAATCAAGCTGCAGAACAATTATCGAGCTAGAGAGAGCAATTAACGACAGATAGTAACTTGATACAGTATTGAATCTGAAGTGAAATATTGATCAGAAGGATTTGTATGGACTAAATATTGATCTGTAATCTGCAATTGAAGTTGTATTAAGGCAGGTCATTTACTGTCAACCCCATTGTTATCCTGTCAACCCCATAGTGAATGCTGGTTGGACGATAAATTCTAGTCTAAAATCCTCTAACAAGGTCACACCTGATAGTGTGTTTGTAAACCTTTAACAGGGTTGGGTCTTAACCGACCTCACTTCAGAAGAGTGAACAATTTTGGGTTGTCGGTCCCAGGTGGTTTTTTCCTTTAAAGGGTTTCCATGTTAAATCTCTTGTGTTATGTGTTGATTCTGATATTTGTTTGTTATCATACTTTACATGTTACATGTTAGATTTGATTGGTAAATGTTATAGTATTTGACTAGTAATCGGTAAAAGCACAGACAGTGAAAGTTTTATTGTTTACCGATGAGAAGAAATTGAAGAAATAGTTTTGAATTATACATTTTGTTTTGGGACACTGGATAACTGATTCACCCCCCCTCTCAGTTATTCTAACATAACTTAGCTAGAATGAATCTAGCTAAACCATATGTTTAACCAAAATTAACTTTTATTTAGAAATACTTAAATTCTTTTGTGCTAATAAGTTGGCCTAAAGTGTGACACATCGTTGTATTTTAACCCCTCTAAAATCAAGATTTCAAAAGATGTATGTCTAGATTCTTCCATGGGAAAGAAACCTAAAGAGAAGTTTAACAAAAGGAAGTCTTGGAGATCTTCATAATTTATTCAACTAGTTCAAAATGATGTTGCACACTATTTTTGGGTGTTGTCTTTCAACAAGGCTCTCTATATTCTCACCTTCATTCATGACTACTCCCACTTCACTTGGGTCCACTTTCTTCATCATAAGAATGAAGTATTTGACATATTTCAAGCTTACAAGGCCTATGTAAAAAAGAAATCAAGGAAGAAAGTCAAGATTATTCAAATAGACAATGGTATAGGACAAAGTCAAGATTCTTCAAATAGACAGTGGTATAGAAAATGCGAACAATCAACTTGTGAACTTTCTTACTCTTGAAATTGATCTTCAACATTTAATCGCATATGCACCATAGTAGAATGGCATTATAGAAAGGAAAAATAGGACCCTTAAGGAAATGGCTAGTTGTATTATACATGATTGTTCTCTTAGCCTTTTATTTTGGGCTAAGGCCATGAACTATGCTACACACATTCACAATCTAGTTCCCCGCAAGGTGTTAAATGGTATGACTCTTTTTAAGGCTTCATGTGGTAGAAAGATGATTTTTATACACTTCAAATTTTTCAGTTGTCCAACTTAGGAATGCATTCCTTTAGATAAGTACAAGGCTACAAAACCTCTAAGTTGAAATTGAATATTTGTTGGATATCCTAATGGCATCAAAGATTATTGGCTCTTGGATATAGATACACATGAACTATTAATTGAAAGGAATGTTCACTTTAAGGAGCTCTCCTAGATTGGCCTCTAATCCTCCTTATAATTCCTCCACAATGGATGCTAATGATTATGACTCAAATCATTCATCTCAATCCTACTTGCAAATTCACACCTTCACAGAGTTCACATATTGAGATTGAGGATACTCATTCTTCATCCCCTTCTACTCCATGACATTGTTGGGCTTGACATACCCTTGAGTCAATAGGAACTATTCTTTGGGATCCTTCAGGTACTTGAAGGACTTGATCACATCATTAGCTTCTTCCACATGTCTACATTGATACAACTTCTGATCCACAAACCTTTAAGGAATAATTGAGATATTTTGAGCGGGATGCAACAATGAAGATTATAGTTCCTTGATGGGAAACCACACTTCCTAAGGGGGGAGGGGGGGAGATGGTTTGATCTAAGTGGATCAATCCAACCAAATATGGATTAGATCAAATAGAAGACAAGTACAAATCTCATCTTGTGGAAAAAAGGTTTCTTATAGGTTCTTGGCATTGATTACAAAAAAAAAATTTCCCTCATTGCTAAGATGAACACCATTCGCTTGACTCTCATCATTGTTACAACTCATCTTCAGGTTGTGCATTAGATGGATGTCAAGAGTGAATTTATTCATGGGGATCTTCATGAGGATATTAAAATGGAACAACCATAGGGAATCATCCAAGATTCTTCTTTGGTTTATCAATTACGAAAGTCTATCTATGGCCTCAAACATGCCCATCAAAATTGGTATGCCAAGATGGAATCCTTATCTCAATGGGATTCACCAAGTGTCATTAGGACCTAAATATCACCTACATTTATGATAGGATGAATATCATTTACTTATTGTGCTATATGTTTATAACTTGATCATCATAGAGAGTATATCATATGTCATTGGCGGCACCAAATCTTCTTTGCATGATTGATTTTATATGACTGACTTAGGGCACTTGCACTACTTTCTCAAGATTGAGATTACACAATCTTCTTTCAGGATCACACTTGTTCATCCCAATTATTCTCTTAATCTAGTTTTTTGGTTCTACATGGCTGATTGGAATCCTTCCCGACTCCCTTTCTTCTAGGATCCAAGATTGAGTCTAAGTGTTCCACTCCACTTGTTGATCCACTTTGTATTGTCATATTTTTGGGATCCTCATCTACTTGACTCACATATGCCTTGATATTTCCTTTTTGGTTGTCTTGGTTTCACATTTTACACAAGAACCACATGAGGCTCATTGGAAAACTTCCAAACACATCTTGCATTACATCTAGGGTACACATCACTATGGTATTCACTATGTAGCAGGTACATGAATTGACTTGGTTGGTTACACAGACTTAGATTGGGATGGAGATATTAAAAAACACAAGTCCACTTCCTCTATAAATTTCATCTTGTTTATGGCTCAATTTGTTGGAAGAGTAAGAAGTAGCATGCTATTTTCTCTATTTGACCGAGGTTGAGTATTAAGGGGATGTTAATGTCTCTAGTGAGGCTATTTGGATTTAAAATATTCTCACAAGATTTGGCTTCACCATCCCACAAGTACAACCCATAGTCCTTTACTATGAAAATCAAAGTGTCATCTAGATCTCAACAAAATCAGCTCACCATTAGAGGACCAAACACATCGAGATCCATATACACTACATAAAGGAGTTGATTTAGGAGCATGTTATTAATTTTCAATATTATCCTACACTAGAGAAGGTTGTAGATATCTTCACAAAACCCTTCACTAAGAGAAAGTGCCATTATTTGCAATCTCTCTTTGGGGTGCAAGATGTTTCTTTATGAAGTCACTTGACTTCTCCATTCTCTCTTATGGGGGGAGTTTTTCCTCACATGTGATTTTATCCTCATTCTTTTTTGAGATTTATTTTGTATTTCCATCTCTCTTTTGGGGAGGAGTTTATTTCCATTGGGGTTCCTCATTTTACTCATTTGTGAGATATTTTATTGTATTTGTACATGGGTACCTAATATGGCCTAGTAGTTGGGACCCATCTTGCATTGTGTGTATACATTCTCCCTAAGTTGCACTTAAGGGGAAGTGTTTGTATGTTTAAGTTTTATACCCAATATTTTATACTCTTAGGACATAGACACACATATGTTAGAAAGTAAAGTCCACCAAGATAACTGAGAGGGGGGGTGAATTAGTTATCAGATAAATACAACTTTTATCACCATTAATAGATTTCAACCATGTAATCAATATAAACAACAACCATAGAAAGATAAACATACACAATTACACAATAACACAAGATATGTTAACTAGGGAACCTCTTGATCAGAGAGTAAACGCCGATGGGAATGATGCCCACAAAAGATGTACCAATATAAAAATACCTTGTGAGAGGATGGACTCTTTTAGGAGCCTTAAGAAATACATTCAGTACATATGAGTCCCTGCTAGGAGACTTTGAATCCTTCTTAAAAGATTCTAACCCAATTAAGAATTATGGAATACAAAAGGACCCACTGCCCAAACAACTTTAGGAGAAAGATCACTGAACACACTGTCCAACTAATCTCTGTATTACTCAAATAGAATAATACCAAATAATTACTGATCTCATCAACTTATCTTTTCTCCTCTGTCTATGCCAAACCGCACCAACTACTTCACCAGATCTCAATATCAAATCTCTGCATATCCTCTTACAACATATATTGCTCAATTCCATAATTCACCTCTATAAAATACTTTTTACAATAAGGAAAACAATCCTTCCATTATACCACACTCAAATAATTAAAAATGAGTCAGCATACAAGGTCTAACCAATTACAAAATATAAACTTTCACACGTTACATAATATTTCACAATTACATAAAATTGTCGACTTCCAAATACAATAAATCTTCACATGTGCAACCTTTGACCACATTTTCTTATCTAGGTCTCTGCCAAAGTGTCTTCATCAACTGTACAAATTTGCATGCCTAGATTCTATCCTGATTAGTAGATATCATCCAGTTACCACAAGCCGCTTCTCAGGAACATTCCCTGAATACTGCTTCCACTGAATTACACATAACTTCCATGACTAATTGAATTTTTGTACATTCTCTTGACCACGATCTTAGGAAACAATATAGAGTAAGTCCTCAACTCTGCATAGCTTTATCTTCAATACTCCATGTGCGCTAATTCAAACATTGTCTTCTTCTCTGCTAATCTCTAGTAGATCACTGTGTTGACATCAATGACAACCAAAGTTATGAATGCAACTGCAACTGCTACATAATAGCTCAGAATACTCCCCCATAGGATATATTCAACATTCATTCCTAACAACATATTACTTAAGTTTACTTAGGGACCACACATGAGCTTTTAGGAGCATTTCAACTCTATTGATGTTATCATGTTTTCACATTCCACTTTATGTGGTGACTCCACCTTTAGTGCACATATCACTTTATCATATCCCACATTTAGTGGACATGTTGAACATACTTTATTCCACTTTGGAGTGTGATCCACCTTTAATGGACATGTGAAACTTTAACTTTTCCTCCTTTGGTGAAAACTACGGTGTCTCATTTTTATCGGTCCATAATATTAAGATGCCTCTAATAATCTTATTGATTTCCATGTTTGCACCTTGGTCTACTTAACCAAGGGGTCTCCTATGTACTATGAGATAGTTCATGAATTGCATTCTTGTTGAGAATACAATTTATTATTGCCATATTCATTCTTTGTTGTTATTGTGCCTTCCAATATGCTTCTAGATCTTAGGTGGATATCTCCATATCCAACTCTTATAAGAAATATAAGTGATTTTAATAGAAGATGCATTCCAATCAATAAAAATTGTGTGAAGCAATATAATCCTCATGTGAACTAGGCATAGAAAAATGTGCAAGGCAATCATAAGACAAGTTTGTGAAATAAGTTTAAAGAAAGAAAGATGAACTAAACCATTATAAATTTGTACCAGTTAAGTGTAACTTTAACTCAATCAACAAAATATCATCATCTATGTGCTCATAATTATCAAGAATGATGGGTTCACCACTTAGCATGTTGGTCAAGTGGTTTTGTTTCTATTGTTACCACCAAGGTTCAAACCCCTTTTGGGCCATTGTGATTCCAAGCTTGTGTCTTTTTTGGTCCAATGTGCTCATGGATTTGAGTCTCAACTTTTCTAAATGAGGATGAGGTTCCATGTTTGTGGCCTCATTGATTCATATCTCCATGTCAAAATCATTTCAGGTGGAGTCAAAAGGTGAGTCATTCTAGCATCACTGATCACAATAAAACTTTTACCCAACAATTGAATAAAAATGTCAAGAATGATTCACATGTAAGGGAGAAATAGTAGAACTATCATAATCCTTATGCTAGTTCTTCACTAAGGCTCACAACCTCGAGAGATGTAAAGAAAGATAATGAAGTACACATGAGAAGATAGTAAGTTACCACAAGTTATAAACTATCATTATATGGGGTGAAATTGTAGGAAAGAGCATTACAATTATCCAAAGGATTAACATGAGATGTAGAAAAATAATAATCACAATGCTCATCATCATGTACAAAAGAGGTGAATAATTGTAAATCAATGGAAATGGAGCTAAAATGGCATGTAATATATGTGCCATAAAAAGGTATACAATGTGTTAGGTACACATTAATGTATGTTATCATCAATAATATTCATAGTGTAAGTCTTACATAATAGATTCCTCGCTTGCAATATGTATCACAATGTGTAGTAGCATCATAGAGTGTATGGGTATATAATAAGTTTATCTCTAATATAAGAGGAAAAGCAAAAACTAATTTAAAGCGAGAGGGGGAAAGATAGTACATGGTAAAACACCTCTCTAGAAAACATGTTTTCCTCCAAAGCATAGAAAGTCACAAGTGTTGGCATTACCTAATGCTAACTGATGAAGTTCCTATTGGTGTTGCAATGAGATAGATTTCATTGCAGAAGGATTGGTTATTGAGTTGGCATTGATGTCGAAGTATTGACCTAGTGTTGCCAGTATATTACTGAGTATATGAATGATGATTAGAATGTTTTGGTGATTTTTATTCATAGAGATTCATATGGGAAACTCAGTGATGTCTCAGAATGCTAAATGTATGAACGGTACTATTGACATTGACCAATGAGTTAGTTATTATCAAAGGAAGGTTAACAGTGAAACTACTAGAACAATTAGTGACAAGCGATAGGTGATTTGTGTGGTTTGTCAAATCTGTGTTATGTCTTGTAATGCGGTTACATGATATGCTTGTCAATAGTACTTGGATTCTATGGTTTCAATCACAACTATTTTGGATGACTGGAGAGGAATATAGAAGACTGGAGAACAGAGTCGGAATTGTTAATAGGTTGAAGTGTTAAAGTTCTTGAGTGAAAGAGATTAAATATTTTATTGGTGATTGGTCAAAGTGTTGTAGTGATCGAGGTTAAGTCAATCATGATCTAATGACATGTATTAAAGATCAGAGGTGATGATCTGGCATTACATCATTTGATGCTAGCATGTGGAGATGATTCAAGAATATGGAAATGTGTGGTCAAAATGTGTTTGAATCCTGGACTCAAATTTCTATGTAAATCATTGTGATAGTCGACGCGGTATAGGAAATTTATTATATACATTTAATATATTTGTATGATGCGCTAGATCTAACAGAAAATATTGAAAGTTGAATTGTATGTCCTTTAGGGAAATCCTTAGGCAGTGGAAAAATTAAGGGTTTGATGAGTAGTATATAAAGGATGAAGTTGATAGTTTTGAGTGTTGATCATGTGTGAAGCAAGTGCAGTGTAAATTGCAAGTTGCGATCAAGCCAGTGAAGAGACAAGTATGGTGAGAAGACATTTTGTGCCATAGTGGATCCGATCAAGTAGAGGTAGTGCTATATTACATATCATTGTTATTGTTGTTCCCTAATATTTACAATAGTCCAAATCCCTAATAGGGTGGATCCTAGCAGGTCCCTATTATAAATCTTCTAACAAGGTGGCACATTAGGTTGTGTTTGAAGTCCTCTAACAAGGTTATTCTTGACAAGATAAAGGTTTTAATAGACCTAAAGGTAAGTCCCTTAACTGGGTAGCACCTAACAATTCTTTTGTAAAACTTCTAATAGGGTTAAGCTCCTCACAAGGTGTACTTTAGAAAGGTACATCATTTAGTGGGTATCAATCCCCACCGTGGTTTTTTCTTGATTTTTGTTTCCATGAGATAAATATCCATGTCAAGTGATTCATTATTTTGTGGATGTGTTCATAGTTAAGATTTTCATTTGATTTTGTTAAAAGATAAACTTATGAATGCAGTGGTAAAGTTTAAAGAGTCAAAACTTGGATAATTGATAGATTACTGATTCACCCTCCCCTCTCAATAATCTAATCTTAGTATTAACAATTGGTATCAGAGCTCAATTCCTTTGTTGTGGTGAAGCTTAAAAACTTGAGGTAGAGATTCAAATATGATGCGAAAGGAAGGACCTAAATTCACAACACAATTACTCAGTATGGTGTAGCGGGATGATGCTATATCTCAAAGGTATGGGTGATCAGTATTGGGATCATGTGGTTACTAAATATATTGTCCCTTCAAGAGTCCTAAATGCAAATCAATTGAGGATCACACAAGAACAGACTTCTACTATCGAAGCAATTGCAAGTACCCTTTTACATGCTGAATTTATAGATGTCAAAGACTTGGATACTACTCATGAGATATGGGAGAAGTTAAGAACTGTCTATGGTGGCAATCCACATGTGAAGAAGGCAAAAGTTGACAGCTTGAGAGGAAAATATGATGAAATGAGAATGGAAGACAATGAGAACATTAAACAATACAATCAAAGAATCAAAGAGGTTATTGCTTCTATTAGAGGTGCTAGTGGTAATTTTCCTAAAGAAGATGTGGTAAGAAAAGTATTAAGAACTCTTTTACCCCAGTATGCTAATAGAGTTTCATCTATTCAAGTGCTCATATTTCTAGGAACTATTGTTGTTACCCTTTATGCTTTAATAAGAATGTTGACTGCATTTGAATTAAGAAATAATGAAAATAGTATGCCTAAAGTGGAAGATTCTTTCAAGTCATCATTGAGTATTGCACCATCTAAGAAAGGAAAGGAAATATCTAACAACATCCCTTCAGCATTCTACTCTAATGATTATGAATTTATCAGGTTTGAAGAAAGAGAGAAGGAAGAATTAGAAGCATTGTTGTCAAAGACATTGCCTATAGGAAAATGTAAATACAAATATAAGATACCTTTGAAATGTTTTGCATGTAATAAGATTGGACACATAGCCTCTAGATGCCCTGACAATGACATCAAGGAGAATCTACAGAGATTCAAGGACAAGAATAAAAAAGCATGTTACCTTGCTGAGGAAGGTGTTACCGATGAAGAATTTGATGGTAGAGATTAAGAGGAAATTGTCTTTATTGCAGTGAAAGAACCCTCAGAAGAAAGTGAAAAAGCATTAGTATCTAACTTAAATCACACCAGTGATTGGATTATTGATAGTGGATATACTCATCCCATGACCAGTGACAAAAACAAATTAATTAAGATGGAGGAATGTGATGGTGGTTCAAGATTTGGTAATGATGCTCCATGTATGGTGAAAGGTAAAGGTTTCATTGCTTTAAATGATAAGACAAATTGTGATGATGTTTATTGGGTTGATGGTTTAAGATACAACCTATTAAGTGTTTCTCGGTTAAACAATAAAGGATAGCTATTGAAATTAAATGAAGGTATGTGCATGATCATTGGGAAATTAGGAGATTTAATTAATATTATTGAACAAACAAGAGATAACTTGTTCCATCTGAATTGCACTATTAAGAGTTGTTTGATTTCTAAGGTAGAAAATTGTTGGTTGTGGCATAAAAGGTTTTGTTATGTTAATTTTGATAACTTGGTCAAAGTTAATAAGATGAATATAGTAAGAGGTTTTCCTAACCCAGTAAAGCCAGACAATGTGATGTGCAAAGAAAGTCAACTTGGGAAGTTAACAAGTACAAGTTTTATCAGCAAAAATTACTCTTTTAAAAAATATCTTAGATTTGGTTCATACCAATCTATATGGTCCAATGAGAACACAAAATTATTATGGTGATAAGTATTTTATGTTTCTTGTTGATGACTATTCCAGAATGATGTGGATTATTTTTCTTAAGGATAAATCAAAAAAAATTCATATGTTCAAGATCTACAAAGAAAGAGTGGAAAAGGAGACCAGTAAGACCCTAAAATGTCTTATATCAGATAGAGGAGGTGAGTTTACTTCACATGAGTTCATTTCATATTGTTAAGAACATGGAATCAAAAGGTAGATGTCAACTCCTAGGACACCTCAGCATAATGGAATTGTTGAAAGAAGAAACAAATCTATCATTGATTGTGCTAGGATCTTGATGATTCAAAAAAGTGTTGCACAAACATTTTGGAGAGAAGTAGTAAGTACTATTGTTTACACATTGAATAGATTTCAATTGAAGAAAGGAACAAAAAAATATTGTTATGAGTTGTTGCATGGTCGATCACCTAGTGTGAGTTATTTTAAAAATTTTGGAAGTAGAGGTTACATAAAAAGAGATGAAAAATCAGGAAAGTTTGATCCAAGAAGTGATGAGGGAATATTCTTGAGATATTCCACAAAGATAAAATCTTATAAATGCTTAAAAAAGAGAACAAACAAGATAGTGGAAAGTGCTAATGTGTGAATAGATGAATTCTCTGAATAGAATGATGAATCCAGTAAGAAAGAACCAAATGATTATCATGGGTTTGTATATGTACAATCGATAGAACATGAAACTATAGATGAACTGATGGAAAGACAGGTAAGTGAACAAGAACTAGTACAAGCGGTTGAAGGTACTCCAATATCATAACCGATATTGCCAAGGTATGCTAAACTGAATCATTCACCTGATCAAATTATTGGTGATAGAAATGCTGGTGTTTTGACAAGAAGAAAAGAAAGTGAAAGTTATAAAACTATAAAATATGCATTAAAAAAGATGATTGGTTGAAGGCTATGGAAAAAGAATTAGAATAGATTGAGAAGAACAAGACCTAGACATTAGTACCTAGACTGGTGCACAAAAATATAATCGATACCAAATCGATGTTCAAAAATAATATGAATGAAAAAAGTGAAGTAATAAGGAATAAAGAAAGATTGGTGTGTAAAGGATATGCACAGGAAAAAGGTCTGGATATGGTGAAACATTTTCACCTATGGCCATACTTGAAGGTGTGAGGTTATTACTTTCTTATGCTGCTTACAAAGGATTCAAAGTATATCAAATGGATGCAAAATCATCTTTTCTCAATGGTGTATTGGAAGAAGTCTACATTGAACAACCGGAAGGATTTTCTAATGAAGAAGGTAAGAACATGGTATGCAATTACAAAAAGCTTTATATGAATTGAAGAAAGCACCTAGAGCATGGTATGATAGATTGTACTCTTATTTTACTCAAATTGGTTTTATAAGGACAAGTGACAACAATAATGTATATCTAAAGATTGAAAAAGATGGTAAGTTATTGACTGCAGAAATATTTGTTAATGATATCATATTTGGAGGCAATGAAGAAATGAGATCATTTGTTGGTGAGATGAAAAAAGAATTCAAGATTTCTATGATAGGTGAGATCAAATTCTTTATTGGATTGCAGACTTAATAGTTGAAAAAGGGTATATACATAAGTCAATCCAAGTATGTGAAAGAGATATTAAAAACATTTGGATTGGAAGAATCAAATCTGATTGGTACCCCTATGGTAACCTGTTGCACATTGTCAAAAGAAGATGATGCTAAGGAATTGGATGAGACTCTTTATCAATCCATGATCAGTAAGCTACAATATGCGTGTTGGAGATTTGGCAGCAGGCCAGTACTGACTATATGTTTGTCATTGATGACAACATATGGAAAGTAGCATGTGTGGAAGTCTTATGTAATAAGCTTTCAGTATATGTAGCATGGACATGATATCAGCATGATATCATGGGCGCAGAGGTTAACTGTTAGTACAGATAGTTATATAGAAGTTGGTGTCAGCAGTGTTCTTGACAGAGTAACAGACAGTGTTCTATGTATGGTTGTCTATATAGTTATCATGGAGCCTTGCACGCTTGGATATATGTTGAAGACATGTTAGTGATGTTTCAGTTATGGACACATAGTCTGATGATGAACGCAAGTGAAGTTATGCAGTCACTATTTGCCAGTAGCAGTTTCCTATGTTTGTTCAGAAGAGCCGACAAAGATCTTATTCATTCTTGAGTTGTACCTATCTTGAGGGTATGCACCGTTGGACTTAAGCTTGGAGAAGTGTTATTGATGTTCGGTTAAGAGCGCATAAGTTAATTCATTTTATAGAGAAATTTTTAGTTGTTTTGGTAGAGCCTACAGTGTGTAGCATGCGTCTACATCTATTTTATTAGACAAGTCCCAGAATGAGTTGCATGCATAATAGAGCTGACAGAATATTTGTTGGAGTTTATTATGGTTTCTCTAATATGACTTCAAGGTGGTTCTAACAGGCCAACTTGATTATATCATTTGGAGTAAAGATATTTATAGGTAGTCATTTGTGATTGTTGGAGGGTGGTTCATGGTTGATTAAGAAGAGCATAGCAGAGTGTGTGAAGTGTTGAGCCATTAGAAGAAGGTCTATGTGACCAAGTAAAGTACTTGTGCTATTCATTGGAACTGATCTAAATAGCAGGTCAAATTGCAGCTCACCAAGATCCAGATATAGTGTGTATCTATTATTCAGAAGGTTGTAGCCTTCACCCATTTGAGCAGTGATCTCTCGGATAGTGCATCCTCTCCCCTAATAGGGATAATTGTAAAAGACTCCTAACAGGGTCTGACCCTTGACCAAGTCTACTGTACTTAATATATTGTAAAGATACTCCTAACATGGTAAAGGATCTTCTAACAAGGATTATTATACACTAGGTATAAAATATTAGTGGGTATCAAGTCCCATCAGGGTTTTTACCTATTTGGGTTTCCCCGTAACCAAAATATTGGTGTTGTATTCAAGTGTTCTTTCATTGTGTTTATGCTTTATTTTTAAGTATACTTAATTGGATAAATAATTGAATCTTGTAGATAACTGATTCACCCCTCCCCCCTCTCAGTTATCTCTTGGGACTATTCCTAAAAATTGGTATCAGAGCCAAGTGCCTCAGAGAGAAAGTCTAATAGCTTGAGGTTGATTAGATGGCATACTTTAGGAAAGAAAGTCCTAAGTTTGATGGAGAGAATTATCTTGATTGGAAGAACAAGATGGTAACCCATTTGCAGTGCATTTCTTTTGATGTTTTTAATGTAACCATCAAAGCAGCCAAGATTCCTACCTTAGAAGACCTTGGAAAAGATGATGCTATTGACACACAAAAGGAATTGTTTCATTATAATGCTATTACTAAAGAAACCCTTATCAACGCCCTATCTGATGGTAAATTTTCATAAGTAAAAAAGGTAGATACAGCCCACAAAATATGGAAGCACCTAGAAGACACATTTGAAGGAGACAAACAAGAAAATGATGCACACAGAAAGACATGGAAGAAAAGATACAATGCATTAGAAATGCTGCTTGAAGAAAACATCAGAGCTTACAATCAGATGACTAATGAAGCAGTTGATGGAATCAAGAACAATGGTGGAGAAATATCAAAAGAGGACATTGTGGATAAAGTGATGACTACTCTTACTGCAGAATATGAAAGCAAGATCAACATCCTTGATGAGACCATGTAGCTTACATCAAATTTCAATAGAGAGACCTTGATCAGCAAGATCTGAGCTTTTGAGATTTCAAGATTGAAGACAAAACCAAAGAGAGACAGCTTTCAAAGCAAATAGTTCATGGTAAGAAATCTGCAAACACTTCTGGTAATTTTGATGATGATGATGATGAAGATAAAAAACTAGATGATTTTATTGCTATGGTTGCCAAAAGAGAAAAGAAAGGAAAAGGAAAATATTAAGGTCAATTAACCATTTAAGTGTTTTTCATATAATAAGATTGGTCACTTTGCATCTAAGTGTCCCACTAGAGCTAAAAAGTTCAAAAAGGATTACAAGCCTGAGTATTCTAAGGAATCCTACTATGTTGGAGATGGAGTTTTAGATGAAGAATCAGGTGAAGAAGAAATTGGATTCATTGCTATTGTAGACAAGATGAATAATAAGTTAGTTCCTAAAGATGAGAAAGTAAATCAAGAGCTAGCATTGATTGCACAAGCTGACATAAAGACATACTGGATTATAGATAGTGGTTGTTCACATCACATGACAGGTGATAAAGGCAAGTTTGTTCATTTGGACAAATACAATGGAGGTATGGTCAGATTTGGAGACAACACTCCTAAACCTATAGTTGGTAGAGGAGCCATCACTTTGGATGGAAAGAATAGTACTGATGATGTTCTTTATGTTGATGGTTTGAAACATAACCTTCTCAGTGTTGGATAGTTACTTGGAAAAGGCTATCAGTTGGAGTTCAAAGATGACAAATGCAACAAAAAAGATGGTGTTATGATTGCATCAGGCACAAAGACAAGAGGTAATGTTTTTCAGCTCAATTTAGAAGCAAGTTTTTTTGTTGCTAATGTTGATGACAGTTGGTTATGGCATAAAAGACTATGTCATATGAATTTTGATAACATAGTAAAGATAAGCAATGTAAAGGCAATAAGAGATCTACCTAGCATAGCAAAGCTAGTTGAAACTATATGTAGGGAATGTTTGATGGGGAAGCATGTGAGAAATTCATTCAAGAGCAAGCAAAATTCAGCAGAGAACAAGTTGGATCTGATTCATACAGACCTATGTGGTCCAACTCAAACAAGATCATACTATGGTGAAAGGTATTTCATTTTTTTTGTTGATGATTATACTAGGATGATGTGGGTTGCATTATTAAAAGATAAGTCGGAAGCTTTTGAGAAGTTCAAAATATTCAAAGCTAAGGTTGAGAATGAATCTGGACTAAAGATAAAATGTTTGAGATCAGATAGAGGAGGAGAATTCACCTCTGACAGATTTTATGAGTACTGCAAAGAACATGGCATAAAGAGACAGTTAAGTGCACCTAGAACCCTTCAACAAAATGGAATTGCAGAAAGAAGGAATAGGATCATTCTTGATATAGCCCGCACCATTATGATAGAAGGAAAAGTTGCACACACCTATTGGAGAGATACGGTCAATACGATAGTCTATACCATCAATAGAATTTAATTAAGGCCTGGCGTAGAAAAAACACCTTATGAGCTATGGTTTGGTAATGTTCCCATAGTAAAATACTTCAAAATATTTGGAAGCAAGTGCTACATCAAGAGGGATGAAGCAGTAGCCAAGTTTGATTCAAGAAGTGATGAAGGTATTTTTCTTGGTTACTCTACTAAAAGTAAAGCTTATATATGTTTCAATTTAAGATTGAAAAAGATCATTGAAAGTGCTCATGTAAAGATTGATGAAAAGTTTATGATTCAAGAAAGATGTCATGATTACTCACCCATGATTGAGGAAGAGCCTAGACCCTCTTCTAGTGAGACAGATATTGAAGAAATGTTTGACAATATTGATGATTTATTCAATGATCCTAAGACAAGTGAAGAAAATACTCCTAAGCCTTATGAGTCAGCATCACCTAAAGTTCTAAAGTTTACATCAAGAAATAATTCCAAGGCAGACATCATTAGAGATCAGAGTGGCAAAGTCTTAACAAGATCACAAGCAAAGAACTCAGCTAGCAATGAAGTGGTATGTTAACTATCTCAGATTGAACCTTTAAGTGTTGAAGATGCATGTAATAATTCAGATTGGCATGATGCTATGAAAGAAGAACTTGATTAGATTGTTAAGAATGACACTTGGGAACTAGTCCCTAGACCTAGCGATAAAAATGTGATTCGAACAAAGTGGATATTCAGAAACAAGATGAATGAAGATGGTACAGTAGTAAGAAACAAAGCAAGATTAGTATGTAAAGGATATGCACAAAGAGAAGGCATTGATTATTCAGACACATTTGCACCTGTGAGTAGATTAGAAGCTATTAAGTTATTTCTAGCCTATGCTACAGTTAAAAACTTCAAAATTTATCAGATGGATGTCAAATCAGCATTCTTGAATGGAGACTTGAAAGAAAAAGTATACATTGAGTAGCCTAAAGGATTCACCTTATCAGACAGACATGATATAGTATGTAGATTGAAGAAGGCCCTCTATGGACTTAGCCAAGCCCCTAGAGCATGGTATGAGAGACTAGATGGATACTTAACAAAGATTAGATTCAAGAAAGGAGCAATAGATTGTAATCTATTCATTAGAGAGACATCTGAAGGTTTACTACTTGTAGCTATATTTGTTGATGACATTATCTTTGGAGGTAATGACAAACTCAGTGCTGAATTTTCCAAAGAAATGAAGAATGAGTTTGAGATGAGGATGATTGGTCCTATCAAATACTTTTTGGGACTAAATGTGTAGCAGACAGAAAAAGGGATTTTCATTAATCAATCAAAGTATGTGAAATAGACACAGAAGAAATTTAAGATGGATGATTGCAAGCTAGTAGGAACTCCTATGATCACTGGATGCAAGTTTACAAAAGAAGATGACTCGCCAAGAGCAGATATAACATTGTATGTCTATGATTGGTAAACTCATATATCTTACTCAGACTAGACCTGATATTTCCAATGCAGTTGGCATAGTTGGAAGATTTGCAGCAGAGCCTAAACAAAGTCACCTCATGTCAGTAAAGAGAATATTCAGATACTTGCAAGGCACTATAGATTATGGTCTATGGTATCCTAATTCAGAAAATGTTCAGCTTCATGTGTACACTGATCCAGATTGGGCTGGATGTGTTGATGACAGAAAGAGTACTTTAGGTGGAGCAGTGTTTCTTGGTGATAGACTTGTTACTTGGACAAGCAAGAAACAAAATTGTATTTCTCGGTCAACAGCAGAAGTGGAGTATGTTGCAGTAGCCTTGAATTGTTCTACAATTGTTTGGATCAAACAAATGATAAAGGATTTTGGAATTCAGATTGATTATCTTATTTTTATTCATTGTGATAACACTAGCACTATCAATATGTCAAAGAACCATGTGATGCATGCAAAGACAAAGCACATTGAGATCAAATATCACTTCTTAAGAGAGAAAGTGGCAGAGAAAGAAGTCAAGTTGGACTATGTGAGTACTAAAGAGTAGTTGGTAGATATATTCACAAAGCCCTTGCCTAAGGATACTTTTGAGTATCTTAGGGAGAAGTTGGGAGTCATTCCCTTCCCTGTTTCTACTTAGAAGAAAGAAGGAAAGGCATCAGTCCTCCGGGACTGGTGGAAGGTTGACTACTCTACCTCAGGAGTAGTACCGGTGCTTATAATGAATGGCGCCCTTAGCCATTGCTGTCAAATGGGGAGTATATGTATTAAGTCATGAAAAATAGAAGTAAAAAGAGGAGTAATATACTAAGGGGGAGCAACATTCAGTTATGATAGTAGTACAGTTGAGGAAATGGTGAATATTAGAAAATATTACAGCAGATGAAGGATTTCATCTTTGGGGGAGTTTTGAAGAGAAAATGGAGAATGTTATAAAATAAATGTTCATTTGGGTTGGTGGTGGTTTTTCATTCCACATGTTGCCATCAATGCCAAAGGGGGAGATTGTTGGGGATTTGCCAACAGGCCAGTACTGACTGTATGTTTGTCATTGATGACAACATATGGAAAGTAGCATGCGTGGAAATCTTATGTAGTAAGCTTTTAGTATATGTAGCATGGACATGATATCAGCATGATATCATGGGCGCAGAGGTTAACTATTAGTACAGATAGTTATATAGCAGTTGGTGTCAATAGTGTTCCTGATAGAATAACAAACAGTGTTCTGTGTATGGTTATCCATACAGTTATCATGGAGCCTTGCGCACTTGGATATATGTTGAAGACATGTTAGTGATGTTTCAATTATGGACACATAGTCTGATGATGAATGCAAGTGAAGTTATGCAGTCACTATTTGCCAGTAGCAATTTCCTATGTTTGTTCAGAAGATCCGACATAGATCCTATTGGTTCTTGAGTTGCACCTATCTTGAGGGTATGTGCCCTTGGAGTTAAGCCTTGAGAAGTGTTATTGATGTTTGGTTAATTCAGCTTATAGAGAAATTTCTAGTTGTTTTAGTAGAGCCGACAGTGTGTAGCGTGCGTCTACATCTATTTTATTAGATAGGTCCCAGAATGAGTTGCGTGCATAATAGAGCCAACAAAATGTTTGTTGGAGTTTATTATGGTTTCTCTAATATGATTTCAAGGTGGTTCTAAAAGGCCAACTTGATTATATCATTTGGAGGAAAGATATTTATAGGCAGTCATTTGTGATTACTGGAGGGTAGTTCATGGTTGATTAAGAAGAGCATAGCAGAGTGTGCGAAGTGTTGAGCCATCAAAGCCCAGTTCACCAAGATCCAAATATATTGTGTATCTGTTATTCAGAAGGTTGTAGCCTTTGCCCATTTGAGTAGTGAGCTCTCAGACAGTGCGTCCTCTCCCCTAACAAGGACAATTGTAAAAGACTCCTAACAGGGTCTGACCCTTGACCAGGTCTACTGTAGTTAATATATTGTAAAGCTACTCCTAACATGGTAAAAGATCTTCTAACAAGGATCATTATACACGAGTACAGAATATTAGTGGGTATCAAGTCCCACCGGGGTTTTTACCTATTTGGGTTTCCCCGTAACCAAAATATTGGTGTTGTGTTCAAGCATTCTTTCATTGTGTTTATGCTTTATGTTTAAGTATACTTAATTGGATAAAGAATTGAATCTTGTAGATAACTGATTCACCCCCCCTCTCAGTTATCTCTTGGGACTATTCCTAACAATGTGGTGCATAGTACACTAGACATTGCACATGCAGTTGGATTGGTGGAAAGATTTTCTTCTAATATGAAGGAATCACATCTAATTGTTGTGAAGAGGATATTTAGATATCTCAAGGGAACTGAAGATTATGGTCTTTGGTATGGACATAAAGGTGATTTTTCATTAAGTGTCTTTACTAATGTAGATTGGGAAGGAAATGTTGATGATAGGAAGAGCAGTAGTGGTGGTGCATTCTTTCTTGGAGATAAGCTTGTATCTTGGATAAGAAAAAAGAAAAATTTATATCACAATCAATAGTTGAAGCTGAATATGTTGCTGCCGCAATAAATTGTACACAAGTTGTGTGGATTAAGCATATTTTGGAAGGAATTCAAGAAAAAGTAACTGAACTGGTGGTTATCTATTGTGACAATACAAGTGCCATTAATATTTGTAAAAACCTAGTGGTGCACTCTAAGACTAAGCATATAGATATACAATATCACTTTCTTAGAGAACAGATACATGAGAAAGAAGTAAAGTTGGAATATGTACCAAATAAAGAACATGTTGTTGATATTTTCACGAAGTCGTTGCTCAAGGATATTTTTGAGTATCTAAGAGGTAAGCTAGGGTTCATTACCCTATGTTGTGAATTAAGAGAAGACACAGATGCATCAATCCAAATGTATTCCAGTGAATATATTTATGATTGGATTGATGTAGTGAGGATACCCTGTAAGGGGAGTAGTCTGTGATGTTTTGTGTTTAGTCATATTACAACAAATAGAGTTCATCTATGTTTGATTCTTTTGGCATTGTTGTCAAAGAGGGAGAGAGTGTATGAGATAGATCAAATGTATGTAAAGAAGATTGTTCAGAACTTCAGTGTAAGAGGGAGTAATTGTAAAGGTCAATTGCTATTTAGAATTGGGAACATTTGTTTGTTTCTAGTGTTGTTGGTATTGATGTGAATATTTCCATGAAGACATGAAGAGAGAAATGGTGCCATCAATGCCAAAGGGGGATATTGTTGGCATTACCTGACGCTAACTAAATAAATGCCTATTGGTGTTGCAAGATAGATTTGATTGCATAAGAATTAGTTATTGAGTTGTCATTGATTTCAAGTATTGACCTAGTGTTGCCGGTATGTTGTTGAGTATATGAATGGTGATCTGAATGTTTTGGTGATTTTCAATCGTAGCAATTCATATGAGAAACTCAGTGATGCCTCAAAATGTTAAATATATGATCGCTATTGTTGACATTGACTAGTGAGTTAGTTATGATCAAAGGAAGGTTAACAATGTAACTGCTAGAACAATTAGTGACAGGCGATCAGTGATTTGTGTGGTTTGTCACATCTATGTTATGTATTGTAATGCAGTTACAAGATATGGTTTATGTATCATCTTAAATGAAAGCACTTCCATGATAAGAATGTTTAACCCTCTGAGTAAGTGGTATGGGGTCATGTCAAGCACCTTGCTTGGGTCTTTGCATAGATCTAGCTATTTCCCCCCTATTCTACTTCTCTCCCCTATTTCCAGCCTCTTTCTAACAACCTTCTCTGAGAAACTGAACATTTTGACTTTCTGGGTCAAGGATGACTTGATGGGTCAAGGTCAACCTCAACCCTAACCTAGGTCCAAGTTGACCTCGAATCTGACCTAGGGTAGAGTTGACCTCAACTCTGACCTAGGGTAGAGTCGACCTTGACCCTAACCCTAGGTCCAATTTTCAAATTCTAGGAGTTTCGGGATGTCGAGCTTCAGAAAGTTTTATTTTCTCGCTTCCAAGTCAGCTATTTCGGGTTTCAAAATGGTAAACTCTTAAATTGCATTTAATCTAGGTTTATTTCTAGTGGTTAAGGTTAATTCAGATTTAATTCTCCAATGTCGGCCTTCTCTAGGAGTTTGTGCCCTAGATCACTATAAAAAGAAGCCTTCCTCTCTCATTTTCACATCCAACATCCACAATCAAGAAATTGCATGCACTTTTCATAATCAAGAAAGCAAGAAGGAGAAGAAAAGAAAGAAAGCATTCATTCACCCTCAAGCATTCAAGAATTCAAGCATTCAAGTATTCATCAAGGAGTTCCATTGTTGGCCATTGAAGGTTTCAATCTCTTTGGAGCCCTCTTGTTGAAGATTTCTCCATCCACATTCATCCAAGCCTCTTCCTATGCTAAGATCCATTCAAGATTGATGTTGAAGATCTAATTCCATTGATTTGAGACATCCTACATACATTCTACATTCACTTGGAGCATCCATACTTGTGGATTCAAGGATTCAAATCCTCCACAAGGATTTCAACATAAGCAAGGTGAATAGTTCCATTTACTTTGTTTATACATATTGCAATTTCAATTACATTTCAAGGTTGATTACAAATTGGGGTTTGACCAAGGCACACCCCATCCAAACAAAAAAAAATATTTTTCTTGCAGGTACAGGTACAAGAAAGCGAATCAAAGTTCAGATCTGGATACCCTTTTTGGCAAACTTCTGAGATCCGCGAAGAGAATTTCCATTGGAGCTGTTTCAGGTCAGGGATGACCTTCAGTGAGGGGTACAATTGTACCTCAGGGTAAGATTGTGCCCCACTATCTAGGTCAAAGTCGACCTAACCTCAGAAAGATAAGTTTTTTGAGTTTTCTCTGTCTTGACATTTCCAGTCCGGAGCAGGTTGCAAAATTCCCCGAAACTATGCACAGACATCAAAAATTAGTATTTTTCAGATTTACCCTATTTTGAGGTTAGTACTTGCCTTCTATTCATTTAAGATTTCAAGAATATAGTTTCTATAGCGAATTATAGGATTTCCTCATTTCTTCATATTCTCTATTGTTTGATTCATTTGTGCATTGATCACTTCTTTGTGATTAATCAATTTGGATCTCTATTTTGGGAATCTGGATTAGGGATAGGTCCTATATTCCCCTCACAAAGACACAACAATATACTTTTTAGTAAGGGTAAAGATAGATCTCCTACATCTTTATCCACCACTATACATTTTGGTGAACTCGGCACACTTACCCACTTTTCTTTTTGTGGAATTAGATGCCCTATTGTGTTTGTGGTGTTAGACTTCCCTTTATATCTTTTGATGTTAGATTTTCCTTTTTAAATATTGCATGCTCTTTTATATTTCAAAAATACAAAAAAATTGCAAAAATCTCTTTAAAATAAAAAAAATATTCATTTGTTCATGCTTTATATTTGCCTAGTTTAGTTCATTTGTGTTGCATTGGTATATGAGCTTTACTACCACTAGACCTACTTATAATATTCCAATTAGAAAAAGTCGTAGACTCATGGGTGCCTTTGATCCTAAATCTTCCTCTCCTTTTTTTAGGATCCCGGATGACAATTTGATTATTCATAATTCCAATCCTATTATGGAGAAAAACTCTTCTCACTCATCACATGATGAGGATGATGCTTTAAGAGTTCCTTCTGAACAAGTCCAAAAACTTTCAACTGAACTTGATAAAATGGGTAATTGGCTTATTCAAGAAAACCATAATCAAGATTCCATTCAAGCTATAGAGGCTCTTAAGAAAGTTCTTCATGATAGTGATCAAGGTTTTAATCTCTTGCGTGGTATTACTCATCTTGTGCATTCAAATGTTAAACCTTTAGCTCAAGAAGCTCAAGATTTAGGATTGATTCCTCCGGTTACTAGTATAGAACCTTCTTTTGTTCCTTTATCTATTATTCCTACCTATACTCCTTCTTTGGTGATTGTGACAGTTCCCTCTGTTCCTATGAGTGTTCCTCATGTGTCCCTTCCTACATCACAACCTTCTTATCATAATGTTCCTTTTACTTATTCTAATCCTCTTCCAACTATAATTCCAAGTGTTCCTCCAGTTGTGTCTTCCATTCCTGCAACTTCATACACTTTACCTAGTGTTTCTAATGTTGCTATTCCTCCTATTTCCTCTAATGATTCAACAATCATCAGTCTGGCTCAAACTGTGTCATCCTTACAACAAAAACTAGCATCCTGACTCAAAAAAAGTTTAGCATTCCTACATGTGACATGGGAAGTCCTTTGTTCCTAGACATTATTCGTACTCTTGTTCCTCAGCAAGTTCATATGCCTCGTCTTGAGAATTACAATGCAAAAGGAGACCATGTTCATCGTGTTAAAACATTTCAAATACTTTGTAGTGATTATGCTCATGACCATAGGATTTTAGCCAAGCTGTTTGATAGAAATTTTTGTGACAATGCCTTACAATGGTATTGTTCCTTGCCTCCTTATTCTATCGATTCATTTCCAAAACTTGCTAATGTTTTTATTCAACAATTTCAAAATAACATTGGTCCACAAGTGTCTTTGACTGATTTGATGCATTGTAAACAAAGTGCTAAGGAAAAATAGACTAAATTTATTGGTAGATTTAAGCATTTGCATGCTCAGATTTCCAATCATGTTCCTAATATTGATATTCAACGTATGTTTATTTCAAATTTGCAAAAGGATATTAGAGATAAGATTTTGCTTACTGAATTTACCTCTTTTCAATAACTTTGTGCAGTGCTTCATCATTATCAATTACAAGTGAATCAATTTGAGAGAAACACTCCAATGGCTCATGTTCTAGTTGATAAGAGTGATGCTACTCCTAATTCAAACAAATTTAAAAAATTCAACAATTATGTCAAGATAAAAAAACAAATGAATGCAGTCACTGATCAAGTTGATGTTGCATCTCACAATGCCACTTCTTCATCCACTAATCTTCAATTAAATCGTACATTTACTCCTCTCTCTGAATCTTTACATTCTATTATGAATAGGTTGTTAACTACCAATATGATTACTTTACCTCCTATTCGACCTCTTTTACCTGCTACGATTGCATCTAAATCCTTTGATCCTAAAGCTTTTTGTCAATATCATCGTCAGAATGGTCATGATACTGAGAAATGTTATTCCTTAAAACATAGGGTTCAAGACTTAATTGACTCTAATGCCTTGTCCATTGATAATCTTGATGGTAGTGGGAAAAAATCTATCTCTCCTCCTAATCAAAACCTCCAAATTTATATGAATCCTTTACCTACACATGATACTAATACCAATGCTCAGCCATCTTCTATGGATATTGTTTATGATTCAAAGATGGATGATCTTAATCACATTGTTAACCAAGTGGAGCATGTTGTTCAATCTGCATCTCCACCTCAGCCTCAACCTCAGCTTCAATCTCAAGCTATACCAAAACCGTAGCCTAGATTGAAAATTCAACCTAAACCTCGAAAACAACCTAAGAATAAAAGAACTCGGGAACTTTTGATTACCTTTGATGATTATGAGACTATTAAGGCTACTGATGGTCCCCTTTACATTTATGCTAGGATTTCTCAGATACCTACTCTTGGTTGTCTTCTTGATTCTACATCCTAAGTCAATGTTATTACTGAAAAAAATATTTTTATGAAAAACTTGCAATGTGATTCTTACGATACATTGGATGTGTGGATTCAAACTTGTAATGGTTTTCTTTATCCATCATTTGGTTCTATTAACTTGTTGGTTGAACTTTGTGGTAAAATTGTGAACACTACCTTTATTGTTGTTCCTACTTCTGATCAGTTTCAAGTTAAGCTTGGTTTTCCATGGTTAAATGTCATGCATGTTGTTGCTTTACCTATCCATAAATGTCTTAAATTTGTTCATAATGAAGAAGTGAAAATAGTTAATCATATTTTATATCAACCTTCTAGGCCTAGAGATTGTGCTACCCTTGACTTCTTTTGGCCTTCATTACCTAATTCATGTCCTTCTCGACCTAATAATCTTTTCCATTCATATCAAGCCTATAAGCATCATAAGATTCTTGAATTAAGCATACCTCCTATGGATCTTAATCATGGTCTTTTGCCTACACCTTCCATACCTCCTTTATCCATGGCTTCTAGTTCTGTTAATCAAGCTCCTATTATTACTTCTCAGTCTGTTGATAATCCTATTAATCTTCCTATAGAACCTGTGAAGGATCCTGTAATTGTTCCTCCTAGTTCTCAACATATTTCAAGTAAAGAAAAATGTAGTCGATCTGTTAATGTATGTCATAAGAAACATCATGCTTCAAGCTAAAGCTCGTAATTATGTTCTTCAAACATCTTTACCTTCTTTTGATTAGCCTATGCATGATGTGTTAGAAGAAGTTGTTACTAATAATGATGTTAAAATGAAAGATTATGATGATCTTATTTGTATCTTACAGCCTATTTTGATTAATCTAGATGAAGAAGATAATCTTGATAATGTTAATGATGAATATGAGACTATTGACATTGACATTGATTTACCTAATATGCTTTCATCACAATTAACACTTACACCTAGTATCAAACATTATGATTCTCAAGAGGATCCTTGTTTGGAACTGGCTATCATTCCTACTGTGCTGGATATAGTCCCTCTTGTGAGTTACCCACCTTCCCTAAATGATATAGAACAAGATGGGGAGAGTAGGCGGCACGCTTGATTGGATTTCCCTTCATGGTAGCTTTGTTGTGTGTTTTCTTATTATATTGTGATTCTCTCATGATGTGTTTGCTAAATGTTGTTATATTCTTTTATATGACCCTTGTTACTTTGTTGGTACAAGGTGATAAAGGAATCAAACCTATTGTACAATTCTTCTATATGTATCTCTATTCTTCCATATGTTGTTTCATGTTATGTTGTACCTGTGCTATTGTTCATAAATGTTTCCTTGTGTAATATGCTTGGATCCGGGACTTGGTAGCACTAAATCTCTTTGGTCTCCAAGTCATGGTCTAAAAAGATTCTTCTTCGTATCTCTTATGTGATCTTTCCTCCATTGTGATTGTAGTTCTCCTTTCTTTGGGGAATGATGTCAATTCATCTGCAATAATATCATATATATATTATCTTATGATCATACTGACCCCACGACAGGTAGATCCCTTATGTGTTCTTTGTATGTTTATGTGGTATTTCCCTTGATTTGTCTTTGTTTGGGGGCATCTCGTAGTGGAAATATAATCAGTGGAGTTGTTTATGTTTCCGTTAAATTCATTGCTCATGTTAAAGTATTAGCAATGACTTTAACATGGGGGCATACACTCTACTCACCTATTGCACACATGCACTTTTTCAATATACATATATTATTTTTTAAGATACTTTTCTCCCTTTATGGATTACTGACTAAACCTTAAAGCATGGATTTCTATTTAGGATCTCTTGATCCCTCCGGTTGCAAATTTTTTATCCCTTAAGGCCGAAGGTGTCCTTAAGACTAGATCTCTTTTTCTTTTGGTTTTACTCTTATGGAATAGAATATTCTTAAGGGTGATCCTTGATGGGTTGACTAGTGAGTAGCCACATTCACTAGGCAGTTCAATTCCATATTTCCAGTTGTGTTGTTTCCTGGTGTGGTTCACAATGGGACATAAGTTCTCATTGGGCGAGATAATCACACCCTCTTCTCTCTCTTTTTTTTAGAGATGTCTCTCTTATTGTGATCTTGGAGTTGATGAAAACTTGATTCCTTGGGGGCTTGAGGATTTCTTTGTCCCTTTGATTTTAATAAGATTATCTTTTCATTATGATCTCCTTTACCAAGATTTTGCATCGAGTCCATACTCTTACTATAGTGGGGGCTTAATGTATCATCTTAAAATGGAATCACTTCCATGATAAGAACATTTAGCCCTCTAAGTAAGTGGCCTGGGGTCATGTCAAGCACCTTGATTGGGTCTTTGCATGAATCTGGTTGTTTCCCCCTTGTTCTGCTTCTCTCCCCCTGTTTCCAGCCTCTTTCTAACAACCTTCTCTGAGAAACTAAAGATTTTGACTTTCTAGGTCAAGGATGACCTGATGGTTCAAGGTTGACCTCGACCCTGACCTAGGTCAGAGTTGACCTCAACTCTAACCTAGGGAAGATTTGACCTTGACCCTGACCCCAAGACCAATTTTCAAATTCTAGGAGTTTTGGGATGTCGGGCTTCAGAAAGTTTTATTTTCTCTCTTTCGAGTCGGCTGTTTTGGGTTTCAGAATGGTAAACTCTTAAATTTCATTTAATCTAGGCTCATTTCTATGGGTTAAGGTTAATTGGGGTTTAATTCTCCAATTTCAGCCTTTTCTAGAAGTTTGTGCCCTAGATCACTATAAAGGAAGCCTTCCTCTCTCATTTTCACATCCAACATCTACAATCAAGAAATTGCATCCACTTTTCATGATCAAGAAGGCAAGAAGGAAAAGGAAAGAAAGCAAGCATTCATTCACCCTTAAGCATTCAAGCATTCAAGTATTCATCAAGGAGTTCCATTATTAGCCATTGAAGGGTTCAATCTCTTTGGAGCCCTCTTGTTTAAGATTTCTCCATCCACATTCATCCAAGCCTCTTCCTATGCTAAGATCCATTCAAGGTTGGTGTTGAAGATCTAATGCTATTGATTTGAGACATCCTACATACATTTCTACATTCATTTGGAGCATCCATACTTGTGGATTCAAGGATTCGAATCCTCCACAAGTATTTCAACATAAGCAAGGTGAATAGTTCCATTTACTTTGTTTATACATATTGCAATTTCAATTACATTTCAAGGTTATTCCAAATTGGGGTTTGACCAAGGAAAACCCCCCATCCAAACAAAAAAAAAATCATTTTTCTTGCAGGTACAGGTACTATTTGTCTGATTGTTGACCTTTAATTCAGTCATAGACATGACATAGTCATTGCTCAATGATTTGAATTACGACAATGAATATGAGTTATTCACTTCACAATGTTGATTGAATCAACCCATCACCTCCTATTTAGGTGGGGTGTTTGAATTACTCTTAGAATGAGAGCCCAACAACCATAGACCAATCAGTAAAATGGAGGATTTTCAAAGCTAAGCATGAATGCAATTCAATTAAGCTAGAAATGAGAGTGCAATTAAGCTATAAACTTGAAAGAAATATGAGAATGCAAGTTTAATCTAAGAATGAGTATGCAGATTTAATCTAAAGCTTGAAAAGTGCAATGAGAATTAGACTAAGAACTTGATAATCAAACTATATTAAAGATGAGAATGCAATTATGCTAACAATGAAAATTATTCTAAATATGCAAATAAAAAGCTTGAAAATATGAGAAAATTGAGACAACAATTCACTATAGTTTTGGTACTCTAAAATCGCCTCCTCAAATGAGGAAAAAGAGGTTCATAATATAGAAGAGCTCGGGTGAAGGATGAAGATTTTCTTGGAAAGAAACGGTTGACTCTTCATCTCCATGGAGGAAGGTGAGACAAATTGAAGGAATTATTTAATAAAATAAATGAAATATTGTCACATGTGGGTGACTCTTCGAATAATTTTGTATAATTAAATTCAAGTGGGATATTTCATTTAGAGAATTAAAGAATTATTAATTCCTTTGATGTGTATTAGCTAAAGGGGGGTGGAATTAATTTAATTAAAAGCACTAGGACTTTAGAATTAAATTAATTAATCATAGGGATTATTTAGCCAATAAATGTCAAATATTTAGAAATTAAATATAGTGTATGATTAATGCAAATTTAGGGTTTTTTTGCATTTGACACCAAGTCAAATAAAGTCAATTAGGAGACAGAATTGCCTAGTACAATAAGACTTCGATGATATAGAAATTTGAAGAAATGCACCAAAATTGATTAGAATTGTAAGGTGCCAATTTTGGGGTATTACATTTTGCCCCTCTTTGAATTGATGTGCGAGCAGCGCGTTGATTCAAAGAATAGTATGATGCGGCAGATGATGAGGTTTTCAGGATTATCTTCAGAATAGAGCTTAACCCTTGGAAGTCAAGGTTAGATCACCAAGACATCGATCAGATCAAGTTGCAGAACCATCTCCAGAATGAAGCTTGATTCTCTAAAGCCTAAGTTAGATTGTGAAGACCTCGGTTCGGTTACCACTTGAGAGAAGACTGGAATCAGGGTTAGATTGCCCCAATACCTATTGGTTAGATGATAGTTGATGGAGATTTAGGACTATCTCTAGAATGAAGCTTAGTCCTCCGAGACCCAGGTTAGATTGCCCAGATAATGGTCAAAAAGAGATTTTGAGAGCCATCTCCAGAACGAAGCTTGACTTTCAGGAATTAGCGTTAGATTGTCCCAATACCTAATGAGATTTCGAGAACCATCTCTAGAATGAAGTCTGATCCTCGAGGATCTGAGTTAGATTGCTCAGATACCTAACAAATAGATGACAAGATGCGACGTCCAAAGATGCCCCTAGTGAAGAGATGCCCCAAGCAGACTGATTGTACAAGATTTAATGATGCAATCAAATCAGACTGATTTGAGAATTGATTGTACAAGATTTAATGATGCAATCATCTTGCCCCTTCGGGAGCAAAATTGAAAGATGACACGTTAGAAAGATGATTGGCAACAAAAGGTTGTAGATATAGATAAAATAGGAGATCCAGAGAAACTCAGAACAGATTACGGAAGGATTGAGAAGTTGCAGGAGCAATTTAGAGCAATTTGGAGGTCATATTGACCAAGTTTGACCATGGTTGACCAGATTTGACTAGAGTTGACTTTTCATGAAAACATTGAAGATCTTGAGAAAATGATGATGAGATAAGATTTCGGCAAGAGAACAACACCAGAAGGTTGACTGCACAAGCGTCTGATCCCAATGATCCTAGAAATTTAAAATGCAATTTTGAGCTATCTAGAGATGTCAGATTTTGATTTCAATCCCAAAAATGGATTCAGAATAGTCGATTTAGCCAAGGGTGAAGTTTTTGTGCAAAACGGAACACTTTTGAAAATTAGATCAAAAGCTATATAAGGCCCAGAAGGGGTCATTTTCAATTCATTATTCACTTTTGTCTTTAGTGAATTTGAGAGCTCTGAGAGAGATGGAGAATGTGCCAGTGCATTTGTATCGATTTGAGCGCTCCCGATGACACAACCGGCCACCGGAGTATGACGCACCTGTAAGTAGTCGAACAACCATCTCGCATTTTAAATTTTTAACACTTTCTAGGAGATTTAGGTTAGATTTTAATGCTTTTAGGGCTTAGTTCATCCAATGTCACTCGAGGAAATAGTTTCCTCATGCCGGTCCAAATCACCTCTTGCGCGAGGAAACAGTTTCCTCATCAAGGTTAGGGTTTTATCGCATGGGGCTGCTCCACGAGCTCACACAAGGTGCCCAGCGATGCCGCACAAGATTTCATCCTTAGTGATGAACTCTCACGCAAACAGGGATACCATCTCGCACGATAGAGAAATCTCGCACGGGAGAACAATTTCCTCGCACGGGAATCTACTGCAACATTTTAGACTCTCTATCCATTTTTTTGTAAAATCAGCCAATTAGAGCATCCAAGGGTCGTGTTTAGGATAGATGCATAGCCTCACTTGTGGTTATTGCTTTGAAAAAACCATCATGATACAGATACTGATCAAGTGTCATCACTTGCATTGCAGGTTGACTTCCTAGATATTGCACTCTAGTCTCACCACCTGGTCATAGGTGAGCTAGTATAGAGGTTGAGCGATGTTGAGGGTACCCACATCGATGGATTGGGCCTAACTTATCTACGTGATATACTTGACATTCAGGTGAATCACGGGCTACTAGGTGCATTGGTTGAGTGTTTCCACTCGGAGACAAACACCTTCCACTTGCCTGTGGGGGAGATGACCGTCACTCCCGAGGACATCTACAAGATTCTGAGGATACCATTCCATGGCACCCGCGTGGAATATGACATTCAATCGAGAGTGGGCACACTAGCACTCAGGGCCATCTTTCAGGATGAGCTGGTGATGGGCCGAGCTATCTTGTGGGATGAGTTGATTAGTCGATATGGAGCAGGGCACAGGTTAGTGGTGGTCCTAGCAGTATTCTTGAGATGTTACTTGATGCTAGACAGAGGACAACATAGTCTAGAGTGCAGATGGGGATGTACATTGTAGCAGATGCTGGAGCGGCCACCAATAAGATTTGGATGGGGCAAGTGCATGCTCACATAGATGAGATGCACGAGATCGTGTATCGAAGTGCACCGACCATGGCCGCAGGTGTTTTTGCTCTTCAGATATGGGCCTGGGAGCACCTCCCCATATGTAGGCCAGTCTTCCATGATACTCAGCAGCCTTTGGAGCCGTATATATATAGGTATACAGGACTATGACTCAAATAGCGCTGGGTAAGATAGAGCAGTGGCGCAGACAGCTAGATGACATGGTTGTAGTTATATGGAGACCATGGACAGCTACAAAGATATGGGATGATGCTTGGCAGGAGCTCTCGCATATGTTCTTTTCACATCCTTTGATTGGGCAGACCATTTCCATCATTGAGCGCTTCCTGCTCACAAAAGTCTTACGGCAGTTTGGGAGACCACAGGATGTCTCCCAAGAGTACTATACCTATGCCCGATTCGTCGATGAGATGAAAAGGGGTTGGCAGCTGAGATTAGACTAGGGCAGATGTATGATTGATGCCTAGATACCACTAGCTTAGTGGGATTATATGGTGAATGTGACCAATGCAGGGATGACATCTTAGCACATCCATACCCTAGCTTCACAGATCCAGTTGGCATGGGCCAGTGAGCACAACAACAGTAGGTACCAGCACAATAGCAGATACCACAACAGTAGCCTACACAATAGCAAGTTGCTCAGCAGCAACAACAGAGGGTTTTGAGACTGAGGACTAGGTAGATTTGTATTCTTGTGAGGCAGATGGGGTTAGATACAGGTGCTGGTGGTAGCAAGACCCAGGATAGGTCCACTAGGTAGAGGACTGGAGATACCTCTCAGCAGACACCTCCTGACAAGGGGGCATAGGGTGATGATATGGACATGCAAGATTAGGCAGCACAGGATCCACCTATGGTAGAGCAGGTCCCACAGCTACAGGAGACTCTCTGAAAGAGGCGAGAGAGGATTAGATAGGTATAGTGGGAGCAAGATGACTTCCACATGCAAGTCATCATACAGGAGACCCGGGAGCCAAAGCGAGATCGAGAGATTAGAGGGCTATAGGAGGCACTAGCTAGGGCATAGCTTGAGGCTAGATATGAGCTGCATAGTCAACATATTATTATGTAGCGTATGTGGATGTAGTGAAGGATTTAGCGGAGTAGGTTTCACCATTCTTAGAGTATGTTGGGGCACGCGCCATTCCATAGGGACCACCTCCACAGGCACCACTACAAGCACCACTGTAGGCACTGCCACAGGGACCACCACCTCCACCTCCACTAGGGCAGAGTTAGATTAGACCTTGATATATATTGTAGCCCCATTTTTTATAGACTATGCTCAAGTAGCACCATTCTTTTGATTGTACTGATATATATATATATATATATATATATATATATATATATATATATATATATATATATATATATATATATATATATATATATATATGAGGTCGACTTTTGATATCATTGTACTTGTGTGTATATTGCTTTTATGTTGATGTTTATGAGATGTTTCCTATATTCTTAGATGTATAGATATGAGATGCACATGATTCCTTTATGTATATGTAGATGAATATGCACATGTTTTATTTTATATGTGGAATGCAATGATAGATGGTAGATGAATGACTGTAATGTATGATTTGATTTATGCTTATAATGGATGCACATGTAAATGAATATGTAGATGTAAAATGTATGTATATGAGTTTATGGATGCAAATGGAAATGCAATGTATATGGTACTAATCATCTCATGATGGATATCGCAATACATGACAAGTACTAACCAAAAAGAAAGTTTGAAGATCAAGAACAAGGATCGAACACTTGTGCAGTCAAGATGAACCTGGGACTGAAGATGAGAACCCTCGGTGACAATCAAGTGAACACCAAAACACTATCTCAATGCAAGCCTAGAATGAAAATGTAAGCCTAAGCTAGATGCAAATCCTAGGACTTGGTTATTGGACCCATTTTATTATCATCATAGAGTTTTTAGTAACGAACGCTCATAAGATGTCATACAACCCTCACTAACATTGCAATCATGAGAATATGAATATGACATTAGTCTTAGACTTTTCAGAATGAGGTGTAAGCATTAAGGCATAAGAAGCTAGAATAACCTGAACACATATTCCTTTTAATTTAGCAAGTTAACATAAATATCAAAGCATAGTTGGTAGAATGACCTAAATGTTTCTTGCATATAGACACACCAAACACACGAGAGTTTCTTCCTTTTGCTAAGTGAATGATAAGCATATCAAAGGTGCTCGTAGTCACCCTTACATTCACCTCGCAAGATGAGCGTTTGCAATTTCACTTGTAGCAGAAAGAAGTCACTCAAACAGGCAAGGAGAAGAACCAACCTCACCAAAGTTTCCATATAAAAGGAGTCAAGGTACACATGGCCATCCAACACGAGATGAAGGCTCTAATAGTGGACACCCCTCTTATATGAATTCTATGGATCATTGGAACTAAACCGAAAAATAGAAAGCAAAGAAAAAATCACGCCCCCAGTCTTCTCTTCTCTCAGTCAAGGGAGACGTCTTAGAGTTGCTCGAGGAAAAATAATAAAGTGAAAAGACAAACACACAAGAAAAGCTCAGCATGCTTCAGAGAGTTAGAAATTTAGTTTTCAATTTTCAGTTTCAACGGATTGATGTCAGATCGGAAGTATATAGCGCGAGAAGTCTCAATAGGACAGTGACAGTACGCGGACATAGTGAGAACCACTAGTGATTGACACGAGAGATAGTCTCAAGGAGAAATCAGATTACTAACGAAGTATCAGTAGGTAGATGTTGTGAGAACCACTGGTGACTGATGTATGAGGGATCCCTGAGAAGAGAGATCCAAGTGATAGCTAGGTATCAGTAGGAAGACATAGTCATAACCACTGGCAACCGATACGAGAGATCCTCAAGGAGAGAAATCTCAATAGCAGCTAGGCATCAGTAGGCAGACACAGTGAGAACCATTGGTGACTGATGCAAGTAAAATCCTTCGCAAACAATAGGACAATGCCCCCTAGACCAGGAAGGTGCCCCCAACTGTGACCAGTTTCAATCCATGTAGATTTTGGAGGTTGGAACACATTCAAAAACAAGTGTTTCTTCATCCAAAAAGTGCCTTTTTGATAAGGAAACTACTAGTGGCGATTTCTATCCCATTTGCACATCATTTTTCACCATTCTCAGCACATTTTTGGGCATTTTCTCTCAAAAACGGGATCAATTTTTTGCATTCAATCCAAGACGTTTTCAGCAAGGGTGATTTCTAGGGTAAGATTTTCATTTTCAGATTATTGTTGACTGATTTTCAAAATGTTTCTTCAGCCCTAGGCATCATTTTTGAATGCTCTTGCATGTGTTGGATTTATTCAAACTTGTTGCTATTTTTTAGCATTTATCTTCTCTTTTATCCAACACTTGTCAAGATTCGATCCTTGACTTCAAGAGATGTTTATCTTTGGAAAGAATAATTCATGGATTGAACTCTATTTAAAGACTCTTTCACAACACTTCTAAATCACGAAAATCTTCATGATCTTTTCCAGATTTTTCAAAAATTGCAAAGGATTTTCCTTTCTTTATCTTATGAAGAAGTGAGGTAAATTTTCTTGCATATGCTGGAGATGTCTTTGTATTTCATTTCATTTTCTTTCATTTTCAATTTTGTATCATAGACTTCTTCTTCTTCTATCTCAAGTTCTTTAAAGATGCATACGCAAAATATCTCTTCTTTTTGAATATGCAGTCGGGATTAAAAACCTCGTCCTCAAATGAATTATTTTTCAAAAGAAAGAAAGGTCAGCTTTACACTATCCTTCATTCATCACGTGACTTCACTCCTAAAAAGCCCACATCCATTAACCTTTATGTTTCTGCCACTTGACTTCAAACTCATGTTCATAGAGAATTTTCATTGCTATCATAAAAACAACATCATATCCCTTCATTTACATACATGTTTCCCTTCATAATTCTCACTATCCACATATGCAAACACCTCCAAGAAACTCATTTTTGGGTCTTCTTTATAATTTTTGAGATAAAGTCCATTCACTTCTCACTGTCCTAAAGTTTTCCAACCATATGTCGTGATCATAGTCTTCCAAAATCCATATTTGAACATCAAAAAACGTGCAATGGACCCATTTATGCTTCATTTTCTCACGTTATACTTGTCCATTCATATGTAATACCCTCTGAAAAACCCATTTTTGGTTTTTCTCACAGCTCAAGAACCAATTTAACCCAAATTTGTTTTTTCTTCCGCTATTCACAAGTATTCTGACCACTTCCAATACCTCAAGCTCACTTCTTGTGCGTCCAAAAAGTGCAATGGATCCATCGTAAGAAGATGTACTCATTTTTGGGGATTTTCATGCTACAGCAACTTAGGCATATCAATTGCCATATCAAGAGAATTTCTAGCCGACACCAGAAAAGGAATAAGGAAAGGCCTGAACGATTGAAAGGGAAAATCAAAAAAGTTTGAAACGTGAGGAGCAAAACTGAAAGAATGATCTAAGATGGTGTTGCCTTCCTTTGCTGACTATCTAGTTGTGCAACTAGGCTTGGATATACATGTAAGGCAGGAAGATATCATTTCAGACTTAGGGGCTTTCATTTGGAATCAAAGAGAAGATGACGCACACTATTCAATTCCTCGGGCCATCTTGGAGGAAGAGGAGGAAGTTGGTATTGAATTTGAAAGACAAAGATAAATAATTGAAAGGAGGCTTAGAGAAAGATTGGAACGTGAGGAAAGGGAAAGGATACAAAGAGAAAGCGAAGCCCATAGGAGAGCTCAAAGGCCACCCTTGAGAGAAATTCAACTTCGAGGGAATCAAGTGAATCAAAATTAGAACAAAAGTTGGATAAGAAGATTGGATCTTTCTCCCTAGAAAGGTTCGAAAGATTACATCATAAAATTCTTTCAAGAACACTCAAAGCAACAATCAAGGATGCATATTCCTATCCCAGATCAAGATGCTTTCACCAAACTAGAGCATATCAACCATCACGCATCCTGTAGCAACATGAAGACAAACAAAGGATGATGTAATAGGTGTCGTGTCTTTTCAGGCACTTAGAATATTTTCATCATGTCTTTGTAATTTGTATTTGACATATGTAATTGCATGTGATAGTATCACATGCAAAGCTGTAACATGTAATCAAGTTGCAAGCGCATTAGGCATGCAACTTTGAAAAAGTCAAATTAGTTAGTTAGTTAGGGAATAAGTCAAGGTGGTTAAGGGTTTTCCCCTTTTCTCTCCACCTTTCTCTCTCCTCTTTTCCTATATAAAGGAGGGAGCTCATCGTAAATAAGGATCTTTTGGCAAGGCAAGAAAATTTTGCCAATTTGTATGGTGTACTCTAAGACTTTGTGCTTGGATGTAAATCAGATTGCTTTCAATAAAAGAGGCAGATTGTTTTGAGACTTTGTGCCAATTCAAACTGTTATGTGATGACATTTTCTTGAGTTGATTGTGAGTTTTTATGCTTTGATTCAAGAGGGATTTGGATTCAATTGCGCAGACTTTGAGCTGCCTAATCCATTCAGAGTCAATTTGAACTTTTGAAAACTTTGTGCTGCAGAAGGACAAATTGTGATAGATAGTAGTGGCAGCAATTACTTAGAGCTGAAGACTTTGGGCTTCAATTGTAAGTGTTTTTATTAAATTTGAGAGTATCCAGTAAGAGACTTTGTCCCTTACCGGTTATTTTGCTTGAATCCTCACGAGACAAGTGCATGAGACTTTGGGTTCCTATTTTTGTTTCACAAAAATATAAAAAGAAAGTTGTTGCTCCTGGTATTGTTCTTATGTCAACTCTAGGGTCACCAGTATTATCATAGCAATAAGATACTTTTTGTTAAGTTAGAAAGTAGTTGTTGTACGCAAAACATTCCTGATTTAAGAGGAATTGATTGAGAGAACCACCCTTTTTGTAATTTCAGTTAAGTTCCTGTTGAAGCCACCTACGGTAAGAAGGGAATCTCCCCTATTATTGAGAGGAGAGAGAAATCTCATAAGACATTGCCTAAAGTTATAATTTTGTAAGGTGTAGTCTTAGCGACAAACAAAATTTTTAGCCAACAGTTTTTGGCGACTCTACTGGGGACACAACAAGCATTTGAAAGCCTCACGTTTTTGTTTGAAGTATACACGTGTCCTTTTCATTATGAATATTCATTGTAATTTATTTATGTTAGTTTTTTTTTAAGCTTTTACCAAGGACATGTAAATGGCCCAAGGTCCTTGGGGAAATAATTTTGGTCCATTGAATCTAGCTCCGCCTCTACATGCTCTTCCTAATGCCTCGAGGAAGAATTTTCCTAAGTTCTTTGGTGATGGACAACAACATCCTAATGAACATATTGCTACTTTTTACATTGCATGCGGTGTTCATGGCGTTGAACATGAAGATGTGTCTGTGAGGCTGTTCATAGAAACTCTCCAAGGCGTGGCTATTAATTGGTTTTATCATCTTACACCACAAACCATCACAAATTGGGCTAGTCTCATAGCCAAGTTTGAAGAAAGGTTCAAGCCTCCTGAAGATGCTCATGCGCTATTGGCTCAACTCACCATATTGAAGAAGGCATGTCACGTTCCTATGCATGAATTTTTTTCTCATTTCAACAAGTTGACATGAAGGATTCCATCTATTGCTCAGCCTACAGTTGCAAATTTGAAGTGCTTCTTTGTAAATGCACAAATTCTTGAAGTTAGTTTTCTGTTAAGAAGAGCAACTCCAACTACTCTTGTAGCTACACAGACTTTGGCAATTGGAATTGAAGATGATCTTATTCTTGCTAGGTAGATAAGAATTGAAGAAAACAGGTTTGAAGAAATCAATCTATCTTCGGATTCATTTTCTCCCATCGCAAGGACGGATCCTGCAGTTCAAAGGTTGGCAAATGAGTTGCTTGCTCTCAAAAAGCAAATAGCTCAAGGTATGTTCTTCATTCCTCACGAGGATGTAGAAAGGACACCCCTTCCAACTAATGTTCATAGTCTTGCCGGTGAGAATCAACAAAGATTAGTTTCATCATCAAAGAAGCTTCCTATTGAGGCACCATCAGCAAACACAACAACAAAGCATCTTGAATCCAAAGCTAGTGATCTTATTATTCTCTTCCAGGAAAAGGAAGAAGAATTAGCTGGCAACTCTTATTTCTGGTTCACGTGGTCTCAGAAAGTCGTTGATGAAAATCAGAAAGATGAAACTCATTCTTTCAATGTTCAAGCAAATGGAGATGATCATGTCACTAGACATGAACAAATGCACATGCATGAAGGTCTCAGTCAAGCTGAAAATAGTGCATCTTCGTCTCAAAGTTATGAACTTGAGCGAGTGTTGCATGAAAGATTTATCCCAAAACTTGATGAGGATCTTGTCATGAACATCATAGGGGAATTTTGTTCAAAAATTGAGGATAATCCTCTTATGTCTGAAATTTGTAACCAGCACAATGCGGAAGGAAGTAATGAGGTAACTTGTTCTAATCAGCTTGAAGATGTCATGGTTGATGAACCTATCAAGCAAGCTGCAACATGCAAGGAAAGATCAAAATTTGTACGGTCAAGAGGATGTCCAATCAGACATCTTGTTTGGTTGGAGGCCAATGGAAAAGCATTAATTCCACTTGTACCTAAACATGAAGATACAATTGAAGAAGAGGTTGAACATACATTGGCAGTTCAGTCGGAGCAATTTGAATTCATGGACTTATCTTGGAGCAGCAGTACTTATGATTCATCTCAAAAAGGTGAAATTGTTCATCTCTTCCAACAAGTGTTACATCAAACATTGACATCATTGCACCAGTTGTTTGTGCTCTATCTGTATAAAGTTGCCTGTAAAAATGCAAGCTACTGAAAAAAGGTAGCTATTTTGTTGAACCAGTAAATGGTTTTATCTGAAAAGTTGCATTGTCAGCTAGCTTTAATTAGGTAGGTTTTTCTTTGTTTTCAATAAGTGCATTTGCACAAGTTTTTTCTAGGTTTGCTTTGCATCAGTCACGTCATCTTTTTTGAGTCTTTTTGTTTTTAGTCCACTAACTCTATAGCCCAATGGAGTAGACAAAGGCACTTAGAGGTTTGGATTCTACATTCCTCATTGTTTCTAAGATCAAACGAGGTACATTCCCCAGTTAGAGCCAGTTGTTGTCTTCAATTTTGACATCACAAAACTGAGACAGCCCTACACAATTTTTCTCATGGATTCGTAGGTGTATCCTCTATGTTTCAAAATGTATTAATAACATATCATAAAAGTGGTTTGTCATCCTTGAATTGCGTCTTATGTATTGTTTATTATATGTTCTTTTTAGAAGATTGTCATCAAGTTATTTTCCTAAATGCTTGTCGAAATGGGTTGTTCTTCTCTGACTGCAAGCACTTGATTTTGGGTAATCTTCGTGTCTTTTCTTCATTTTTTCCTTTCTTGAAAGTTGTTTTTAGTGTTGTTTTTCCTTTGAATCAATGCTCCTTTGAATTTTGCTCGTTTTGAGCCAATTTAGACCTCGATTGGAGCTTTCTAGCTCAAGTTATGGGGTAAAAGGTGGGGTTTTCCAAGGTGACTGCATATTTTATTAAATCCTTTTAAAAGTGGACTTTTTCATGGCGATTACACGTATTAAGATTATTCTTAAATTTTAAATTGGATTTTATCATCAATTTTAAAATTTCAACTCATTCCGAGTTGATTTGATCATAGTTTTTAATGTTTTATTAAAATTAGACTTTTAAAAGTCTATTTTTATAATACTTTATTAAAAACTATGGTTATTAGTTTAATTTTAAATTACATGAGATGTTTTTAAGTGTAAAGTGGGTTTTTAATTATTAAATGCATATATCCAAATGCATTAAGTTTATTAAAATCCATTGCCAAGTCCTCACAGGTAAATCGGTGGAGTTTATATCTGCAACTACATATTTTCAATAAGATTTTATTATTTAATCTATGGTAAGTGGAGAATTTGAATTCATTTACACATGCAGAACTCATTAACATATGTGCTTTTATTACTCAAAAGTACGTTATTATGTTTTTAAAATGATTTACTTATTAAGTGGTGTTTTTAGACCTCTTAACATATGTTCCTCATCTTTTAAAAACTGTTATTTAAAATATCAATATTAAGTGGCGATTTTTGGAGGAATAACACATGTTATTGGTCTTTCGAAACACGTTTTTCCCCTAAGTCATGTTGAGTGGCGATTTTTTATATCATAGCATATGTTTAATATCATATGTTTTTGACTTTCAAAAGTTTGTTTGGAAACATTGCTTATTAAGTGGCAATTTTTAATATCACAACACATGTTGAATGGCATATGTTTTGTGTTATTTATTTTTCAAAACCTGTTTTTAGTTCTTCCCCTTTGTTAAGTGGCTATTTTTAATGCCATAGCATATGTTCAATAACATACGTTAATGACTTCTAAAAAGCCATTTTAAACATTCTTCACTTGAGTGGTGATTTTGGAGGCTGGAACACATTCAAAAACAAGTGTTTCTTCATCCAAAAAGTGCATTTTTTATAAGGAAACTACTAGTGGTGATTTATATCCCATTTGCACATCATTTTTCACCATTCTCAGCTCATTTTTGGGCATTTTCTTTCAAAAACGGGATCAATTTTTTGCATTCAATCCAAGACGTTTTCAGCAAGGGTGATTTCTAGGGTAAGATTTTCATTTTTAGATTATTGTTGACTGATTTCGAAATGTTTCTTCAGCCCTAGGTGCCATTTTTTAATGCTCTTGTATGTGTTGGATTTATTCAAACTTGTTGCTATTTTTTAGCGTTTATCTTCTCTTTTATCCAACACTTGTCAAGATTCAATCCATGACTTCAAGAGATGTTTATCTTTTGAAAGAATAATTCATGGATTGAACTCTATTTAAAGACTCTTTCATAGCACTTCTAAATCACAAAAATCTTCATGATCGTTTCTAGATTTTTCAAAAATTGCAAAGGATTTTCCTTCCTTTATCTTATGAAGAAGTGAGGTAAATTTTCTTGCATATGCTGGAGATGTCTTTGTATTTCATTTCATTTTCTTTCATTTTCAATTTTGTATCATAGGCTTCTTCTTCTTCTATCTCAAGTTCTTTAAAGATGCATATGCAAAATATCTCTTCTTTTTGCATATGCAGTCAGGATTAAAAACCCTGTCCTCAAATAAATTATTTTTCAAAAAGAAGAAAGGTCCGCTTTACACTATCCTTCATTCGTCACGTGACTTCACTTCTAAAAAGCCCACATCCATTAACCTTTATGTTGCTGCCACTTGACTTCAAACTCTTGTTGGTAGAGAATTTTCATTGCTATCATAAAAACAACATCATATCCCTTCATTTACATACATGTTTCCCTTCATAATTCTCGCTGTCCACATATGCAAACACTTCCAAGAAACCCATTTTTGGGTCTTCTTTATAATTTTTGAGCTAAATTCCATTCACTTCTCGCTGTCCTAAAGTTTTTCAGCCATATGTCGTGATCATAGTCTTCCAAAATCCATATTTGAACATCAAAAAACGTGCAATGGACCCATTTATGCTTCATTTTCTCATGTAATACTTGTCCATTCATATGTAATACCCTCTGAAAAACCCACTTTTGGTTTTTCTCACAGCTCAAGAACCAATTTAACCCAAATCCATTTGTTCTTCCGCTATTCACAAGTATTCCAACCACTTCCAATACCCCAAGCTCACTTCTTGTGCGTCCAAAAAGTGCAATGGATCCATCGTAAGAAGATGTACTCATTTTTTGAGATTTTCATGCTACAACAACTTAGGCATATCAATTGCCATGTCAAGAGAATTTCTAGCCGGCACTAGAAAAGGAATAAGGAAAGGCCCGAAGGATTGAAAGGGAGAATCAAGAAAGTTTGAAATGTGAGGAGCAAAACTGAAAGAATGATCTAAGATGGTGTTGCCTTCCTATGCTGACTATATAGTTGTGCAACTAGGCTTGGATATAAATGTAAGGCAGGAAGATATCATTTCAGACTTAGGGGCTTTCATTTGGAATCAAAGAGAAGATGACACACACTATTCAATTGATTGGGCCATCTTGGAGGAAGAGGAGGAAGTTGGTATTGAATTTGAAAGAGAAAGACAAAGAATTGAAAGGAGGCTTAGAGAAAGATTGGAACGTGAGGAAAGGGAAAGGATACAAAGAGAAAGCGAAGCCCATAGGAGAGCTCAAAGGTCACCCTTGAGAGAAATTCAACTTTGAGGGAATCAAGTGAATCAAAATTAGAACAAAAGCTGGATAAGAAGATTAGATCTTTCTCCCTAGAAAGGTTTGAAAGCTTACAACATAAAATGCTTTCAAGAACACTCAAAGCAATAATCAAGGATGCATATTCCTATTCCAGATCAAGATGCTTTCACCAAACTAGAGCATATCAACCATCATGCATCCTATAGCAGCATGAAGACAAACAAAGGATGATGTAATAGGTGTCATGTCTTGTCAGGCACTCAGAATATTTCATCATGTCTTTGTAATTTGTATTTGACATATGTAATTGCATGTGATAGTATCACAGTAACATGTAATCAGGTTGCAAGTGCATTAGGCATGCAACTTTGAAAAAGTCAAAATTAGTTAGTTAGTTAGTTAGTTAGGGAATAAGTCAAGGTGGTTAAGGGTTTTCCCCTTTTCTCTCTACCTTTCTCTCTCCTCTTTTCCTATATAAAGGAGGGAGCTCATTGTAAATAAGGATCTTTTAGCCAGGCAAGAAAATTCAACCAATTTGTATGGTGCACTCTAAGACTTTGTGCTTGGATGTAAATCAGATTGTTTACAATAAAAGAGGCAGATTGTTTTGAGACTTTGTGCCAATTCAAACTGTTATGTGACGACATTTTCTTGAGTTAATTGTGAGTTTTTATGCTTTGATTCAAGAGGGATTTGGATTCAATTGTGTAGACTTTGAGCTGCCTGATGCATTCAGAGCCAATTTGAACTTTTGAAGACTTTGTGCTGCAGAAAGACAAATTGTGATAGATAGTAGTGGTTGCAATTACTTAGAGCTGAAGACTTTGGGCTTCATTTGTAAGTGATTTTATTAAATTTGAGAGTATCCAGTAAGAGACTTTGTGCCTTACTGGTTATTCTTCTTGAATCCTCACGAGACAAGTGTAGGAGACTTTGGGTTCCTATTTTTGTTTCACAAAAATATAAAAAGAAAGCTGCTACTCCTGGTATTGTTCTTATGTCAACTCCAAGGTCACCAGTATTATCGTAGCAATAAGGCACTTTTTTTTAAGTTAGAAAGTAGTTGTTGTACGCAAATCATTCCTGAAAAAAGAGGAATTGATTGAGAGAACTGCCCTTTTTGTAATTTCAGTTAAGTTCCTATTGAAGCCACCTATGATAAGAAGGGAGCCTCCCCTATTGCTGAGAGGAGAGAGAAATTTCATGAGACATTGCCTAAAGTTACAATTCATATCGTGAAGCACTGCGGATTAGGTGACATTTTTCATTCTGGGTATAAGTGTCTGGGATAATTTGGTCCCAGAGGTAGGAGTAGATATGATGGTAGCAAGATGAATCATGTCCAATGACTGAATAGATCATCTTAGATTTAGGGGTATTGTAGGTTGGGTAGCGTAATGTCTGCACCAGGAATTCATATCTGAAGTCATTTTTTGGCATCTATAGCATGGAGGCAAGGGTAGCCATGGCATCAACTTCTTTCTTATCTACTCTTGGAATTTGCTGAAAGGTAACATCTGCAAAGTACTTTTTTAGATCATCCACCATCTATTTTGAATAGATTAAAAATGGAGCCTCCACAATGCACCTAAGATTCAACACTATTCATTTGTAATGTTTTTTGAATTGGAATAGCATAAGTAAATTTGGAAATACTTGAAAATTAATTAGGTAGAGATACATACCTCATCACGAAATAGATTTAGAAATACCTATTTTCTAAAGCCTGTGCAGAGTTTCGGAAGATTTTGCAACCAGATCTGGGACCAAGAAGTCGTGACAAAGAAAACCCAAAAAACTTTCATCTTTTTGGCAGTAGGTAGTCTTTGACCTCGATAAAAAGTCAAAGGCTACATTCTTATTCTGAAGGCCAATTTTCACTTTGTTCATAGATCTTGGAAGTTTGTCGAAAAGGGTACTCAGATCTATCCTCTAATTCCCGAAACAGCAACTGTAGATATCTGAAAAAGGGAGTTTTTGGGGTGGCTAGATAGGGTTTTGCCTTAGTCAAACCCCCATTTTAGTGATCTCCACCTCCACGAATAGCCAATTGAAATAGAATGTGTGTGTGTGTGTGTATTGAAAGTGTAATGCCAAGATCTAATCCTCTAGATCAAAATCCTAGCATGAATATGTATGAGACAATAATACATAGATTTGAATGAGATAGAAAAGCATACCAAGCCCCCAAGGCTAAAGTACTTCTACCAAATTCACAATCCATAATTGCTACCCCATGATTGTACATTTGAATGCTTGAATGTTGGTAATGGTGGATCAAGGAAGAAAGGATCTATTTTGCTCCAAGTATGTGTTCACAATCGTGTGTTCACAAAGATGCTTGATATCAATAATGGCTTGATCTTCTATATCATCCTCTTGCAATCTTGCATATTCACTTCACCATTCCTTGCTTGCTTGAATCTCCTTGCAATATGATCACTTGAGTTCAATTTCTTGGTGTTGATGTGTGGTGAAAATGAATGCAAATGAGAGTCTTTATATATAGGTTTCAAGGTGAGGCTCCTAGAGCAATGTGAGGACCCATAATTCAAATTTCACCTCGAATTAAGGTCCAATCACAATAACCAACTAAGGAGGGAAAACAATTAAATGAAATTCAAATTAAAACCTTTCCGCACTTGGATCCGAGGGCCCAACATTGATTTCGGGGCCCGTCGGGACCAAATCTGGAAAAGGGGCACAAATTGCGGAGGAGGTCAAAGATGACCTCGTCTCTAACCTAGGTCAGGGATGAGCTCGACTCTGACCTAGGTTAGGGTTGACCTCGACTCTGACTTAGGTCAGGGTTGACCTCAACTTTGACCTAGTGGGCCCAGATCCAGCCAGAATCAGGATAGGAGGTCCTGGGGGTGCCCGGAGACCTAGAAATGATGCCAAGATGGGACAAAATGCCGGAGAGTGGCATAAAATCCTATGATGATTGCAATGAAGGCCAAGAGGACCTATTTCTAAGTCATACCTAGAAAATAGAGCCATGGAAGAGGGAAATTAAAAAGAATCCTCAGGATCCTAACGCTAATTTCACCTAGAATGAAGAAATCAAGTGCAGAATGCATCCTAAATGCAAGTCTATCATGATAAATGTACTAAAAGAGGGTGCTAAACTTATCAAGGTGGAAGTGCTTCCATTTTAAGATGATACATTTATCCCCCACTTTAGCTCAGATATGACACTACGTGAATATGCAAGCTAAAGTAAGAAAACATCATATTAAATAAAAAGGATATAGCCAAGTCCTCGATGTAAAGATCCTATAGAAAACTGTTAGAACCTGCAACACACAAGGTTAATGAAAATCCATAAATCACCTAAGGCTTACTATATGACAATTTGAGAAGTATATAGATCCCCTTATGCCCCCCCTATTTCGGCTTTCTACTTCGGAAGGGTGAAACAGGATGATAAGAAAAACTCTATATACTGGATATGCAGTGTGTTGAAAAGTCCTTTCCTAAACCAATTAGAAGGATTCCTAATCTTCATAAACTAGCTGAAGGAGTTAGATATCTAAATCATGATTCCAACACTGCCGATGGCACTAAAAATGAAGTTACCAAACTCAAGTTATGATGAAAAGAGTGGATGTCTATCTAAATGCATAAGAAGGGAAATCTGAGTTTACCCTAAGGAAACCCTAAAAGAAACCCTAATTTGAATTTATAAATAAGGAAAAGAAAGAAATACTTACTCATTCCTACCATTTGTAGATTCGAAATGAGGAAGCAAGATGCTGAGAAGAGAGGAACTTTGAGCAACGTGCCTGGAGCTTCTGAGACATAGCCTGGCTACCGGACCGTCACTACCTGAGGTGAGTTTGTTGTTGTCTTCTTTTGTACCTTCCAAATTCCCTCTTTTTTATAGGCAAGGTCAACTTTACCCCTCTTAGGTCGACCCTGACCCATCTAGGTTGACATTGACCCATCTAGGTCGACTTTGACCCATGAAAGTCGACATTGACCAGAGGGTTTTTGCCTGTTTCTAGGATGAGGTCGACCTTGACCCAAAAAGGTCTACCCTAACCCAAAAAAGTCTACATTGACCTAGTAAGGTTGTCCTTGACCTAACTGAGGTCAACTTTGACCTAGTTTGGTTAGATTTGTAGATTTGATGATGTAGATGACTGATATGATGTTTATTTGTGCTTGTAGGACTTGGTCTATTTCCGAGAGCATCCCTTTGGAGAGTTGCTAGTCATGGTTAGAGAGAGACTATCCAAGATTGATGATGAGAAGAGGCAGTTACTAAAGGATGTGGGACTATACTAGGTATCAGTCCTTCCACAAATCAGACTACACCGAGCCATGCTATCGGCTCTGATAGAGAGGTGGGATGAGGATACATGCTCCTTCCATCTTCCCTCTGGTGAGATCACAGTGACATTAGAGGATATCTATAAGATCATGCGGCTTCCAGTCTGAGGTGAGACCGTCAAACCTAGAGCACAGCGTGCTTGTGAGGAGATCCATGTAGACATAGATTATTGTACAGGATGGTTTCCACAAATGCAGACCCGATCAGATCAGGTCTTATTATCATCCATACTGTCAAGCCCTACACCTTTAGTACAGAAAGTGATGCTTTGCATAGTATCCTTGGTTGTGTTACCCAACTCAAAGGGTACTATATTTTGTTCACCTCTTACACATCTCATACAGAGGATGGAGAGAGAGAGGACCATGTTCTCATGGGGTCGCAACATGCTAGCTCAGCTATACCATGAGCTAGGTCAGCTAGTGAGGTATCAGCGAGAGAGTCTGTCGATATGCATGCTCCTGTAGATTTGGATGTTTGAGCATTTCGCATGTACACGTCCACAGGGAGTCCCAATGATGGTAGATGTGAGCACAACGAGAGCCTTCGCATATCCTTTGAGAGATGTTTGGCAATTTGGAGATATGCTCTACTAGAGAGTACATCTAGACTGGATTGCGAGCATTGATGTGATATGGAGACCCTAGTGCCGGATGACAAAGTGGCCTGATACATGATTCCAGATGAGACATTCACAGCAGCGTAAACTACTAGAGGGTCATCAGAGTCATATAGTGATGCCCTACTATTATGATCGGGTGATGAGGCAATTCGGCCTATTACAGGGAGTCCCTAAAGCAGTACCTCACTATGTACATCTGACAAGATACTATCAGAGACCCGGTGCCATGCACCAACCATCGATAGCAGACATAGAGGATAGTGATGCAGAGGAGACAAAGGACATAGAGGTACCATCAGATGTGACCTATTCAAGCATGAGCTGAGATTACATTAGGTACTGGAGTTTGCAAGGGATCTGTCTTATCTTTCCCGAGGATTATCCCACAGGTGATCCATGCTTTACAAAGGGGACACACTGGGATAGTGTTGCCACAGAGGAGGATGAGGATATTAGAGATGAGGAGGAGCACATCTCCGAGGGAGATCCCATGGAGGAGGAGAGAGCAGATAGAGTAGAGGAGAGAGTGGAGGAGAGAGCCGAAAACATGTCCCCAACTGGTGATATGGGTGTGGATATACCGATTACTCATGCATCACCATTGAGATCACAATGGCCCCCATGGCCCCACACAGAGACACTACCATCGAGGCTTAGATATAGAGAGCGTGGAGAGAGTAGTCACTCCATGCCCCCACCATCTAGACATTTTAGTGACGTCTAGGAGGGAGACCCAGGTATGAAACATGAAATTTGATTGAATATGCGATTTGATTTGAGATAAATAAGACACTAGATTGATAAAAGTTTTCATTCTACAACAAGCGTAGCAGAGTGGAGGAGCTTTGTATCTGAGATTCTCACGGATACAATTATATCCTACTGACTACCAGCCGATGAGCAAGATTCTTCCATCGGTCGCAGAGATCCTGACAAGCATGCTGATATCTTTGCATGCATCCAGCAAGAGTTGAGATTGTGCAGAGAAAGAGAGGAGAAGCTGATAGCTAAGCTATAGAGTGCCCAAGAGCATCCCCAGGGTATGAGCATATCAAGGAGCCACACACGGACACACAAATCTTAATGATCATATCATAGAGGAGAGAGATCTGGGAGCCATCAGCCATCAGAGTGTAGCGATAGATGTAGTGATAGATAGGGCCATTGGCCACATATGTATCAAAACTTGAAAAACTCTTTTTGATGAAATGAAAAACTTTCTCTACTAATTAGTTCTATGTTTGATTACTATGCTTTCATCAATATAAAACTTAATAGAAAGAAAGAAAGAAAGAAAGTGCATAAATATATTCAGTATGTAATTTTGCTAAAACTACATAACCTATAGAATAAAACTTTATAAGGAATACATAAATGCACATGGAAAACAATGAAATTAATGATAATAATGCTTAAGATGCATAATATTAATGGGTTCCTTAAAAGAAACACCATCCATATCAACAAGTTTATAAGCACCTAGACCAAAGTATTCAATAACAACAAAAGGTCCAAGCCAATTAGGGCTAAATTTTCCTTTTTCACCCAGTAAAGCATTCACATTTCATTGATTCTCATAAAGGACTAAATCACCAACGCAAATGTGCATTCAATTACCTTATGATTGTATTGTTTCTAAAGAGATTTATGATAAGCTTTTATATGTTCTAATGCATGTATTCGTTGTTCATCCAACATTTCTAGCTCTTGTAAGCGTTGTTCACGAAAAGTATCTTTATCAATTATCCCATGAAATAAAACACATAGAGAAGGTATTTCCAGTTCCAAAGGCATAATAGCATCAGTACCATAGACAAGGTTGTAAGGAGAAGTACCCATGGTAGTACGAACACTAGTCCTATAGGCCCATAAAGCATAAGTCAGTTGAGTATGCCAATCTTTCACATGCTTACTAACTATTTTTCTCAAGATTTGTTCAATAATTTTAGTTATTACTTCAGCTTGTCTGTTAGATTGAGGATAGTAAGGAGTTGAAAATCTATGTTGAACCCTATATTTCTCCAATAATTTTGCAACTTCTTTTTTTTGAAAAGAGGTTCCATTATCCGAAATTATTGTCAAAGGAATACCAAATCTTGTTATGATATTATTAAGCATGAAATCACAAATAACATCCAGCGTTGTTGAACGAAGAAGGACAGCTTCAACCCACTTTGTGAAGTAATCCATAGCAATGAGAATGTAAGTATGTCCTTGAGAAGAAGCCGGTGAGATTTTTCCAATAAGGTCAAAACCCCAAACACTAAAAGGCCATGGAGAAACTTGATTATGAAGCTCACGAGCAGGAGCATGAATCAAATTACTATGTTGTTGACATTGAGGAAATTTCTTAACAAACATAAAAGAATTTTGTTCCATTGTTTGCCAATAATATCACATTCAAAGCAATTTATTAACCAGGGATTTTCCACCAAAATGTCCCCCACAAGAACTAGAATGAGCTTCTGCTAAAGCTACAGGAATTTCAGTTCTATTGAGATATCTTAATAATAATCCTTCATAAGAACGTTTGTAAAGTGTATCTCCTAAAATGATGTAACGTGTTGCAAGTTTCCTAATATGATTACGCATGTTCTTTGTTGTTGATTCAAGAAAAGTACCATCCTTCAAAAAATGAAAAATATGTGAATACAATTCATTTGAATGCAAATTAAAACAATCAGAGGTAATCTTGTCAGAAATTGTAGGGCTTTTAAGAGTTTGTACAGTAAATTGAAATTTTTCAGCATTATTCTCGAGACAAACCAAAGAAGTTGAACTTGTCATGGCATTTGCATGTCGATTATCCTTCCTAGGTAAAGTCTGAATCGTATAAGAGAAGAATTGTGAAAGCACATCAAGAGCTAAATCTCTATATTGTGTCATTTTAGCATTTTTAGTCTCATATCCTCCTTTAATCTGTTCAACAATCAATTGTGAATCTCCATATATTTGTAAATGTTTGATATTGAGGGATGAAACTACTCGTAGTCCAACTATAAGAGCTTCATACTCCGCAATGTTATTAGTACAAGGAAAGGTTAATTTATATGATAGAGGGATGGGTTTTTTTGTAGGGGAATCAAGATGATACCCACACCAGAACCTATCTTACACTTAGACCCATCAAAATATAATTCCCAAATATCATCCTATTGAATAGCTAGGATATTATCATCAGGAAATTCTATTGAAGTAAAACATTTATCTGAGTGAGGACAAGGAGCTTCAGCTAGATAATCTGTCAACACTTGTCCTTTAATAGACTTCTAAGAAATAAAATTAAGATCAAACTCGGTAAGCAACATCACCCATTTTTCTAACCAACCAGAGAGATCGGCTTGTGAGAAAAGATGTTTCAAAGGATCAATTTTGACAATCACATTAACTTCGACATTTATAAGATAATGTCTGAGTTTCTGACATGCATAAACTACAGCTAGACATTGTCGTTCCAAATCTATATATCTTGTTTCGTAATCAAGTAAAGTCTGACTAATGTAATACACAGGTCTTTCTTTACCATCATCATCAATTTGAGCTAACAATGCACTCACAGCCCATGGAGTCGCTAAAGTGTATAAATGGAATGGTTTATCGAATTTAGCAGGCTACAAGATAAGAGGATTCACAAGATACTCCTTAAATTGCTCAAAAGTTTGTTTACACTCATCATTCCAAGAGAAAGTGGTATCCTTTCTAAGAAAGGAAGTAAAAGGGATAGTTCGATCCACTAAATTAGAAATAAAGCGATGAATAGCTTGTATTTTTCCTTGTAAACTTCATTACTGAGAAATATTCTTAGGAGAAGGCCTATTAACAATAGCTTCAATCTTTTCAGTATCTACTTCAATGCCTCGCTTAGAGATCATAAATCCTAATAATTTTTCGGAATCAACTCCAAAGACACATTTCTTAGGATTCAATCTCATGTTGTAACTTCTAATCCTTTCAAATATATGTCATAAAATAGTAACATGATCTTCTCTTTGTATAGATTTTTCCAAGATATCATCCACATAATCTTCAAGAATCTTATGGATGTAATCATGAAAAATTAGAGTCATAGCCCGTTGATAAGTCACTCCTGCATTTTTTAATCCAAAAGGCATCATGACCCAACAAAAGGTTCCCCAAGGTGTTATAAATGCAGTCTTAAATTGAAATTGATCTTCAGGAGGGATAAAGATTTGATTATATCCCGAAAAACCATCCATAAAAGATAACAAAGCATGACCCGTTGTTGAATCCACAATCATATCGATATTAGGTAACGGGAAATCATCCTTCAAGGATGCCTTATTTAAATCTCTAAAATCAGTACACATCCATATCTTATTTTCTCCTTTCGACACAGACACAATGTTTGAAATCCAATCTGAATAGTCAATAGAATGGATAAATCCAAAATCCAATAATTTCTCAATTTCACCTTTGACTAATAAAGCGATTTGTGGATTCATCTTTCAAATTTTTTGTTTCGCAGGTTTCATGTTTGATTTTAAAATGATGTTGTGAGTAACAATCTTAGAATCTATACCCGACATATCTGAATATGCCCAAGAAAAGATGTCCTTAAATTCAAGAAAAAGGGAAATCAATTGATCACATTCCTCCTGATTCAAACATTGCCCAATTTTTATCATCGTTTCAAAGTTTCTTTGATCCACTTGAATATCAATAGTTTCAGTAATTAACAAATCACTTCTTATCAGAGGATCTATCGGTAAAGGGAGAATATCTTGTTTATCATGTTCTCCAAAATAAGCATCTGTTTTTAAACAATAAGGCTTTCCTCATTTGTGATGAAACTTAGGTAGATCTTCATAAACCCCTAAAAATTCCATTAAGGCTTCATCCTTAGGAAAAATATCCAAATAGGGTTCTTGATTAAGGTCAATAAGCAATGGGTTAACCAACTTCAACTGTCCACTGCAAATATGATTAACATTAAGAGGAAAAGTTGATGGTTGTCTATAAGGATTGAATCCTAATCCATATGTATGATCATAAACTTCATTATCCAAAGGTACTTGTATACCTTGCTCATATTTACCACATGCTTTCCCATTAAATCCTGATTTCTTAAGAAAATGATAACTAGGACCATAACGATCAGTCATATCAGAAGGATTCCAAGGAGCGGCATATGTCACAATGTCATAAACAATTAGGCTTTATAGTTTCAATCGTTTCAGTAATCGAAGCAACAACAAAATTACTTTTTAGTTCTTCAGAAAGCGAAGAAGAAACAAAAACTTTTTTCTCAAATTCATTTTGTTGCTTCATAAATTCTAAATCAGAGACCTTGTATTCTCCAATAAACATAGGATTAAAATCCAATGTCCCCCAATCATCCTCAGTCAAAGAAGAAGAAGATGGAGCTTCGTATTGTTGAATCTCAGGTTGTTTTATCTCAGATTGTTGTATCTCTAGTTGTTTTTCAATCTCTTTACTAGGTTGAAGAGGTTCAGAGATTTTGGCATATTCTGCATTTAAGCAAGGATTCAGGGCATCATCTGCATGTAATGTATACATTAAGTTGTTATAGATGAACCTAACCTTGCGATGAAGAGTAGAAGGAATTGCATGCATAGTATGTAACCAAGGTCTTCCTAAAAGAAGGCTATAATTGAGAGGTCCAAGCATAACATGAATAGGAGTATTTAAGATAACTGGACCAACTTTAACAGGTAATGTAATAATGCCCAAAGTTCTCTTTGCAATATTGTCAAATCCATGTATAGGAACATTATCAGGTTGAATAGTAGTAAGATCAGCCTTAATTACCTTGAGCATATCCATGCTACAAACATTAAGCCCAGATCCATTATCAATTAAGGTTCTTCAAATGATACTCTGATTAATAGAGATAGCCACCATAAGAGCATCATATTGATTATGCACCTCTAAGGAAGGTAAATCATTATCAGAAAACACAATAGGAGGTACAGAAGGCATAGTATGCATACAATCCAAAATAGAATGAATGTTCTCTTGATTAGGAGGCGAAGCAAGAAGAGTAGATAAAGCTTTTTGCAATGCCTCATGATATGTCAGGGAGGTTTGAAGTAATTCCCATAAAGATATCTTAGCAGGAGTAGCACATAATTGGTCAACTAAGTTATACTCCTTAAATGTAGATGGATACCCAGGTGCTTGAGGAAGCATAGGTTGAGAAGGCGGTAAAGAAATCAGAATAGTAGGCTGAGGGTTATTCCGTGTGTAATAAGCATGTGAAACGGAATCAATGTTATCAAAGAAATCCAAAGGATCTCTAGGTTTACCCTTAATTGTTATACGAGGACATCCTTTTACCATCATCAAAGGTGTAGGATATATCATTTTAGGTTTATCAACGTTACAAATAGTGGGACATGAAGGTAACCATGCACACACCCTATGGTAAAGGTCAATTGGAGAGGTTGTGGAGGAGAGTGAAATAGGAATAGGATCCATGGAGATTGTATTCGAACCATTTTCATCCTCACTACCATGTACCTCATTAGGGAATCTATCCTCTTATACAATAAAAGCCTCATCAAAGTACTCAAAACAAGAATCATACATGTTGAATACAAAGAAAGCACTAAAAGTATGAAAATGTAAATTTTTTTGTATTTTTAAAGGAATTTTTGTAATTTTTTTGTATTTTTGAAATAGAAATGCAAGAAAATCTAATCTTATAAGCATGCAAGATTTAAATCTAACACTATAAAAGAAAGAGTTGTTGTAAACGGGTTCACCAAAATGAATAGGTTTAAAATGGAGTCTCCACAATGCACCTAACATTCAACACTATTCATTTGTAATGTGTTTTGAATGGGAATAGCATAAGTAAATTTGGAAATACTTGAAAATTAATTAGGTCAAGATACATACCTCATCATGAAATAGATTTAGAAATACCTATTTTTTGAAGCCTATGCGGAGTTTCGGAAGATTTTGCAACCAGATCTGGGACTAGGAAGCCGTGACAGAGAAAACCCAAAAAACTTTTGTCTTTCCGATAGTAGGTAGTCTTTGACCCTAATAAAAGGTCAAAGGCTACATTTTTATTCTGAAGGCCGATTTTGACTTTGTTGGCAGATCTCAGAAGTTTGTCGAAAAGGATACTCAGATCTGTCCTCTAATTCCTGAAACAGCGACTGTAGATATTTGAAAAAGGGAGTTTTTGGGGTGGCTAGATAGGGTTTTGCCTTAGTCAAACCCCCATTTTGGTGATCTTCACCTCCACGAATAGCCGATTGAAATAGAATGTGTGTGTGTGTGTATTAAAAGTGTAATGCCAAGATCTAATCCTCTAGATCAAAACCCTAGCATGAATATGTATGAGACAACAATGCATAGATTTGAAGGAGATAGAAAAGCATACCAAGCCCCCAAGGCTAAAGTACTTCTACCAAACTCACAATCTGTAATTGCTACCCCATGATTGTATCTTTGAATGCTTGAATGTTGGTAATGGTGGATCAAGGAAGAAAGGATCTCTCTTGCTCCAAGTATGTGTTCACAATGGTGTGTTCACAAAGGTGCTTCATATCAACAATGGCTCGATCTTCTATATCATCCTCTTGCAATCTTGCATCTTCACTTCACCATTCCCTTCTTGCTTGAATCTCCTTGCAATATGATCACTTGAGTACAATTGCTTGGTGTTGATGTGTTGTGAAAATGAATGCAAATGAGAGTCTTTATAAAGAGGTTTCAAGGTGAGGCTCCTAGAGTAATGTGAGAACCCATAATTCAAATTTCACCTCGAATTAAGGTCCAATCACAATAACCAACTAAGGAGGGAAAACAATTAAATGAAATTTGAATTAAAGCCTTTCCGCACTCAGATCCAAGGGCCCGACATTGATTTCGGGGCCCGTTGGGACCAAATCTGGAAAAGGGGCACAGATTCTAGAGGAGGTCAAAGATGACCTCATCTTTGACCTAGGTCAAGGACAAGCTCGACTCTGACCTAGGTCAAGGTCAACCTCGACTCTGACCCAGTGGGCCCAGATCCATCCAGAATCAGGACAGCAGGTCCTGGGGGTGCCCGAAGACCTAGAAATGATGCCAAGATGGGACAGAATGTTGGGGAGTGGCATAAAATCCTATGATGATTGCAATGAAGGCTAGGAGGACCTATTTCTAAGTCCTACCTAGAAAATAGAGCCATGGAAGAGGGAAATTAAAGAGAATCCTCATAATCCTAACCCTAATTTCACCTAGAATGAAGAAATCAAGTGCAGAATGGATCCTAAATGCAAGTCTATCATGATAAATGTACTAAAAGAGGGTGCTCAACTTATCAAGATGGAAGTGCTTCTATTTTAAGATGATACACGTTTATAAGGCACCATCTTTTCATCCTTTGTTTGATAGATGTCATTAACCTGATTGATGACCAATTGGGAGTCTCCAAAGACCTTAAGTTCATCCACACGTCATTCAATAGCTATCTTCATACCATTGATTAACGCTTCATATTCAATAATTTTATTTGTGCAAGGGAACAACATCTTATATGCCTTTGGTAAAGAGTATCTATGTGGTGTGAAAAATAGAATTCCGGCACCCGACCCTTGCTGGGTGAAAGATCCATCGAAGAACATGTTCCATTTTTTATGTGTAAGAAGCATTATGGATTCATTTAGAAACTCAATTTTCAAGGGCTTGATGATCCTTGAGAGGAGCTTCTGCCAACTGATCTACAATCTCTTGTCCTATAATGGCCTTTCTCTCTACATACTCAATGTCAAACTCACTAAGTATCATGACCCATTTTGCTAGTCTGCCCGTGAGGGCCGCTTTGTTGAGTAAGTACTTTAATGCATCAATTTTAGAAATGAGTCTTGTAGTGTGGGCAAGCATATAGTGTCGTAATTTCTATGAAGAAAAGACCACTGCTAGACAAGATTTTTCAATGACTGAATAGTTCATCTCATAAGAGACTAGAGTTCTACCGATGTAATAAATGGCTCTTTCCTTGTTATTTTGGTCTTCTTGAGCCAACAGAGCACCTAGAGATGTGTTTGTAGCTGAGATATAAAGGATGAGTGGCTTCCCATGAATAGGAGGCATCAAGATTGGTGAATTTGCAAGATATTGTTTGATTTGAGTGAGCCCTTTGTCACATTCTTCGTTCCACTCATAAGTCACACCTTTATGTAGAGTTTTGGTGAATGGTTGTGACTTATCGGCCAGTTGTGCAATGAAGCACCGAATAGATTGTAGTCTACCTTGAAGTCCTCTCATCCAACTGATGTTCTTTGGTGGAAGCATCTCCATGATAGCTAGAACTTTCTCGAAATCTACCTCTATGCCTTTAGCAAATATGATGTAACCCAACAGCTTGCCAAAAGTGGCACCAAATGCACACTTTTTTGGGTTGAGCCTCAAACTGAATTGCTCCATTCAATCTAGTATAGGACCTAGATCTGCAAGATGTGTTTTCCACTGCATGCTTTTAGCCAAAGTGTCATCTACATAATCTTCCATTTTTTTGTGCATCATGTCACAAAAAATAGTGGTTACAACCCTTTGATATGTAGCTCCAGCATTTTTTAGTCCAAAGGGCATGACATTCCAACAGAATCTTCCCCAAGCACATGTGAAGGTTGTCTTTTCTTGGTCTTCTGGCATGATTTTTATTTGATTATAACCAAAAAAGCCATCCATTAGAGAGTACATTTGGTAGCCAGCTATCATGTCCACTATCATGTCAATATTGGGTAATGGAAAGTCATCTTTAGGACATGCTTTATTCAGGTCTCTGAAGTTTGTGCACATGTGGATAGATTTATCATGGTTTGTAACTAGAACAATATTAGAGATCCACTCTGCATAGTCAATAGCTCTGATGAAACCAGCTTTGAGAAGTTTTCTAACTCAGCTTTGACCAAAAGTGCCACATGTGGATGCATCTTCCGAAGCTTTTGTTTGACATGCTTAACACCTGGTGCAATAGATAGATGATGCATGATTAGACTGGGATCCAATCTAGGCATATCAAAGTAAGTCCATGGAAAATTGATTTTCTTGCTTTAAAAGAAATTGGTGAACTCTTCTTTCTCTCCTGTAGATAGTGATTGTGCTAAATGAATAATCTAAGGTGCAACTTCCGTACCCAAGCTCATTGGTTGGGTTGGCTCAATCAGCACTGATGATCTCTCTTGAAAATGACTCGAAAGTCTATCAAGTATCTCATCCTTGGGCACCTCATAGAGGTTTTCACCCTCGGATACGTCTTTTATTTTTACTTTTTTCGGCTTTGACACTGCCACAATGTGGTTTTCACCATCAGAGCACCTATTCTTTTTTCTTTTAATTTTATGACTAAGATACTTGATATCAACTTCCATCATGTTGATACTATCTTCACTGGTGGAAAATATTATAGGTTCGACAGCGTTAATATAACATGAAAGAGTGTAGTCATTCTGGAACATAAGGACTTCGCTAGATGAAGAGGGGGAGTTCCAGTCGATGAGTTTGGGATTTTGGAGTGAAAGAGAAGTGGCGGGTTCAAGTGCATTCACAGTATAGCCATCAAAAGCATGGATGAGTAAGTCAAGACCTAGAGTGATCTCATCCAAAGGTGTGTTCGATTCCTCTTGAGTCCTCACAGTGGAAGTAGAGGTAATGTCAGCATTAGTGGAATCACACTCGATTGTCCTAACCCTAGACCCTTCACCTACTTCAAAAAGGTTTTCATACACATGAACAACATCTATATCTTTATTAAAAGTTGCATCAGACAGAGAATCAAACTCATACTCATGTGTATCAGTGATGCTAATATGGGAATTCCATCAACACTTGTACCATCTGACTCATCTCCTGTAGTATTGATGGTTTTCTAAACTTGATCTTGTTCAAACCACTTTTGGAAATGCGGTGGCACATATTGTTCACCCTGAAAATTGGGATTGTTAATTTGCATTGTTCTCCATTGGTCATATGTTAGTCGATGCACTGAAGTGGTGTCATCGGAATCACTATCAGTTTCTACCAGATGGACAGGTATAATAGGATCATCTAGTTCTTCAAAGAATGCAGCAAGATCCGGAGGAATGGGATAGGCAAAGATATCCTCATCAAAGCTATCCTCTGGATTCGCAACTATGGTAGTATCTTCAGATTTTGGCTGAAATTATGGTTTCGGTTCTGGCTCTGGTACAAACTTGTTAATCCCCAAATGAAAGAGGATCTTCTTGAAGCCTAGACCTGTGGTGTCCTTGGTGTGACGACCTGTGGCTTCAATTAGTTCAAGAAAACCATTATCATTCACCCCTATAGGGCCACTTCCTTTGTAACCAAAGCGCTTCATGATTCTGAAGGCTTCACTGTATGGTTCTTATTATAAGTCACGAGCAGGAGTGATTTGTTCATATGTTTCCTTCCCTTTGTAAAGCCAAGTCGTAATAGCACTTTCCTCATCCTCATCTTCTAATGGCGTTGTGGCCTTGACAAAGGCACCATCATAGACTATTTGGGGAGAACAAGCATAAGGATTTTTGTTCTCAGAGAGTATCCCATAGGAACGTGGAGATGGAGGTCGAGCTACTAATGATAACATAGGTTCAATTTGATACCCTCCCATGCCTGTATCCTTAAGCTTTAGAGTCTGTTCCATTTCTTGCAAGAATAGTTGGTATCGGTAGGTACTGTCACTTCTGCTCCATGCAACAGGAACTTGATACATTGGTGATATGTGGACGGAACCGCCTACATTTCATGGATCCATGGTCTACCCAATAGTTTAGTATATGCCAGAGGAATATCTAGAACTTGACAAATGACATCTCTTTCAACAGGTCCAACTCGAATCGGTAGCACAATTAGACCTTTGGATTTGTGTTCTTCTTCATCATATGTCTTAATGGTGATTTTCTTGCAGGCATCTATGTGTATGTGATGGAATAGGGACCTCAAATCCAACTACACATGCAACATGGTCATTACTCACAAGATCGAATTACAAGAGAGAGTATGAATTACTCAATCTAAAATTCATGGTGATGTGACCTGTTGCCTCCTATGTAGATGGGGTGTTTGATTACTGTCAGATTGGAGAGCCAACAACCATAAGACCAATTCTACAATGGAGGATTTTCAAGAACTATGAAGATAAACAAACTAAAATTGAACTAAATGAATGCAATTTAATCTAAGAGCTTTAAAAGAGATATGATATTAATCTAAAATAGCTTTGAAAGAAACATGAAATGCAAATTACTCTAAAGAACTTGAAAATAGAAATGATATTAAGCTATGAACAATTAAGCAAATTAATTCTAACATGAGGTGCAATATTAAGCTAAAATGAGAAAATTATACTAATATGCAATAAAGCTTGGAATTAATGAAATTGAGACACAAAAATACTATAGTTTAGTTACTCTCAACAATTGCCTCCTTCGAATGAAGAAATGAGGTTCATTAAATAGAAAAGCCCGAGAAGAGAATGAAGGGGTTCTTGATTTGAAACTCCTGACCCTTTATTTCCAATTGAGACAAAAAAGCATTGAATTACTTAATTAAAAGAATGGAATTTTCCACATAGGGGACTTTTCAAATATCTTGAATTATTAATTCAAAAAAGAGTGTCCATTCAAATAACAAGTAATTATTAATTCCTTTTTTATGGGTAATTAGCTAAAAGGGGTAGATTTTAATTTAATTCCAAGTACTTAGGACTTTAGGATCAAATTAATTTATCATAGGGGTAATTTAGCTAATAAAAGTTGAAGACTTTAGGAATTAATTTTAATATTCGATTAATGCAAATAGGGTCTTTGCAATTGACATCAAGTCAAATTAAGTCAAGTAGGAGAGAGAAAATTGCCTAGGAAACTAGGACTTTGGAGATGTAAAATTGACGAAAATGCACCAAAATTAGTCAAAATTAATAGGTGCCAATTTTAGGGTATTACATTTGCCCCTCTTTGAATTGATGTGTGAACAATGCATTGATTCAAAGAATAGCCTGAAGTGACAGATGACAAGAAATTCAGAAATCTAGGTTAGGTTGCCAAGACACCGAACAAATCAAAGCATGATTTTCCGAAGTCTAAGTTAGATGTGAAGACAACGATCTTGAGAGAAGATGAGAATCGAGGTTAGGTTGCCCTAATGCCAAGAATGAGATTCAGGTGCAAACTTAGGACTGTCTCTAGAATTAGGGTTAGATTGCCCCAATACGAAGCTCATCCCTCTGAGACCCATGTTAGATTGCCCAGATAACGGTCTAAGAGAGATTTCGAGAGCCATCTTCAAAATGAAGCTTGACTCCCAGGAATTAGGGTTAGATTGCCCCAATACCTAAAATATTTTGAGAACCATCTCCAGAATGAAGTTTGATCCTCGAGGATTTGAGTTAGATTGCTCGGATACCTAAAAGATAGATGACCAGATAGCAAGATGCGAGGCACCAAGATGCCCCAAGCAATGAGAACTGATGATTTAGATCAGACTAATTCAAGAATTGATTCAACGAGATTCAAATGATGCAATCATCCTACCCCCTTAGGAGCGAAATCGAAAGATGACATAAGAGGGATGATTAACAACAAGAGGTTGCAGAGCGGAAGCAATTAGACTAGATTTGAGAAGCTACAAAAGAAAATCAAAGGAAAGCAGAGGTCTTGTTGACCAAGTTTGACCATGGTGGACCATGGTTGACCAGAGTTGACTAGATGAAAAGAGCAAAGATCTTGAGAACATGATGCAAAGATGAAGGTTTGGTAGGAAGATGATGCCAAAAGGCTGACTGCACAAGCGTCCAATCCCAAAGGGTCCCAGAATTTAAAACATGATTTCAAGCTATCTAGAAATGTCAGATTTCGATTTTGATCTTGAAAATAGATTCAGAGTAGTCAATTTAGCTAAGGGTGTAATTTTTATGCAAAACGGAGCACTTTTGAAAATTAGGTCAAAAGCTATATAAGGCTCGGAGGGGTCATTTTCAATTTATTATTCACTTTCATCTTCTTGTGATTTATGAGCTCTGAGAGTGAAAATGGAGGGTCTTCCACTGCATATGCATAGATTTGAGCGCTCCCGACAACATGCCCAGCTAGCAGAGTATGACGCACTTGTAATCAGTCGATAAACCTCCTTGCTTTCAATTCATAGAGCTTTTTAGGTCAATTTAGGGTAGATTTAGCAACTTTAGGAGCATGTTCTTCCAATCTTGCGTGAGGAAGTAGTTTCCTCGCACCGGCCTAGGTCTCCCTTCCTGCGAGGAAGTAGTTTCCTCGCATGAGTTGGGTCTCCTTTGCGCGGGCTCTGTCTGGAAGCTCGCGCGAGCTGAAAGAGTGTCCCACGCAAGATTGTAGCAGCTCGCGCAAGGTCGAGTACTCTCTCGCACGAGAAAACAATTTTCTCGTGTGAAAAGCTATTGCAAAGCTTGAAGTCCTTTGCCAAAATTACTCAAATTTGCGTAAAATAAGCCAAGTATAGCGTCACAGAGCCATGTCTAGGATAGATGTCTTGTTGCATTTACTGTTGTTGAGTTGAAAAATCATCATGTTGAAATACTGATCCAATGTCGTCGCTTGCATTGCAGGTTGACTTCCCCGACGTTGCCTTCTGGATGCACCATCCTGTGATTACCACCCTAGTGTAGAGACTGACAGATGCAAAGAGTGCTCATGTTGAGGTGCTTGGTTTGGGATTATTGGGTGATTTACTCGACATCTTGGTAAATCACGGTCTTCTTGGTGCCTTGGTAGAGCATTTCCATTTAGAGATGAACACGTTTCACTTTTCGATGGGGGAGATGACTATGACTCTTGAGGATATATACAGGATCCTGCGGATACCAGTCCATGGTGCTCGAGTGGAGTACGAGACACAGCCGTGGCAGGGGACAATAGCCTTGAGGATGATCTTCAGGGATGATTTAGTGATGGGTCGGGCCATCTCCTGGGATGATTTGATGCGCAAATACGGTGGTGCTCACCCATTAGTCATTGTACTTGCGATGTTCTTGAGCTACTACCTTGTTCCAGATCAAGGTCAGCATGGTCTAGAGTGCGGCTGGGGCATGATGCTGCGGAGGATGTTGGAGAGACCAGTCGTCAGGTTCCAATGGGGCGAGTGCATGCTCGCCCATATGTATCATGAGATGCATGAGGTAGTATATTGAAGTGTGAGGATGATGGTGACAGGAGTCTCCGTTCTTCAGATCTAGGCATGGGAGCATCTCCCCATTTGCAGGCTGATTTATCATGACACATGGCAGGCTCTTGAGCCGTATATTTATAGGTACACAGGTCCGATGACCTAGCCTCTGTTAGGTAAGACAGAGCAGTGGAGAGAACAACTGGACGATATGGCAGTTGTAGTATGGAGACCTTGGGTGGCTACGGAGCCATGGGATGATGCTCGTTGAGAGCTCTCGCATATGTTTGTATCACATCCACTGATTGGACATAGCATCACCATCATTGAGCGATTCCTTGCTACACGCATCCTGTGCCAGTTTGGTAGGCAGGAGGATATATCACAAGAGTACTACCCCTATGCCCACTTCTCCGATGAGGAGAAGGGGTGGCATACTAGATTGGCACGCATTCCAACCGTGTGATGGGATTACATGGTGGGTGTCACCAATGCAGGGGTGACACCTGCATACAGAGATCAGTTGATTGCACATCCTCATCCGAGGTTCACAGATCTGGTTGGTGTGGGAGCACAGTAGCAGCAGGCATAGGATCAGCAACCACCAGCCCAACAGCCACCAATTTAGCAGCCTGTACAATAAAAGGCTACATAGTAGGGACAGCAACAGTAGAGAGTACTGAGACCCCGAGCAGGGTAGATTAGCATCCTTGCTAGGACGATGGGCTCAGACGTAGGAGCTGGGAGTAGTGGGGGCCAACAAAGGTCCACCCGGCAGCGAACGGAAGATACATCATAGCAGGCTCCTGCAGATGATGATATGGATATGCCTGATATTTCGGTAGGAGCAAGGACACCACAGCTGCAGGAGGCTCTCAGGAAGAGCTGGGAGAGGGTACAATAGGTACAATGAGAGCGGGATTATTACCATACCTGACTCATTAGAGAGGAGACCCGTGTAGCTAATCAGGATGCTGAGATCAGACAGCTGTGAGATGAGCTGGCATGGTCGAGGATCGAGACCAGATATGAGGCTACTCAAGCAACATATTACTATGTGGCTTATTGTGGGGTTGTTCCAGATCTGTCAGAGTAGGTACCACCATTCACTAATTATGCTGGAGCTCCACAGGCACCTCCATAGGCACCACCATGGGCTCCACAGTAGCAGGCACCACAGGCACCCCCTCAGCCACCTCCTCAGCAGTAGGCACCTCCACAGCGACTGATGCCACCACCTTAGAGACCACTGCCACCACCTCGACTAGGTTGTGCGGGACCTAGCTATTCCATATACATTGTAGCCCATTTTTGATACTATGCTCGAGTAGCACCTCCTCTTTTGTACATGACATTATTCGAGATATATATATATATATATATATATATATATATATATATATATATATATATATATATATATATATATATATATATATATATATATATACATATATGAGATCGACAGTTTGATATTATTGTACTTGTTATATTGCTTTGATATTGATGTTTTATGAGATGTTTTTATATGCTTAGATGTATGAGTAGAAATGTATGAAATGCACATGCTTTATTTTTATGATGATGCAGTGATAGATGGATAGAATGTATACATATATGTAATGTATGATTTGAGTTATGCTTATAATGGATGCACATGTATATGTAGATGCAAATGGAAATAAATGAAAATGCAATGGATAAGTAATGTATATGGTACTAATCATCTCAAGCAGTATTGTTGCAATATATGACAGGGACCAATCAAAAAGATATGTTTCGAAGATTGAGAGCGAGGACACTTTTGCAGCCAAGATGAAACCGGGATAAAAAAAGATGAGAACCTCTGATGAACAGGAAACAATCAAGAGAGTAACAAGATATCATCTCAAATCCAAGCTTAACATGCACATGCAAGCCTAAACTAAAATGTAAGCCTAAAATGGAAATGCAAGCCCTAGGACTTGGTTGTTGGACTCACCGTATTTATCATCATCGAGTTCATTTAAGCATGGGATAATCGCAAAATGTCATACAATCCTCACTAATATTGCAATTATGAGAATATGAATATGACATAAGTCTTTAGATTTGTCGGAATGGGGTGTAAGCATTAAGGCACAAGAAGCCAGAATGACCTGAACACCTATTCCTTTTGATTTAGCAAGTTAACATAAGCATCAAAGCACAATTGCTAGAATGACCTAAATGTTGCTTGCGAACAAACACACCAGACACGCGAGAGTTCCTTCTTTTGCCAAAGAGTGCTCACAGTGAAGTCACTCAAAACAGACAAGGAGAAGAACCAACCTCACCAAAGCGTCCATATAAAAGGAGTCGAGGTACGCATGGCCATCCAATACGAGATGAAGGCTCTTACAGATGGACACCCCTCTTATATGAATTCATTGGATCATTGGAACTAAACCAACAAACAGAAAGCAAAGAAAAAGAAAACAAACAAACAAGCAAATGAAAAGCTCAGCATGCTTCAAAGGAACACAAAAGTTAGTTTTCAGTTTCAGTTTCAATTTGTGTTCAAGTGAATTGAAGTCGAATCAGAAGCGAACAACATTCAAAGCCTTGACAAGATAGCAATAGTAGGCAGACACAGTGAGAACCACAGGTGACTGTCGTGAGAGACAAAGTCTCAAGAAGATATTGGAGCGTCGACCAAGCATCAGCAGACGAACATAGTGAGAACCACTGGTGACCAATACAAGGAAGATTCTCGAAAGAGAGAATAAAGCATGAGTGAAACATTAGTAGACAGATGCAGTGAGAACCACTGGTGACTGATGTAAGGAAGAGATCTCGAAAGCGAGGAGTCGAACGAAAGCTAGGTATCAGTAGGTAGGCATAGTGAGAACCACTAGCGACCGATACATGAGAGATCCTCAAGGAGAGAAATCTCAAAAGTAGCTAGGCATCAACAGGCAGACATAGTGAGAACCACTGGTGACTGATGCACGAATAAAACTTCCAAAAGTGATAGGACAATGCCCCCTAGACCAGGAAAATGCCCCCAAGTGTGAACCAGTTCCAATCCATGAAGAGTCGAGGAAAAATCATGCAGACAACTAAAAGCAAGTGCATGAGCTGGAAAACTAAAGTAGGAAATGAGCTAAAAGCAGGAGACAAACTAAAGCAGGAAAGTGGGAAAGCAAACTAAAGCAAGAAACTAAAAGCCAAGCGACGCTGAGATGAGATGTGGCTTTAGGAAACAAGAGGCGCCTGTTTACCAAGTTTTCACCATCTTGGCAAAGATTCTATTTTTTCTACCATGACGCCTATTTCCAGGTTTTCATCAATGACACATTTTTCTTCTTTTTTTATTTTTTTGTACTTTTCTTTTTCTTTTTTTTTGTATTTTTTGAATATTTCATTTTTTTTGTATTTTTTATCTTTTCACTTTTTTTTTGTATTTTTTCAATTTTTTATTTTTTTTATTATTACCAAGGCGCCTGTTTACCAGGTTTTCACCAAGATAATAGATACAACAAAGCACCTATTTACCAGGTTTTCACTAAGATGATCATCTTTTCAAGACATTTTGCAATTTTTTAAGATTTTTGCGATATATCATTTTTTTTTTGGATTTTTTTTAAGGACCAATGAATATGTATATCAGCATGCCGACAATGTCTCAACTGTAGAACTTCTTTAGATGAAGAGTGTTGATAGGCTCTTTGAGTTGCTCTCCTTCAGTGGTGGAGAGTCGATAAGCACCAGACCCAAATGTTGCAGTAATGACATAGGGACCAAGCCAGTTTGGTTCAAATTTTCCTTTCTGGACTCACTACTACTGATTTTTGGAGTTCTCTCTCAAGACAAGATCACCCACTTGGAATTCCCTTTGTCTGACTGTCTTATTGTAAGCTTTAGACATCCTCTTTTGGTATGCTCTTAGATGATCAAACCCCACCTTTCGACATTCATTAAGTAACTCAAGCTCTTGAAGCTGGGATATTCTATTATCTTCATCTGTGATGAGGCCCCTCAGAGAGATTCACAATGTCAGATTCTCGACCTCAATAGGTAATATTGCCTCTGCTCCATAAACCAAGGCAAAAGGAGTGGCCCCCGTTGGTGTTCAGATACTAGTTTAGTAGGCCCACAAGGCTGGATTAATCTGGAGATGCCAATCTCTACCAGAATTATGAACTGTTCGGTGCAAGATTTTCAAAATTGTCTTATTAGAAGCCTCTACTTGTCCATTACCCTGAGGATAATAGATGGATGACCAATGTTGAATAATTCTGAATTTAGTGTATAAGTCTGTCAGGTCCTTATTTTTTAATTGTCCCCCATTGTCAGTGATAATAGATGAGGGTATGCCATATCTGCAAATGATATAATTTAGTATGAACATAGCAATGGTCTTGCCATCAGCTACAGCTAGAGGCACTGCCTCAACCCACTTGGTAAAGTAATCAGTAGCTGTGATGATGAACTTGTGTCCTCTTGAAGATGAAGGATGTATCTGACCAACCAAGTCGAAGGCCCATTGCTGAAATGGCCAAAAACTAATGAGAGGACTCAATTCATGAGCAAGAGCATGAATCAAGTTCCCATGGAATTGGCATTGCTTGCAAGTCTTAGCATAATGAACAGCTTCTTTTTCCATGTCCGGCCAGTAATAACCAGATCTAATAATTTTTCGGGCTAACGTCAGACCACTAGAATGAGACCCACAGATGCCTTCATGTACCTCAGCTAGCACACGTTTGGACTCATCGGGTTCTAAGCACCTAAGGAGCGTACCATCTAGACCTCGTCTATACAAGTCATTTGTTATGAGGACATACCGTGAAGCAGTACGAATGAGGTGACACTTTTCATTCCGGGTATAGGTGTCTAGAATGATCTGGTCACAAAGGTAGGAAAAAATATGGTGGTAGCGGGATGAATCATGTCCAATGACTGAACAGATCATCCTGGATTCAGGAATACCATGGGCAAGGTAGTGTAATGCCTCCACCAGGAACTCATGTCTAAAGTCATTTTCTGGCATTTGTAACATTGAAGCAAGAGTGGCCATTGCATCAGCTGCTTTATTGTCTGCCCTAGAAATCTATTGGAAAGAAATGTGTGTGAAGTATTTTTTAAGATTATCCACCATCCTTTTGTAAGGTACTAGTTTGTCATCTTTTGTTTGGTAGACATCGTTGACTTGATTGATGATTAACTACGAGTCTCCAAAGACCTTGAGCTCATCTACATGCCATTCAAGGGCCATCTTCATGCCATTAATGAGAGCTTCATATTTAGCTATGTTATTCGTGCAAGGAAACAACATTTTATATGCTTTTGGTAATGAGTATCTTTGAGGTGTAACAAACAGAATGCCTGCACCAGATCCTTGCTGAGTGAATGATCCATCAAAGAACATGCTCCAGGATCGATGTGTGAGGAGCATGATGGATTAATCTGGGAATTCAATACTCAAAGGTTGATGATCTTTCAATGGAGCCTCCACCAACTGATCAGCAATTGCTTGTCCCTTAATAGCTTTTCTTTCCACATACTCAATGTCAAATTCACTAAGTATCATTACCCATTTTGCTAATCTACCCATGAGGAAAGCCTTGCTCAACAAGTACTTCAATGGATCAATTTTTGCAATAAGCCTCATGGTATGAGCTAGCATATAATGCCACAATTTATGAGAAGAAAATACCACTGCTAAACAAGCCTTCTCAATGATAGAGTAATTCATTTCATAGGCAACCAATGTTTTGTTGATATAGTATATGGCTCTCTCTTTATTGTTCTGATCTTCTTGAGCTAAGAGAGCACCCAAGGATGTGTTTGTTGCTGAGATGTATAGTATAAGCGGCTTCCCATGAATAGGAGGCATCAGTATAGGTGGACTATTAAGATACTATTTTATTTGAGTAAGTCCCTTGTCACATTCCTCATTCCATTCATAAGTCACATTCTTATGCAAAGTTTTAGTAAATGGTTGTGACTTGTTAGCCAACTATGAAATAAAATGCCGAATAGATTGTAGCCTTCCTTGTAATTCTATCATTTGACTGATATTCTTGGGTGGAGGCATGTCCATAATAGCTTGTACCTTTTCAGGATCAACTTCTATGCCTTTAGCTAAAATGATATAACCCAAGAGTTTCCCAGAAGTGACAGAAAAAGAACATTTCTTTGGGTTAAGCCTGAGACTAAATTGTTCCATGCAGTCAAGGATGGGACCTAAGTCTGTGAGGTGAGTTTTTCGCTGCATGCTTTTCGCTAAAGTATCATCCACATAATCCTCCATCATTTTATGCATCATATCATGGAAGATAGTAGTAACAGCTCTTTGGTATGTTGCTCCAGCATTCTTAAGCCCAAAAGGCATGACATTCCAGCAAAAGGTGCCCCGGGCACATGTAAAAGCGGTATTTTCTTGATCTTCTGGTGCAATTTTGATTTGATTATAGCCAGAAAAGTCATCCATCAAGGAATACATCTAATATATCGTTGTCATGTCAATTATCATATCAATATTAGGCAGTGGGAAGTCATCTTTCGAACATGCCTTATTCAAATCTCTGAAATCTGTACACACACGAATGGATTTATCATGTTTAGTGACTGGAACAATGTTTGAAATCTATTCTGCATAATCAATAGTTCTTATGATACCAGCCTTAAGAAGCTTTTCCAGCTCTGCTTTAACCAAAAGCGCTACATGTGGATGCATTTTTCGCAGCTTCTGTTTAACAGGTTTGATACCTGGTGCAATGAACAAATGATGCATGATTAGATTGGGGTCTAATCCAGGCATATCAGAGTAGGTCCATGCAAAGTTTATTTTCTTGCTTTGAAAGAATCTTGTGAACTCTTCTTTTTCTTTAGCAGACAATGACTGTGCTAGATGAATAATATGTGGAGCAGCCTCTGAACCCAAATTGACCAATTGTGTCAGCTCAATCAATACTGATGACCTCTCTTGAAAGTGGCTCGGAAGCGTATCAAGTATCTCATCCTTGGGTGCCTCAAAGAGGTTTTCACCCTCGGATACGTATTTTATTATTACTATTTTTGGCTCTGATACTGCCACAAAGTGGTTTTCACCATCAAAGCACCTATTTTTTCTTCTTTTAATTTTTTGACTAAGATATTTGATATCTACCTCTGTCATGTTGACACTTCTTTCACTAGTGGAGGACATCACAGGTTCAATAGCATGGAGGTAACAGGCTAGATCATAATCAGTTTGGAACGTTAGGACTTCATTGGATTCGGAAGGGGAGCTCAAGTTTATTAGATCGGGATGGCGGAGTGAAAGGGAAGTAGTGACTAGTTCAACTGCGTTCACGGTATAACCCTCAAAAGCATTGACAAGCAAGTCAAGACCTAGAGCGATCTCATCCAAAGGAGCATTCGAATCCCTAAGAGACCTTGCGTCAGAAGTAAAGGACACGTTAACATTAGTGGTGTCAAATTTGTGCGGCCTAGCGCTAGACCCTTCACCTACTTCGAGGAGTCTTTCATACATATGAACAGTATCTATGTCTACATCATAAGTAGCATCAAACAAAGAGTCAAACTCATATTCATGGGAGTCAGTACTTGATGTAGGAATTTCATTAGCAGCATCATCAGACTCATTATTATCCCTTGTGGCATTAATAGCTTGCTGAAGTTGTTCTTGTTCAAAGTACTTTTGAAAATGAGGTGGCCTATATCATTCACCTTGAAAATCATGATCATCATTTAATGTTGCTTTCCATTCCTCGTATGTGAATTGGTATACTAAAGAAGTTTTATCAGAATCATTATCAATATCAGTATCTGTCTCTACCATATGAACAGGTATGATAGGCTCATCAGGTTTGGCAAAGAGTGCTGCAAGATCCAGAGGAATAGGATATGGAGATGTATCTTCATCAGAGCTGGCCTCTGAATTCACTTCAGGAGTGGCATCTTCAATTTCTTGTTCAAGTTTAGGTTCAAGCTCAGGAGCTGACACAAATTTCTTGTTCCTCAAATGAAAGGGAGTCTTTTTAAAGCCTAAGCCACTAGTATCTTTCATGCAGCGGCCTATAGCTTCAATGGGTTTTAGTAAGCCATTATCATTTTTCCCTATAGGACCACTGCCCTTATAACCGAAGCGCTTCATGATTTTGAACACCTCATTGTATGGTTCTTTCTCTAAATCTAGAGATGGAGTGGTTGTTTCAATTGTTTCTTTTCATTTATAGATCCATGCTCTGATAGCCCTCTCTTCATCCTCATCTTCTAAAGGCATAGAGGCCCTTACAAAGGTGCCATCATAAACTATTTAAGGGGGAGCATTAGAAAGTTTTTTGTCCTCAAAAGGTCTCCCATAAGAGCGTAGAGATAGAGGTAGAGCAGCCAGTGATAGCACAGGTTCCATTCGGTATTCTCCCATGCCTGTATCCTTAAGTCTCAAAGATTTTTCCATTTCTTTCAGCTTAGCATCATAAAACTCAGTGGATTCTCTATTTGTTGGAACAAAGCTATCTGCGGTTTGCGCAAGAGTGTTGCAGGAGAAATTGGTATTTGCAGGTACAATGACTTCTGCTCCATGGAATGGAAACTTAATGCATTGATGATACATGGATGGAACAGCCTGCATCTCATGAATCCAAGGCCTACCCAACAAGATATTGTAGGCAAGAGGAATATCAAGCACTTGGAAAGTAACATCTCTCTCAATGGGACCTACGCAAATAGGTAGCATAACTAAGCCTTGGGACTTGCGCTCTTCTTCATCATAAGCTTTGATGGTAATCTTTTTGGGATGATCTATGCAATTCTCATCATATCCTAGCCAAGTGAGCAATTTAGCGAAACAAATATTAAGGCCAGCACCATTATCTATAATCACTCAGGGGATGCGCTTAGGACCTATCATGACCTCTATATGTAAGGGAGCATTATGCGGGTGACTCAAAGAGTGATCATCTTCTTCAGAGAAGGATAGATAATGAGGCGAAGTCAAATGACCCACCATAGATTGGAACCGGTTGAGATCGAGATCCTTGGGAATGTTTGCCTCGGCGAGGGCTTTATCCAAAATCTGCCTGTGAGCAGGCAAGATCTTCAGCAACTCAAAAATGGTAATCTGAGCATTGGTTCACTGGAGTTGATCTAAAATGCTATAACTAGCCAAGCTAGTTGTAGGAACAGCTTTTGTGTTTTGGTTGGCGGGGCCAATAGTAGTCTTATCCGCAATTTGCTTCGGAGCGAATGCGGGAATATCAGGTCTCTTATCCACAGTTTGCTTTGGAGCAGACGTGGAAGCATCGGGACCTTTCAAAACAACTCTCCCTCGCGATCGAGTGACAACATTAGCATAGCCTTGAGATTGCTCAGATTCGGATGAACGAGACACAGAGCTATGCAAGATAAAAAGATTCTTAGATTCGGGAGTATCATCACTCCCTCTAGAAGTGATCATGTCACAATACTCTATCTCGACAGGTTCAATCATAACAATAACATTGTCATTATTAGTGTACGTGTAATTGACTTTAGCATTGGTATTCTTGGAGTTTGAAGACTCACCCTTCTCATGAGGAGGGAAGGGATCCTTAAAAGCTTGGTGGTCTGAATTCTTGTTATGGCCATCCACAACAATATCACCACTATCGATCAAATCTTGGACCTTGTGTTTCAGTTGAAGACAAGTTGAAGTCTTATGACCAATGTTTTGGTGATAGTCACAGTAAGCATTATCATTCCACCAATGAGGTCTTGGTTGTTGGTCATAAGTATGCTTTTCTAAAGGAGTAAGAACCTGATTCTCTATAAGAGTTTTATAGACCACATCAAGAGGTTCTCCGAAAGGGGTGAAATCACACTTGGGTCTAGAGGCTCAAGGTTTATTCCTAGCAAATCTTGAAGTTTGTTGGTTGTCTGTTGTGGTCTTTTCGATAGCCTTAGCTACTTGTATACTGGAAGTAAGATTAAAAGTAGACTTTGAAGGCTTCGCAGTAACATTATCCACTACTCCATCATTTACTACATCTCTATTCTTATTGGTAGTCTTTCCTTTATCCTTGTTTGTGGAGAATCCTTGTTTATTGTCCTTATTCAAAGTTAATTCTCCCTTCTTGATCATGAAGGCCTCTATTCGCACTACTTGTTTGATCATACTATCAAAAGTGAGAGGACCTTGCAATTACACTTGGTATCCAAAGTTTCGAACAAGATTGTCCAAGAAAATGTCGAGTCTCTCAGACTCTGGTAGTTTTTGAGGACACCTCGAACATAATTGTCTCCACCTTTGGAGAAATGTTAGGACAGATTCTCCTTGTCGCTATTTTAAGTTGCAAAGATCCCAGATGTTGACCGGATGTTGAATATTATGTGAGTAGTGTTGGAGAAAAAGATTAGCCATTTCGTCAAAAGTTTTAATACCAGTAGGCAATCTAGAGAACCATTCCATAGCCGGTCCACCCAAACTATGAGGAAACAAGCGCATAAGGTATGTCTAATCGTGCATGAATTCCATAGACAATGCACCAAACTCCCTTAAGTGATCTTGGGGATTAGTTGTACCCAGGTATTTGTCATATTTAGAGAGTTCCACACCTCTGGGAAAAGGAGGCATATGAAGACTCCTGTCAAAAAGGAAAGGACAAGTACTTTCCATCATAAATTGTTGAGCGGGTTTGTCTTTATTCCTTGCAAGTTGACTAATCTAATCTTGCATTTCTCGGACCATCTTTTGCAACTTTGCAATCTCAGTTTCTTCTTCCTTAGCTACGAGTGTTTCAACTTGATAGTCTCGAGGTAACTTGGCCCCTTGTTTAGCTAACTCAAAGAAGTACTTTTCTTTCTCCTCTAGGAGAAGCATCTCCATCATTTTAATAAGACCCTTATTAGCTTTGGCAGCGTCTATATCCTATTGAGTTATCACTTCATCTTCATTCCCAAGGATCTCATAAATACTCTGAACTTGATCTTGTTGCTGATCATCTTGGTTTTGATCGAATGGAGGAGGATGATAGAAATAGGCGGGTTGTCAATCGCCTTGAGGCTTGCTTCAAGATTGATCATCATTGTGGGACTAATTTTGGTCATGTTGAGATTGACCATGAGGTTGCTCATTTCGAGGTTGAGCATGACGTGGGTCATTAGAGGATTGACCATGATATTGAGTGTTGTGAGATTGATCAAAGGTTTGACTATACTTGCCCAGTTGGAAATCAAACAGATCTCCCATCTTGTTGTAAGCTTGTGCAGTGCACAAATTCTCAATGAAATGATATGTCCAATGCCAAAAGGGTGTGGCCACGGTAACCTTTGGTGAGTGAATAGGATCAAACGATTTAACAAATTTAGGCAAGAAGATATCGTCAACAGTATCACTAGGTTCAATGATAGAACTATTATTAGTACGATCAACAAGTACGATAATAGGATTAGTCCGAGGAAGAGGTCTTCCAAAGTTGTGAAACAATGAGTTCTCTTGGAAGAACGCGTTGTCTTGGTCTTGAAACAAGAAACCAGGTTGCGCTTCAAACAAAGGTTAAAACACTCTTGAAACACCGGAGGTGATGGCTGAGACGGACTATATTTTGAAGTATTCAATGAAGAAATCGAGGATATCTCACAAAGTTCAGACTTCGCAATAGATTCAAGAGGATCTATTTCTTGATTAGGAGGTTCACTTCTACCTTGATCAGGATTCTGAATGGGATAAGTCTTGCCACTTCTATTCGTGATAGTCATAGATGAATATGAAATGAGAGAGGACTCGGGATAAAGCTAGACTCGGTCTCTAGAAACAATGCAAAGGAGATAAAGGCTAGAATAGCCAAGATGCAAGATGGACCTAGTATGAATCGTCAACAAAGGTGGCTAGAACAGCCCAGATAAGACTATCGCAACACAAGATACAAAAGGCATAAAGAGATAAGATAAACCAACAAGAGACGACACGAGTCAAAGCAAAGATCGATCGATTCCTAACTCAAAACAACTAGTTTCTGATAGTGAACGATAGGAAAGTAGAAAAATAGACCTTAGACAAAAAGCAAATCAAATAAAAAGTCAAACAGTCAATGGCAAATAGGCCTCTATTTTTGATAACTGGGCTACAGTCTTGTGCGAGAGAGTACCAGGCCGCGCGAGAGAACACCAACCTTCACGCGAGAGAACAAAGTCTCGCACGAGAAAGTTCTCTAAAGTGTGAAACTTTGTGCAGGAAAAGTGCAAACTCTGACAATCTGACATAATTTTTGAGGTTAAAGTTGAATTTTGAGGTACAGCCTAAATTGATGTCTGACAGAAAATCTAGTTTCCTGACAGGTTTGAAGAGCAGTTTAATCAACAATCTCGTTTTAGGATTACAAGCATTCGTTTAAAGACACAAAGGTTCAAATCAACCAGTTGTGATACAAGAAGCAGTCATTAATAGACCTATCAAGGACAAAGCAACTTGATAGCATTAGGGGAGTCTTTGTTTGATAATGATTGGACAATGTTTAAGACTCGATAACAAACACATAGCTTAGTCATACAAAGAAAATGGTGAGAAGACAAAACCTTTGCCCCATTGCTTATGCGCATACGTGCACCTCACATAGTCGTGTCACCCCCTAGAGGGTGCCCATGTTTTTGGTGTTTCCAAGGACTCAATGATGTACGTTCAAAGGTTACCCTTGTAGTAGGGGCCAGTGTCGCAACCACCTTCAAGAGTCCAGGTGTATGCCTATGATGAAAATCTACGAGAGAGATTCTTCCCCCTCCCTGCGCAAAGATTATGACTCCTTTTGGAGGTGAACCGGGTAGGCCACTAGCTAAGAAAAGTTTTTAATAGGTTTCCGTTCACGCTAACCTTCGGTGCCCCCGATACAGGGTTGAGGCCTCACAGCCACACCATCACCCGAAAGTCATACACCCCTGCAAGTAGGGCTAGGAGCGGCGCCACTCAATATAATAGACGGAGCCTTCTCAAGATAATAGTCAAAGTCTTGAGAAGGAAGCTAACATGGTTTTGGAGTCTTTAGACTCAACAAAACATTCTTTATTAGAGTGAGGCGGAATCACCGGCGATAGGTGCATACTCACTTGGGTCGTTTGCAAAGGTTCAACTTCCGACAGGCCCTCTAAAGGTGACACTGGACTTGGTTTAGATTCGGGGGTCGGATTTTCTGGTTCTCCCAAAGGGAGAAGAGCATACTTCTCTATCTCGTTTCCTCACCCAAACACATCAAGAAGTTTCATCACCCAAACACATCAAGAAGTTTCATCACCAAGTTAGCTTCACTCCACCATAACTACAAGCTTTTGGGTTTCTATTTCTCTCGGAGAGAGAAGAGCATAGTCCCCTGGCTAATAGAAGTGTAAAGATTCACTACCTTTCTCTGCTTCCCCAAGAATTTGTCATATTAGTAAGATCATTAGGATTTCGGGTTCATTCATGGTCATCACCTCCATGTAATGAAGAGCCAAATTCCCTACTCACTATCAAAATCCTCAAGAAATTTTAATGGAGCCCTATTTAGACTATGTGAATGAAAGCAAGAAACAAACACAATGTTTTAGCAAGTCTTCGACTATTATCCTACAATCAAACCATTAGCATGTTTTAAGTTCTTTGGCAAACGTCCTACAAAAAACTGTTACGCTGTGAAAATAATAGAGAAATAATAAACAACAGCAAACAGGAAACTATCAGAAAACTGAAACAGGAAAGACAGAAACTGAAAATTTTAAACCATTGTATCCAAATCTCGCACGAGGAAGTACTCCACAGCATGCAAGAAAGTACAGGGTGTCATGCGATGATGCAAAAGCTCGCATGAGAGAGTGCTATAGGGAGTGAATCTTCGCGCGGGACGCTTTGGATTCTCACGCGAGAATCCGTACACAGATAGTACAGACACATGGCAGAGCTTAAATTCCTATCAGAAAAAAAATTAGAATGAGGTCAGAAATCAAATTTTCTGCCCCACGGTGGGCGCCAAAATGTATGTGATGGAATAGGGACCTCAAATCCAACTACACATGCAACATGGTCATTACTCACAAGATCGAATTACAAGGGAGAGTATGAATTACTCAATCTGAAATTCGTGGTGATGTGACCTATTGCCTCCGATGTAGACGGGGTGTTTGATTACTCTCAAATTGGAGAGCCACCAACCATAAGACCGATTCTACAATGGAGGATTTTCAAGAACTATGAAGATAAACAAACTCAAATTGAACTAAATGAATGCAATTTAATCTAAGAGCTTTAAAAGAGATATGATATTAATCTAAAATAGCTTTGAAAGAAACATGAAATGCAAATTACTCTAAAGAACTTGAAAATAGAAATGATATTAAGCTATGAACAATTAAGCAAATTAATTCTAAAATGAGGTGCAATATTAAGCTAAAATGAGAAAATTATACTAATATGCAATAAAGCTTGGAATTAATGAAATTGAGACACAAAAATACTATAATTTAGTTACTCTCAACAATTGCCTCCTTCAAATGAAGAAATGATGTTCATTAAATAGAAAAGCCCGAGAAGAGAATGAAGGGGTTCTTGATTTGAAACTCTTGACCCTTCATTTCCAATTGAGACAAAAAAGCATTGAATTACTTAATTAAAAGAATGGAATTTGCCACATAGAGGACTTTTCGAATATCTTCAATTATTAATTCAAAAAAGAGTGTCCATTCAAATGACAAGTAATTATTAATTCCTTTTTTATGGGTAATTAGCTAAAGGGGGTAGATTTTAATTTAATTCCAAGTACTTAGGACTTTAGGATTAAATTAATTTATCATAGGGGTAATTTAGCTAATAAAAGTCGAAGACTTTAGGAATTAATTTTAATATTCAATTAATGCAAATAGGGTCTTTGCAATTGACATCAAGTCAAATTAAGTCAAGTAGGAGAGAGAAAATTGCCTAGGAAACTAGGACTTTGGAGATGTAAAATTGACGAAAATGCACCAAAATTAGTTGACATTAATAGGTGCCAATTTTAGGGTATTACACTATGCAATCTTCATCATAGCCTAATTGGGTAAGTAGCTTAGTAGAGAAAATATTGAGGCCAGTGCCATTGTCAATGAGGATGTGGCGGATGCGCTTTGGACCTATCATGACTTCTATATGCAAAGGAGCATTGTGTGGATGGCTCAGCGAGTGGTCATCTTCTTCAAAAAAGGATAAATAGTGCGGTGAGGTCAAGTGACCCACCATGGATTGAAACTGATCAAGATCCAAGTCTTTTGGGACATTTGTCTCGATGAGGGCTTTATCTAGAATCTGCCTATGAGCAGGCGAGATCTTCAACAACTCAAATATAGTGATCTAAGCGTTGGTACGTTGTAGCTGGTCTAGAATGCTATAATTAGTTGCGCTAGGCGTAGGGACAGATTTTGAGTTCTTGTTGGTAGGACCAACATCAGCTTTATCCGCAGGTTGCTTCGGAGTAGACATAGAAGGATCGGGACCCTTAATTGTGATTTTCGCACGAGAGCGAGTAACAACGTTTGTGCAATCCTGAGACAATTTAGGTTTGGAAGAATGAGACCCGGGGCCTCGCAAGACAAACAGAGTCTTAGGTTTAGGAGCATCCTCGCTCCCCTTAATAGTAATCACATCACAATACTCAACCTCAACAGGTTCAACCATGTTAATGACATTGTCATTGGTAGTGTACATGTAATTGACCTTGGCATTGGTGGTCTTAGTCTTGGAAGATTTGCCCTTCTCGTGAGGAGGAAAGGGATCTTTAAATGCATGATGATCTGAATTCTCTTTATGGTTGTCCATAATAATGTCACTATTGTCAATCAAATCTTGGACCTTATAGCGTAGCTGGAGACAAGTAGAAGTTTTGTGACCCTTGTTTTGGTGATAATCACAGTATGCATTGTCGTTCCACCAATGAGGTCGTAGTTGTGGATCATAGAGACACTTTTCCAAAGGAGCGAGTATCTGGTTTTGCACGAGAGTCTTATAAACCACATCAAGGGGTTCTCCTAAGGACATGAACTCATGCTTGGGTCGAGATGCCCAAGTCTTGTTTTTAGCGAATCTCGAAGGCTGTTGAGTGTCCATTGTAGCCTTTTTAGTAGCTTTGACCGCTTGTATACTAGAGCTAAGATTGAAAACAAATTTTGCAGGCTTCAGGGTCACATTGTCAACCACTCCATCATTCACAACATCTCTATTCTTGTTGACAAACTTCCCTTTATCTTTGTTTGAGGAGGAAGACCCTTGTTTGTTATCCTTTTGCAAAGTCAACTCTCCTTTCTTGATCATAAATGCTTCTATTCGCACAACTTTCTTAATCATGCTATTGAAGGTTAGGGGACCTTGTAATTGTACTTGATATCCAAAATCTGGGACAAGATTGTCCAAAAAGATGTCGAGTCTCTCAGACTCTGGTAGTTTGCGAGGATATTTTGTACATAGTTGTCTCCATCTCTGGAGAAATGCTAAGAAAGGCTCCCCTTGCCACTATTTCAGATTACAAAGATCTCGAATATTGACTGGATGCTAGATATTATGGGAATAATGTTGGATAAACAAATTAGCAATCTCGTCAAAAGATTTGATTCCAGTGGGTAACCGAGAAAACCACTCCATAGCTAACCCACCCAAACTACAAGGAAAGAGGGGCATAAGATAAGTCTGATCATGTATAAATTCCATGGATAGCACACCAAACTCCCTCAAGTGATCTTGGGGATCAGTAGTACCCAAGTATTTGTTGTATTTAGACAGCTCTACACCTTTAGAAAAAGGTGGCATGTGAAGACTCTTATCAAAGGGGAAAGGACAAATGCTTTCCATTGTCAACTATTGTATGGGTTTATCCTTATCCTTCGCAAGTTGGCTAATTTGGTCTTGCATATCTCAAATCATCTTTTGCAACTTAGCGGTCTCAGTCTCTTCTTCTTTGGCCAAAAGTGTCTCGACTTGATAGTCTAGGGGTAATTTGGTCCCTTGTTTGGCAAGCTCAAGAAAGTATTTCTCCTTCTCTTCTAGAAGGAGGATCTCCATCATCTTGATAAGACTCTTGTTGGCTTTTGCAGCATCTATGTCATTTTCGGTTATCGTCTCATCATCATTACCAAGAATCTCATAAATGCTCGGGACTTGGTCTTGATTCTGGTCATGTGGAGGAGGGCGATAGTGATATGGTTGCCAATCGCCTTGAGATTTGTTTTGAGATTGGTCTTGATTCTGATCATTTTAGGATTTATCATAACGTTGATCATTTCAAGATTGACCAGGACACTAGTTGTTTTGAGATTGCTCATGAGTTTTGTTGTATTCGCCCGGTTGCAATTCAAAATGAAATGGGTCTCCCATCTTGTTAATGTGGGATTGTGCAATGCGTGAAGACTCAGTAAAATGATATGAACAATGCCAAAAGGGTGTGGCTAAGGTAACCTTTGGCGCCTTAACAAGATCAAAAGGGTCGATAGGTGTGATAAGGCTAATAGGGCTAATCCGAGGAAGTTGCCTTCCAAAGTTACAAAACAATGGATTGTTCTGTTCTTGAAACAATACGTCAGACTGTGCTTGAAACAACAGATTATAACACTCCTAAAATGTTGGAGATGAGGATTGAGATGGGTTGTCTTTCAATGTACTCAACGAAGAGGAACTTGAGGATCCCTCACAACACTCAGATTGGATAATGGGTTTGGAACGACCTCTTCCTTGATTACGAGATCTACCTCTACCTTGTCTGATACCGCGAATGGGGAATGTGTTGTTGCTTCTAGTCATAACAGGCATAGACAAAAATGCAACGAGAGAGGACTTGGGATTATGCTAGAACTCTATCTCTAGGATAGCGAAAAAGGAGATATAAGAGGCTAGAGCAGCCAAGATGTGAAATGCACCCGGCATGAATCGTCAAGAGTGTGGCTAGAACAACCGAGATGTGACTATCGCATCGCAAGGTACAAAAGCACAATAAGATAGGACAAACAACAGGGAGACAATACGAGTTTAAGCAGTAATCATTCAGTTCCCAGCTTGAGACACTCAATTTCAGATAGTGGACAATAGGAGAACAGGCACACAGACCCCAGGCAAAAATTAGATTAAGCAGAAAGTTGACCAGTCAAAGGGAAATAGCTCGCTATTTTTAAAATTAGGGTACAGTCTCGCACGAGGAAGTGTTGGTTCGGGCAAGGAAATGCCAAACTTCGCGCGAGAAAATGAAGTCTCATGTGAGGAAATGCACAGGTTCTGAAATCTCATGGAGGAAAAGACCAGGGTTCGCCAAATCAACATAATTTTTTAGATAAAAATCAGATTTTGAGACACATCGTGGGCTGTTCTCCGATAGAATTTCCAGTTCTCTGATAGTTTTAGGACAATTTGAATCGGCAATCTCAATTTGAATGTTGCAAGCAATCATTTATGAAGTTTTAGATCAAGCAATAGTGATGCAAGAAGTAGTCGCAAACAGTTCTACCAAGGACAAACCAACTTGGCAGAATCATGGGAGTCTTTGTTTAATCATGATGGACAGTTTAAGACTCAAAACAATCACTTAGTTATCCCTACAAAAAAAATGGTAGAGAAGACAAAATTTGTGCCTCACAACTTATGTGTATGCGTTCACCTCACACAGCCATGTCACCCCCTAGAGGGCACCTACGTTTTTGGTGTTTCCAATGACTCAATAATATATGTTCAAAGGTTACCCTTGAAGTAGGGGCCAGTGTCATATACCACCTTCAAACGTCCAGGTGCATGCCTATGGTGAGAATCTAGGGGAGAGATTCTTCCCCCTCCCTATGCAAAGATTATGTCTCCTTTCGGAGGTGATCCGAGTAGGCAACGAACTAAGAAAGTGTTTAGTGGGCTTCTGTTCACACTAATCTTCGGTGCCCCTGATACAGGGCTAGGGTCTCGCAGCCACACCAACACCCGAAAGTCATACACCCCAACAAGCAGGGCTAGGAGTGGCGCCGCTCAGTACAACAAACAGAGCTTTCTCAAGATGATAGTCAAAATCAAGAGAAAGAAGTTAACATAGCTTTGGAGTCTTTCAACTCAACAATGCATTCTTTATTATAGTGAGGTGGAATCACCGGCAATAGGTGTGTACTCACTTGGGTCATTCCCGGAGATTCAACTTCTGGTAGGCCCTCTAAAGGTGACACGGACTTTGGCTTGGATCCAAGGGTCGAATTTTCTGATTCTCTCAAAGAGAGAAGAGCATACTTCTCTACCTCTTCACGTTACCCAAACACACAAGACATGTCTATCACCGAGCTAGTTCCTCTTCAACCAATCCACGAGCTTTTGGGTTTATGGTTCTCTCAAAGAGAGAAGAGCATAATCCCCTAACAAGTAGACATGCTAAAGATTCACTACCTTTCCTTGCTTCCCCAGGTATCTATCATGCTAGCAAAATCTAGGTCTCAGATTCATCCATGGGCATCACTTTCTCGTAATGAAGAGCCTATTACCCTATCTTTCTATCAAGACCCTTAAGAAATTTTAACAAGGCCCTAGTTATACTATGAGTAAAAACAGTAAACAAGCACAACATTTTAAAATAATCTTCGACAACCGTCCTACAAGCAAACCGTTAGCAAGTTTTTATGTCTTGGTCAAGCATCCTGCAACCCGCTGTTATGCTGTCAGAAAAACAGAGATATATAAAAATCACAACAAACAACAAACGTTAGAAATCTGCAACAGGAAACACAGAAACTGAAAAAATTTCAAGAACACTGATGGCAAGACTCGTGTGAGGAAGTGCAAGGCTTCATGCAAGCAAATGTAGGGTCCTACACAAGATAGTGCTTTTCTCGCACGAGAAAGTGCTAATGAAAGCACAACTTCATGCGGCACGCTCAGAAAACTCAAGCGAGATTTCGTACATAGTGAAGTACGGACGTACGACAAAGTGCAAAATTTTCAAAAAAAGTTCGAGATTAATGAGGCTAGAAATCAATTTTTTGCCCCATGATGGGCGTCAAAATTGTTTATGTCTGAATGTTGACCTCTAATTCAGCCATAGACACGACATAGTCATTGCTCAATGATTTGAATTACGACAACGAATATGAGTTATTCACTTTGCAATATCGATTGAATCGACCTATCGCCTCCTATTTAGGTGGGGCGTTTGAATTACTCTCAGAACGAGAGCCCAACAACCATAGACCAATCACTAAAATGGAGGATTTTCAAAGCTAACCATGAATGCAATTCAATTAAGCTAGAAATGAAAGTGCAATTAAGCTATAAACTTGAAAGAAATATGAGAATGCAAGTTTAATCTAAGAATGAGTATGCAGATTTAATCTAAAGCTTGAAAAGTGCAATGAGAATTAGACTAAGAACTTGATAATCAAACTATATTAAAGATGAAAATGCAATTATGCTAACAATGAAAATTATTCTAAATATGCAAATAAAAAGCTTGAAAACATGATAAAATTGAGACAACAATTCTCTATAGTTTTGGTACTCTAAAATCACCTCCTCAAATGAGGAAAAAGAGGTTCATAATATAGAAGAGCCCAGGTGAAGGATGAAGAGTTTCTTGGAAAGAAACGGTTGACTCTTCATCTCCATGGAGGAAGGTGAGACAAATTGAAGAAATTCTTTAATAAAATAAATGAAATATTGCCACATATGGGTGACTCTTCGAATAATTTTGAATAGTTAAATTCAAGTGGGATATTTCATTTAGAGAATTAAAGAATTATTAATTCCTTTGATGTGTATTAGCTAAAGGGGGGTGGAATTAATTTAATTAAAAGCACTAGGACTTTAGAATTAAATTAATTAATCATAGGGATTATTTAACCAATAAATGTCGAATATTTAGGAATTAAATATAGTGTATCATTAATGCAAATTTAGGGTTTTTTGCATTTGACACCAAGTCAAATAAAGTCAATTAGGAGACAAAATTGCCTAGTACAATAGGACTTTGATGATATAGAAATTTGAAGAAATGCACCAAAATTGATTAGAATTGTAAGATGTCAATTTTGGGGTATTACAAGTACAGGACAGCGAATTGAAGTTCACATCTAGATACCCTTTTCGACGAACTTCCGAGATCGGCGAATAGAATTTCCATCAGAGTTGTTTCAGGTCAGGACGACCTTCAGTGAGGGGTACAATTGTGCCCCGAGGTAAGATTGTGCCCTGCTATCTGGGTCAAAGTTGACCTGACCTCAGAAAGACAAATGTTTTATGGGTTTTCTCTATCTCGGCATTTCGAGTCCAAAGCAGGTCACAAAATTCCTCAAAACTGTGCACAGACATCATAAACTGGCATTTTTTAGATTTACCCTATTTTGAGGTTAGTACTTGCCTTCTATTCATTTAATATTTCAAGCATATAGTTTCTATAGCGAATTATAGAATTTCCTCCTTTCTTCATATTCTCCATTGTTTGATTCATTTGTGCATTGATCACTTCTTTGTGATTAATCAATTTGGATCTCTATTTTGGGAATTTGGATTAGGGATAGGTCCTATATTCCCCTCACAAAGACACAACAATATACTTACTTTGTAGTAAGGATAAAGATAGATCTCCTACATCTTTATCCACCACTATACAGTTTCCAATAGTGCTTGGATGTTATAGTTTCAATCACAACTATTTCGGATGATTGAAGAGGAAGATAGAAGATCGGAGAACAGAGTTAGAATTTTTAATAGGTTGAAGTGTTAAAGTTCTTGAGCGACGAAGAATAAATCTTTGATCGATGATCGATGAAAGTGTTGCAATGATCGAGGTTAAGTCAGTCATGATCTTATGATGTTTATTAAAGATTAGAGGTCATGATCTAACACTACATTATTCAATGCTAGCATGTGAAGAAGATTCAAGAAGATGGAAATGTGCGGTCAAAACATGTTTGACTCCTGGACTCAAATTTCTATGTAAATCATTGTGATAGATGATCTGGTATAGGAAATTTATTGTATACATTTAATATTATTGTATGATGCGCTAGATCTAATAGAAAAGATTAAAAGTTGAATTGTATATGGTTAAGGGAAATCCTAAGGTAGTGGAAAACTTAAGGGTTTGATGAACAATATATAAAGGATGAAGTTGATACTTTTGAGTGTTGATCATGTGTGAAGCAAGTGTGGTGTAAATTGAAAGTTGCAATCAAGTCAGGGAAGAGACAAGTATGGTGAGAAGACATTTTGTGCTTCAGTGGATCTGATCAAGCAGAGGTGGTGCTATTTTACAAATCATTGTTCCTATTGTTCCCTAATAGTTACAACAGTCAAAATCCCTAACAGGGTGGATCCTAGAAGGTCCCTATTATAAATCCTCTAACAAGATGGCACATTATCTTGTGTTTGAAGTCCTCTAACAAGGCTACTCTTGAAAAGGTAAAGGTTTTATCAGACCTAAAGGTAAATCCCTTAACTGGGTAGCACCTAACAGTGCTTTTGTAAAACTCCTAACAGGGTTAAGCTCCTTATAGGCGTACTTCAGAAAGGTACATCATTTAGTGGGTATCAATCCCCACTATGGTTTTTTCCCGATTTATGTTTCCACAAGATAAATATATGTGTCGAGTGATTCATTATTTTGTGGATGTGTTTATGGTAATGCAATGGTAAAGTTTAAAGAGTCAAAACTTGGATAATTGATAGATTATTGATTCACCCCCTCCCCTCTCAGTAATCTGATCATAGTATTAACAACAATTATGCCAAGGATAGATGTGTCATGTCCAAGAGAACATGTCATAAAAAAGATGTGTCATGTCCAAGAGAACATGTCATAAAAACTATGTAAATAATTATGTGTACTCAAACCCTAGTCCAAGTAAAGAAATATTGGAAAATAAAATCCTTAAAAAATCTTAAAATGACAAATTCAAAATCAATCGAATAAAAAAAAACTCTTAGGAAAAAAGATATAGTCCAATGTTAAAACCCTAGGGGACGTAAGCACCAATTGGTTCACCAAAAATACAAAAGAAAATAATCTTCCCTTATGGTAATCTAGGTGAATAAAATAAGATGTATATATGATGACATAAACTAACCTAGATTGATAAATTAAGTAGTTGCAAATAATAAATATTACCAATTAAAATATAATTATAAAAATTGCATGCAAAAAGGGCTTAAGATACTTGCTTTGGGACCAATGTGGTAAATAAATATGGTGTCGTATTGAAATATATCTACCTAGGCATTGAAAATACATCATGTCAAAATCAAAAAAATATTAACTATATTAAGGTTTAATCTTCTGGCTTGTCATTTCTTTGGACACATATCTATTATGTGACCCATGCATCTAGTCTAGGCAAGCATAAACTTCTACTTCTAATCCACCAATTTTGTACTCTATGCTCATTGTCAAGGATTAGTAGTATTTACACCTTGGGAAAATTGATTGATCACAAAGGTTATGTTATCTTAGGTCAACCCCCTTGATTAGACCAAATTTCACTATTGTGGAAATGATCAAAGGCAAAAAATTATGCATTAATAATACGAATTTAGGCTCATTTCAATCATCCAAATCAAAAGTTTCCTATGCTAGTTCTTGTCTACAATGCATATGATTTTCTAAATGCCCATTTAATGATTAAATGAAATCACATCGAATTCCCTTAAACATAACTACGCATTAACAAATCATATGAAACATGTACCAAGTCGAATTGTGACAAATAAAATGGGCAAGAATTAGTTCAAAAATGAATTTAAATTCTTGAATTTTAGGGGTCAAGTCCACATAGTATGTGATCAAGCTTGTATTAGAGAAATGGCCCATGATAAGAAGAGTGTAGTATCAATATAGAGAATGAATGTCTTGATATTGAGGAAAGGCATGGTACGGTGAATATATGTCAACTGTGGGAATATTTTTATAAATATATGAGACAAAGGTTTAATATATGAGAACATCTAGAGATGGGGATATGTGAAGGATTGGGAATAAGCCCAACTTTGCACAAAATTGCTTCATTTGTCAATATATAATTGCAATAAAGCATTCTACCAAAATGGGCCTAGAATGGAATGAAAATTGACATTGATATGCAAATTTTACCATTGAACATGGGTGTGTTATGTAAATAGGACCTATAGAACTATGTGTTTAATTTGTTGTAAATATATGTGATATATCATCTAATCAATTATATTAAACTATGGTATTAAAGTAAATCATGCGGTGCATGAAGGAGAATACAAAAAAAGGAAAATCAAATGTTTCTCAAGCATTTAGGATGAGGGAGGAAAAGACATAAGGATGTAATTTCACAAAATATTTACAAAGATTTTAGAGATGATAGGAGTATCACTAGGCAATATTTTTATGGATGCATTCTTTTGTAAAAATAATTAATTTAAATTTTGATATATTGTGTATCAAATTTTAATATATTTCGGCAATCAGTTTAGAAATAGTATATTCAACGTATTAAATAGACAAAAGTTCCCAATAAAAAATAGTTGAAATTTGAAAGAATAAAAATGTAAATACAATATGTTTTATTTACAATGAGAAATTTATTTTTTTTATGGTGAAGTTGACCTAGGGGTCATTACAAGGCTTTATGGATGCATTCTTTTGTAAAAATAATTAATTTAAATTTTGATATATTGTGTGATTGTCTTAAATTTTGATATATTGTGTATCAAATTTTAATATATTTCAGCAATCAATTTAGAAATACTATATTCAACATATTAGATAGACAAAAGTTCCCAATAAAAATATAGTTGAAATTTGAAAGAAAAAAAATGTAAATACAATATGTTTTATTTACAATGAGAAATTTTTATTTTTTTTATGCTGAAATTAACCTAGGGGTCATTACCCATTATACTGACCAAAAAAGAAATACATGATGGGTTAATCCAATATGAAGGGCCAAGAACCAAGATCCTTATGGGATTGGAAGTTGTATTTTGTATTCTTCCTAAGAAAGTTATAGCAACAAGATATGTAAGGAATGATGCATGGTTATATAGGGTGAAATCTCAATTTAGGGACAACACAAGCCATAATAAATAGGAATACAAGGACTCCTAGGATCACTTCTCAATTGTAAGTTGTAATTGTAGAGGCTACCCATGGATGATGACACTTGGGTTGGGGTTCATAGAAAAAAGGAAAGGATGTCATTGTGCTCTTAGAAACATGTGCATGGGGGTTGTAAGAGACCTGATTTGGAAGGTTACCAAAAGATATTATAAATTTGGAATGAGCTAACCAAAAGTGGCAAGAGGCATGGGGAGTAGTAATCCTAGTTAGGAAGGAACATGAAAGAACCATAAACAAAGAAAAGAAACACCCAAATGACCAATACATATGTTTGGAGATAATGGATAGGAAGTCTATAACTTGGCTCACAACATGCTTTTTTGCTTCATATGGTTCAAAAGTGTACAAGAAAAAGAATCTAGATAGAGAATATCTATAAAAAGCATTAACAAAGACATAACAAAGTGTTGTACCACAAGAAAGATTACAATATTAGGATACTTTGACTCAACAACCAAAAATAACCAAGCTCTTTGTATTGATAAGGAAGATGGGTAGAATAACAACCTATTATGGGCAAAGGAAGAAGAAAATCAAAGTTAGAAAAGGGTTTCTCAAGACTCAAAATGTGGTATTTCATTTTTCAAATCAAAATTGTTAGGGATTTGTAATCTCCATGACTTAATCATCTGTAATTGCATAAACACATGGCCAAACTCGAGGACCTTCACATGTTGTGCCTGCAATGGTCAAAGCATGGTAAACTAATTCATTTACTAATTAAGCATGATATACCAAGGATTATGGAGGCAGAAATGGGGAGTTGTCCTATCAAGTTGAAATTTGATTGTAGTCATATTTACATAAAGTTCAAAATGCAAAAAAGATGTAAAGCAAAGAACTAGTCCTCAACCACACAAAAGAGTGGAATCTCAAGAGAATACTCCTTTCTCATGAGAATCAAGATGTATTTTTTAAATGCTTGAAAAAATATTGTAGGAAATTACTACCAACCACAACAAAAACCATAATACAATAAACAATGACGATTTGATTACAATCATTCACATAACTCTCACAACATGCAAAAGAAGTGACAAAAGAGACTCCATAAAAATGTTTTCTAGCAAATTTGGGGTATGATGAGATGCAAGGCAATAAAGAGGATTTTGAAAATATCAATAAGGGAACAAGCAAATAAAAGACTATATGAAAAATTAGGAAGAATGAAAAAACAATGCACAATAGCAAGGAGTGAATTAATTTCTCTTGGGAAGCACAACCCAAGGGATTTTGGGAGGGAATTATAGCAAACAAAAACAATCACTGAGAGTAGTGTCACATAAGCCTAATGATTAAAATATGCTAGTGTTGTATGGAGAGACCAAGATAAAACCCCTTTCTTTAGTAGTTAACACAAAATCCAATCTTTTCTCTACAAAGCATATCAATGTAGGAATTGAAGCACTAAAGACATGCAATGATCAAGACAAAGATGGGTTATAGGAAGAATATTTGAAATGGGGTTTAGAATTCTTAGTGCCACGTAGAAAAAGGATTTTCATTCAGTTCATTCAAAATGGTTTACCATGAAACATGGTTGTCCCTCTCTAGAAAAGTGGTGATGTCAATAATTTATCAAATTATTGCAGAGTAATGGTTAATCCTATTTTTGGGAAGCACTTTGGAGCATGGTGGAATGAAGAATCAACCTTTGGGCTTAGTAGGGCAAAATGGAAAGTTGGTTTTAGATCAAAACATTCTACAACTAACAATTACATTACTCAAGTACATTGTTTAAATTTTATAGGATTAATAGGGGAATGAAGTTTTGTTGCTTTGTTGACTTCAAAAAGGCATTTCACATGGTGCTTACGAACTTACTTGGGACATAATGGAAGAGTTTGGAATTATAAAAATGTTTAGGGCTACTATCCACATGTTTTATGATCAGGTTCAAGCCAAAATCAAATCAAGTGATAGTATATTTGAGTGTTTGGGAAGTGATATTCATGTACAACAAGGTTGCCCATTGTCTCCCACTTTGTTCAAGTTATACAAACAAGTTAGAGGAGTGGTTAAACAATCAAGGTGGTGTGTGGGTATTTTTGGCCACTTTTGTGCTCAAGTTACTGCTATATGTAGATGACCTTACCTTAATGGAAAAATCAACAAGTAGTCTACAAAAACATCTTAAAGCTCTAGAGATATTTTGTTAGGAAGTGGGGATGCAAGTGAACATCAACAAAACCAAGGTCATTACCTTTAATTTTGAAAAGAGCTAAGAATAAAAAAAAATTGAGTTGAAGGGAAACTCCTAGCAAGTGGTAAATGAATACAAGTATTTGGGCCTTGATTTCTACAACAATCTTAGCTAGGAAACTTGCAGGGAAAAAAAATATGAAAGATGGAAAGCTCTACCTACTTCAAAATAGATGTCGATCATCTAAGCTATGGAACTAGAAAACAAATAAGATTTTTGTTGGGTTGCTTGTCACACCTATTGTTTTGTATAATTGCAAAGTTTTGAGTAAAAACACGTCAATTGCAAAATGGAGACAAATATACAGATTACAAAAGCACCTAATCACAAGCAATTTCAAAATTAAAATTAATCATGGTCATGTATGAGATTTTCTAGCCAAATTTGGAGCCTTTCTAGTTTAAGTGGCATTGATAATTCATTTATTAAGCTATTTGAAGATAAATGAGAATATGGGGGGCATCATGGCCCAAAATTGTGGTGGAGGAAAACTTAACGAAAAGGAAGAGTGTACAAATGAAACAAAATGATGAGTGGATGAACACCTAGGGCATCAACATACAAGAGTGCCCAAACATGAGTGGAAATTAAAAGGTAAGAAAGCGAGAGAGTCAAAGATATCACATGGGAAAAGAAGAAGATAGAAACTACCCAAAGAGGAGTGGGTGAATAGAATTTATTTTTTCCACTAATTGACACTACATCATGGAGCATAAGGCAGAGAAAGGTAGCTAGTACAATTACAGAGATGTGCTAAAAGTTGAGTCTTTAGTGATCCTATTTCAAGAGGAGAAGATGGTAATATCGACAAGTTACTTAATCAAATCCATAGCAACAAAAGCAAAATCAACAAAAGGTTAGAAAAAAACAAGAAATAGCTAGTGGGTTTGTCCATTGTTTAGTTCAGAGATTTCAATTCCAACCCCTAGGTCCCATAGACTAGATAGTCTCATGGATATCAACAAAAACTTTACTTCATTTCCTTTAAAAAGCTTTTTATTTCTTAAATTTAAAATAGAGGGGCAACATCAACTATACAAAATCCTCATGCAAGTGTACATTTTATAAAGACTATAGTATTTGGGAATTTAATTATACTTCTATCATGTACTACCAAGAATATCACCCAACGTCCATAGTCTCATCTTGGCATAGAAATGCAAAATTCCATACAATTCTTGTGGATTAAGTTGCTCTAGTCACAACCTTTAGAAATTCTATGCCCTGTCTCATCTAGTGCTTGTGTTTCTTCTCATTCTAACCACTAGCTGAGATGACAAATAACATCTAGGAGCTCATGAGTGTCATGTTGTGCAAGGCCCAAGACCCTACCCTTGTTGAAAATCCCATACTAGTAACAAACTCATCCAATGTTGTCTTTATTCCTCTGCATCGTTGGAGTTTGACTAAACCCTTTGCTACAACTCTAATGACCTTTTCTTCTATTACATCCAAGAGAACCACTAAAAGTATGGAGGGGATATCAACATTCACTTAAACCTCTACTTCATGACTACAACAATTCTCCGAGCTTTGTTTTTCTAGCATGGATCATGATGGCAACATTGGTTTCAAAATCTACTTTAGCCTTAGATCAATTATGTTGCACATAAATGCAATATGACATTCCTTTTTCAATGACCTAATTGTAGTTTCCATATTGTAAAGCTCCAAATGCTTGCAAAAATGTAGGATTAAATGTGTAAGTAGAGCTCCTTTGGAGTCACTAGATACATCCCAAGCTACAATGTTTAGGAGGCTTCTAAGAAGTAGTGTGAAATCTTGTAGTCTTGTGGTGAGAATATCAGTGTCATCATCAATGCAACATACACAACCCAAGGGGAGATAATAAACATTTGTCACCTTTAGAATACAAATGTTAGTGAGTATATGTTATTGGAAGGAGGTCAAGGGGAGTTCAAGCACTTTTTTGAATTTCTAATGATATAATCGATGTTGCCATTTATTTCAAAATTTTCTGATTTATCTCCCTATATATATGTTGAAAAGTAAATGCCATAAACAAGCCGACCAGAAGTTAAATTCAACTTAGAATATTGCTGATCTTCCAATTGGAAGTTTGTATATTTTATATGGTGTTCACAATTACCATTGAATCCCCTTCAACATGGACTTGTTGACTTCTAATTGCTTGCAAACTTATAACTCAATAATAATGGCTATGCCCCAGTCTCATTATTAGTCAAGGGTAAATTCACACATGATCCCTAATTATGCAATCAATTGACATTGGAAGTTCTCAAGTCACTCCTAAAGGCACCATCAAAGTTCAATTTGAATCATCCCTTGGCTGAGATTGACATTGTATGCCTTCTCTTAGATTTACAAGTGGATGAGCTCAACAAATTTCTCACCTTAACTTTTCAATTATTTTTATATTTTTTTCATTATAAGACTATTTTGTATTTTTTATGTACAAATAATGTAAGTTGACTGATCTTAAAAGAGAGGGCATCCCCTCAACATCCTCAACTTTCTAGAATGTCACCTAGATGCACGAAGACATCTGTGTAGAACAGTAGTAAAAATGAGTGAGCTAAAATACGATTTGTAGACTCAAAACTTAGTGCATGCAAATGAAATAGAGGTTTTGTTTTGTTTCCATTGAATTATCATTATTTCTCTTTTTAATGTATCTATATTTTAAAATAAAAATAAATAAATTATATAATTATGAAATGTCGTATGTCCTAGCGTATCCTTTGCAACTAAAGGTGTTATTACTAGTTTTACTAAATATGGACGGGTTGTTGATATAAAGATCTTCTTTTACTCTTGCTGCGATAGCATGGGCTTGGAATCTACTTGGGTTTTTTTTGCATTTTAAAAGGAAAAAACTCCTTTAATGGGTGTTGGCTGGATCTACTAGGCTTGCATATATATGTCTGTTGAATCTTGGATGTTTTCTTGTGTAGGTATTGTAACTGAAATTTCTAAATCAAAGTACGTTATGATATTTACTTGGGGTTAAAATTACCAGATGTTTCGGGACAAAAATTGTGCCCAAGAGTTGTCAAGCTTCAATTCCAATGGGAATTTCTACTTCAATGAGGAGCTCCTGGTGTGGGTACACCGAACAACATCCCCTGTGATAATCTGATAAAATGTAGAATCCACCCACCCTCATGGTACAAGAAAAAAATTAATTTGATAAAAAGAAAAGTGGCAGGAATAATCCCTTACATGCGGGCTAGAAAGGGAACACTCGGTTACCTCCTACCACTAGCAAAAATCCACAATGCACATTACGCTTACGTCCATACCAGAAGAGCTCCTGGCAGAAGCATCATGAACAGTTAATTATTGTTGAGGTAAACAAAGCGTAAGAACAGAACTATGTTTTCAGTTTGAGTTTGAATTCAGGTTCAAGGTTTGGGTTAAACAGTTTGTCAATATTTCTTTCCCCCGTTAAGTATCAATATGGCTGGGATATATATATATATATATAACATAACTAAACTAAACTAAACTAGTAATTGATAATTCAATGTCAATTGTCATACATTTAAGGTAAACCAATTTATTTATTTTTTCATCTGTACATATAAAATCAATAGAAAACATCATATTGCTTTTCAATGAGAGCATCAATGTCATCAGATGGTTTGTTGGAAGGACAAGCAGCGTTAATGCCACTCCCACAAGCTACGTCAGGCAAATGACATTAAGCAGTCGTGTGCCACTAATACTCATAAAAATTTAATAAAGCTATTAGTTAAGGTCAGGGATTTTTTTTTCTTTTTTGGGTTATTTTTCATTAATCTTTTTCTTGTTGGGTCCTAGGGAGATTCACCCTGGGTTTGCCAAGGGTCTTGCCCTAGACCTCAAGACCCAGTACAGGACCCTAGACTTACCCAAGTCAGACCCGGATCAGAACCCAGTCTGGAATGCTTTAACTTCAGCCAGAGTTCCTGAAAATTCTAGTAACATAGAGAGAAAAGATGTGTAACGTTCCCTTCTTCTGAGTGATTTTGTGACAGGGTTGTCTGGGGTATTTTTATTGGCAGTGGATTATATTAAGAAATTATAAGGGAATTATAAAGTTGTCTTATTTCTCTTGGAAGGTTGGAGAGCTTGTAGCTTTTAATAAAAAATTTTAAAACATTAAAAAGGGAACATTGGAAAGACTAGGAATTGGACGAAACCCAATTCATCCCAAAAGTAGATCCAATTTGAATTAAGAATTCATATTGTGCCTCAATGTCAATTGAGAAGGTTACAAATTTGTTAAGTCTTTTGATAGAGACAAGTTTCATTTAAGTTTCAGGCAAGATTGGCTTTTTCCGAGTTTGATGCGTTTATTAAATCTTCATTAAAGTCAGGCTCTCAGATTGAAATATGTTAGTATTGAATGAACGCCTTGTTTAAGGAAACACTTATTTTATTATGCTTGGCGTTTGAAAAGTTTAATATTTGATGGTCAATAGTTTAAAATGGTTTTGATCAAATAAAGGGTGATTACTATTATTTTGGTTCGAACACCTTATTTGGAAAGTGAAACCCATGGATGAAAGAAAAATCTTTGGGTGCCGCTATAGTCTGAGCGCGACCTCATGTAGATAGATAGATAGATAAAATTTTAACGTCCGCGAGGCTAAAAATAGCCTATGGGACAGCAAGACAACTTAAGCAAACTTAAGTAACTCCGTTTGTTTCTTGTGCAAGTTGATGATGAGTCCACCCAGCTGCTCAATGTACTCTTTGCTGAATAGGTTATGCCAAGAGCTGTCACATATAGTATCCGCAAATTTATCTCTGCTGTCCTTGTAGGCCTCACATTCTAAAATAAAGTGCTGTTCAGTTTCCACTTCCCCAGAATTGCAAAATCTGCAAATTCTCTCTTCCCAAGCCTCCTTTGGCCTCTTCCAATGTCCGGTCTCACAACGAAGTTGGTGAGAGTTGGTTCTCAACTGAGCAATAAGAATTTTAGCCCTCCAAGAAATGTTGGCTCCTATGTACGCTTTTTGGAGTTGATCACATGTGAGGTTGAACTCATTTATATAATATATTTTCTTCCTCCCGATCTCATTCCCCCCAATTTCTCTTGTAGAATTTCTCCATAACAAAGACCTTTATTTCTTTGTTATTTGTGGGGCACATATTGAATTGAATATTCCATTTATTCATCCATTTGATGTTTTGTTGCATCCATGTCCTTTTTCGTTTACACAATGTATCATTAAAGACAACTTTAGGCCATCTATCTTCTTCTATTTTTTTGATTCTTTTTAGGTAGCTTAAAAAGCGAACCATAGCAAGTGCCTCGATAGGTGCAGCCCCCATTTCACTTAGCATGATATCATATGGAACGGTGCTTTTGATTTTAAATTTGCTTGTGATCAAACGCTTTTGGATTCCTTCGATTTGTTTCCATTGTGCTATTGTAGTGTTGCTGGCCCATAATTCACACCCGTAAAGAACAACCGGAAGCACAAGAAGACCAAACAAGGTTTGAATAATTTTCCAATCCCAAAGCTTCGCTTCACGGCACCTGTTCTGAAGAGCATAAAAAGCCTTCCACCCACCTAATGCCCTTTTATTCCTGCAACCAGACCAGCTTAGTTTTTTGTTGAAATCAATGCCGAGGTATTTATACTCCGCAACTTCTACAAGAACACTTCCACTGAAGTAAAATTCATGTTGATGCTGTTTTTTATTAGAGAAAACCATAACCTTAGTCTTGCTGATATTGACTTGCATCCCCACAATTCTGCAAAAGCTCTCAAGAGAAGATAGATGCTCTTGCAAACCACAAGCAGATTTGGCAATCAAAATGAGATCGTCTGCATAGAGGAGCAGCTTTATAACAAATTCACCTAGCTAAATGTCTTCACCCTTTTGCATGTTTAACCACTCTTCAAGTTTATCGATATATAAACCAAACAAAGTAGGAGATAAAGGGCAACCTTGTTTGACCCTGATATCACTCCTAAAACATTTTGAAATGCCATCTGATGTTCTGATTTTGACTTTCACCTCTTCGTACATCCTATGAACAGCAACTCTGAGATGCATAGGAATCCCCAATTCTTCCATCCTGAGCCAAAGCTTGTCTCTAGAGACAGTGTCAAAAGCTTTTTTAAAGTCAACAAAGCAACAAAAAACCTCTTCCTTTTTTTCCCACTCTTTTTCAATAATGTGTCTCAAAGTGACACAGTGATCAACCGTCGAGTGCTTTGGCCTAAAACCAGTTTGCCCTTGAGCACGTTTATGGTTTTCTTCCGCCCATTTGCTGATCCTAGTTTCTATCATGCTGCCAAAAAGTTTAGCAAAGAGGGGGTTGATCATTATAGTCCTGTAGTTGGAGGGGTTGTTGACATCACCACTCTTAAAAAGTGGTATTGAAAGGATGATTGTCCAATCTTTAGGAAACCCCTCTTGGCAGATTTTGTTGAAGATTTCTGTGATGTGCGGTGCAAGAGTTTTCATACCCCACTTCAGATATTCTGCTTGAAGCTCAACAAGGTCTTTTGCTCTACCCCCACCCAATCTCTTAATCCCCATCTCTATCTCCTGCACGGTGAAAAGATTTGCAGTATTGTTGACCAAGGGTGGCTGGCCCACTCCACCTTCTTGTTCATAAAGTTTCTTAGCATATTCAAACCATTGGGTGGCAGTAATATTATTTTCAGTTTGCTTCTTCCTTAGTTGGAGTTCTTTCCAAAAAAGTTTGGGGTTATTTCTGCCCAAGAAAATTAGCTCCTCTCTCCTTGTGAACATAAAATTGGAGAGGAATTGTGGGTCGACTTGCAACCAATACACCAGCTCCTATTAAAAATGGAGATCGAGGGTTTGTTTGATAGCTTGTGAGACTTGAAGCAATTCAAGAAATAGAGTTTGCGGGCCACAAAAGACTCAAGAGGTCGTGTTAGCTCTCAAACTGGGCAAATGGCTGTGCAGATCTTTTGCCATCACTCATTGCTCATTGCGTGAGACGTTGGGGTCATTTTGTGGGCATAAAGGTGTAGCTTCACATTTAAGTGAAGCTCTTGTTGGAATCTGCTTTCAGAGAGACGGGTTCCTTCCTTGCCTCAGTTGCTACAATCATGGCGTGAATATTTTATAAATACGTAGTTTGACTTCTCTTATTTTGGTGTTAACTTTCATTGGATGCTGAATTTCAAAAGCTTTATTTCAGGGTTGATAGATTGCCTGGAGATTAGCACGAAGTGGTAGAAGATTGGCGTACTGACCTTGAAGAGGTGGCCGTTCCTTATTATTCTTGGTGCAGGATATTTTCGTTGGTGTAGACTTCATTCCTTAGCAGGTGCTTCGCTTTCAGGGACATTTTGGTGAGTTCTCTTCAGTGAATCGTGGGTGACTTGTGCTGGCATAGTGACCATTCTTGAAAATCAACAGAGTTATATTCTTGGCAAGAAATTGAGACCTTGGCCATGCAGATTTCAGAAGGGATGTGAGAAGTCATCAATCTTCATTCTGGAGGGCGCTTTCATACATTCCTACCTGCGTGGAACCCGAAGTTTGGGCGTAGGCTTTAATCTACCTCTATCGCCACAGGAGGAATATCTTAGGAGTCGCTTGCAATAAGGAACCTTCTCCTGCTAATGCGTGGATTATTTCTTGGCTTCATGAATCACGTTTTGGCATCATCTTATGGGGGACATGGCGCACTGTTGTACTGCTGCAGTTTGAGGTTTAGAGCCCAATATTAGCATAAATATCTCTGCTACTACGCAACAATTTATCTTATGATTTAAGTGTAACGGCTGAAGGAAGTTGTGGACTTGTCTGAGATGAACCTTCCTGCTGATGTTCACTTGATGGTAATAGCTGAGTTGGAAGCTAATATTCTATTCAGCAAAGAAGTATCTAAAGGTGCACGCCATACAATTCTTATGCCCAACAAACTGATTTCAGTTCACTACAGAATAAATTGTTATTTGAAGCCAGCTCCTTTTTATCTATTCTTTTCTGTAATTCTTATTGAAAGATATTATCAGTCCAGTTTGCTTCATCAACAATTTAATTTCAGTTTTAAGCATGTCCCTGAAACTTTGAGCAATATTCATATGGTAAAAGATACCTACAAATCTGAAACTATTCTCCGTCTCATGTAAACTGCTTGACGAAATGAATAAGAGGAAAGATGCCACTTTGGGTGAAAAAGGGATCTTACAAGATGGAAGCCAAGAAAACATAAGGCCACACACCTTTCAAATCCATTTAAAGAAATAAGTGATTGTTGTGCACCTCAAATAATCTAATTGCGGACTTTAACTGACCACTAGAACATCTTCTCGGTCTTCAAATTAAAAACTCAAAAAGTGTTTGAGACATGATAAATTGAGGAGACTGAAGCCTCTCGTTCCCTATACATCCCAGCAATCTAACTGTAGACCAAATCTTCTAGTACATTGTTTCAAAAAAATAAGCAATATCATAGCAAAACAAAATGCAAAATTGACTGATATTCCTTATTCAGGAGACTGTTACAAGACTGGAATATCTCAAAACACTGAACATCATATAGGTGTACAAACAGATAAATGAATTTCTTGAAAGTTTAATTACAAAACCAAATATACCCTTTATGATATTTCATGCCAGACTCTGACAATTCACTCAGATGAGCAAGAATTAATAATTAATGCGATTGAAAATAATCGGGACTTCAAATCCTGTCCTGGTGAATCTTTTAAGAGCTTTAATTATATTTAGCATCATGTCCAAAGAAGGGTGAAAATTTAAATTACAAATGCATCATAAATTCTTAGAATCTCCACTCAAAATTTTAATGAACAAATTTAGAATTCATCTGAATAAAGCAATAACCATTCATTGAAATTTGAATAAAATAATTAAGCCTAAAATTAGCTAAGAAGCTCCACAATCAACAGATGAAGCAAACGCGCCAAAACTCAAGCATCAACAATGATGCGATACATGTTAAACTGGCACGAAAAAGAGCATTTTTTTATAGATGTTTTATGACAGCTGTTCAAAGAAATAATTCCATTGCAATGCAAGTTGTATAAAATTATTAGTGAAAGTCACAGAGAAAGACAACTGACAAAACAGATTGCAATTTAGAGGATTATAATTGTTGGATTACATTCTGAGAGAAACCTTCAATTTACTGTGAGAAGGCTTCAAAAATTGAAATAATAGAAGTGATGGCCTCATGCTTACGAACAATTTTTGTTAACTACCTGGGGGACTAAGAAGAGAGGAATGAAATCAGAAATCACCATCAATATGCAAGGCAATTTTGTAATGCAATAGTGGACACATATTGCTACGAGTCATTTTCAAGCATTTTCTGATGTTTAATTTAAAACTAGGATGTCCAGTTCATCCAAATGGGCCCCCGGACCAGCCACAGTTCGAACTGGTCCGTGGTATTGGTCTGGTCCGCATGTGGGTTTGGACAAGGTCCGGTCCACACAGGCCTGATTCGAACCAGACTACGGACCGGTCGGACCCGGGCGGGACCAAACACAAAATACGTGGACCTTAATCGAACCAGACACAAATTTCAGCTTGCAGTCGGTCAAAGTCAGCAGTCTAACACATTTTTTTTTGCAAATTTAATAAAAATTTCTCCTTCACTTTTAAAAATGTTTCTCTTGGTAACATGTTTTCATACTAAGTCATTTTTTTAGCTCAGGGGCAGGAGGATTTATACAAATATAACATTTAAGTATAACATTTCCTTTCTTATACCTTAAGTTATATTTGTATAAATACTGTCAAGATGTTTGAGATAGGTTTCAGCTTCATAGGAGTTAAAATGCAGATTCTAGATTTTGGCGGTTGCCAAAAAATTCCAGACTTGGCCAAATTTCAAGATTCGGCATGCCTTTAGCAATGTTATCTCCCACAACCTGTCCTTGTTTTTTGAGGTCAAATTGAAGCTGGAACAAGGATTTTCTAATGATTATAACTCATTTCCTCACAAATCACTTGGTTTCAATTACATATTCCTAACAGAATTAGCTCAACAGTTGCTCACACCCTAGACAAACATTACTTTCTAGCAAGCTAAAATTGCTCAAACTCACTCTCAGACTCCGAGACTTGAAAATTGCCACCACCTAAGACTACCAAAGACCACCTAAGACCACCTCAAACATGTTTCCAAGAGAAAAATCTTTACAAGGGAAGTGAAGAAGATGATGAAGAAGAAGAATATCAATAAATTTTTAATCCATTAGTTGAACTTCAAACAATGATACTTGAACTTGATGTTATGATTTAATTTTAATGTTTTGAATCTTTGATGTTGAACTTGAAGTATGTGATGCTATGATGGTATGATCATGATTCATGATGCTATGATTACAAGTTTATGGTGTTTTTGTTGTTTAAATGTTTTTATGATATTATGTGACATTCTAACCTTAACTCATGCTTCTAGGCTATATATATTATAATTTTTACATGTTTTTGTAATAAAGAACCCAAACCCCTTTTCAAAATTTTGTTGTACTTCTTTTCCCACAATTTATCATTCCTTAGAGTGAGTAAACCAACTGCATCTTCTGCATCTTGTTGACAACCCAGACGTGTTTGCTTTCCAAGTTCAATTTTGTTGAACTTGTAATCTGTGGCCTGCATCTCCTCTGTAGGTTTATCAACAAGAGGTTCAACTACTTCTGCATACTTGACTTCATTATTGTCAACCATGACCTTCGAAACCATTTTCGCCTTTTTGTTCTTAGGGGCCTTGGTCTTAACAACTTGCTTGTAATCATGATCTTCAGGTGGAATTTCCTCCTTTCTTTTCTGAGTGATTATGCTGAGCCATGGAGGAAGGGAGAAAGATGAAGTTTCTGCTGCAAATGTAGTAACCAATGTATTGACTGAGTTAACTTGTGCAACTGTGGCCACAATGGGAGGAGTCTCTGTCTGAATAGCCACTGGAGTGGGACTATTGCGAGTTACCTCAACCATAAACTGCTCAAATTGTGCTGAAGTGGTATCCATAATTGCCACAGATGAAATTGTCATAGAGGGGATAGTCATAGAATATATGTTAAACACATTCTCAAAACTCTGATATTGATCTACTGACAAGATTGTTGGAGCAATTGATGAGATAGGAAGAGCTCGGGTTATCAACACTAAATCCTGAGATGAAGGTGCCTACGTTGTGGAGAATGCATTCATAATTGTATCTAACAGTGAACCAGGTGATTCATCTGACACAGGAGCAGAATCAAGAAGTGTAGTTGCAACTAATACATCCACAGGAGGAGGTATTATGGAAGTAACCTTCACTGACTGAAGTATTTCATCCTCATTGGAGTCAATCTAGATCTTTTGAGGTTGCACGGCCTTCACCTCAATTACCCTTCCCGTAGCTTTACCTCCTTTGATGGAAAGCTTTGGAATGGATGCAGCCCGAAGTTCCGAGATTGAGGTAGACACACCATCTTTACCTTTACCTTTAATTTTCAATCTTAAACCAGTTGGACCAGCAGGATCAAAGTCTTTCCTTGGCTTGATCTTGATACACTTCAAGCCTCTCCTTTTCAACCAAATATTGGTATTAGCAAGAATTGATTGGAAACAATCCTAAGTAGATGTACTCTCCTTAGATGACCATACTGGAGAAAGAATGGGCAAATCCTCCACATGATGTTTTGTATAATCCAGATCAAGGATATCATTATCATCAACAACACCAAGAGAAATCTCTACGCGGTTGAAATCAACAATTTGCTTGATAGTTAACCAACAATAGTCCATCTTCCAGACATCTACCTTTGTGCGCAAATCAATCCATATATCCTCAAGACGATGTACATGAATAAACCGTCTCCTCATCTTGTCATTAAGGCCTCTCCAATCAAAACAACTCCTAGACATGAACTTCTTCAGTGTGATTCTTTGAAGTTTGAATTCCATGTTCTTTGCCTTAGGCACAATATCTAAAGAATATCCACCAATCTTTAAGGGATTCTTTGAGGAAATCCCCACCCCTAGTCTATGCAGGGTAGACTGGTATGCCTGTACCACCATGAGCTGCCTCGCCAACTCCATCAAAATGATTTTGTTGGTAGGATATCGTGGGAGCGTGTATAACTCTCCTCTAAAATACCCAACTCACATGTATGTGGAGTTTGGGAACTATAGAAAAAGGAAACCATATTCACTTACTTTGATCCATGCTTCATCTGACACTCGCTTATTTAGAAGCTCCTTATCAAACAAGAACATGTAATACCCGTACAAGACATCTTGTACTCTGCGGTAGTGCACTTGGTTGGCCCTTAGAGGCAGCTAATCATAATATTCCCAAATAGGCACCAATGTTCTATCTCCCTTGGTAGTGAGTCCTGAAAAAAAACCCAGGGCAGCAACAACATACACCAAGTAGGAATTCATATAGAATGTCCCAGTAGTAGTGACTTGAGATAACTATTCACAGAGGACATCACTGATCATTTCTCCCCAAAAGATCTTTTGTTTACTTCTGACAATAAGGGAGATATATTTATACATCCAAGGCTCAAAAGTATTAGAATTTTTAAGGCCTCCAATGCGACTGAGCAATGTGATAAGATCATTGATTTCTTCCTTGAAATCTGTGCGGTGTACCCCCTTAGCCCATCTCACAAGATTCAGCCTCTTATTGATCAACCAGTTATCATTAACATATCTGATGCAATATGTTGTATCTTTATTCCATTTGTCCAAAGCTTTCTGCTTTGAAATATTGGTGACCAACGAAGCAGGAGGAACCCAAAAGATTCTATCAATAGTCTCAGGATCTAGACTAATGATAGTGTTTCCATCATGACCTCTGATGGTTCTGGATGAGTAATCAAAATCCTTGGCACAAGCAAACACGAACTCCGGTTCAAGGGAAGCCAAAGGAAAAGTAGAAAACCATGTGTATGCTACTTTTCTTTATGTAAAACATATCCTCTGTTGCAGCAGCATCCACCCTTCTGAGGAAATCATCAATGTTCATGTGTGCAATATATGTCTTTGATATCTTCACAATATGAGACAACTTGTGAAGGAGGAATAGAATTATGGTACTGATCATACTAGTATTTCATTTTCTTCTTCTCTTTACCTTTACCTGGTACAACCTCGTCTGACATAGCAAGATTATGAGCGCAAGCAACTGTGACATAAAAATTCCAAAACATAAGAACATCTTCAAAAGATGGATCCATTGCACTCTTTTGAACACACAAATGCGAGCCTTGATATTTTTTTTGCATATGGCTGGAAATGATGGAAGAGCGGGAGAATGAATGAATTTTAGCTTTAAAATGTCAATAAAAACCCAAAAATGGGTTTCTTAGAGGTGATTGCATATGTGGACTGCAAGAAGCATGAAAGGAAACATGTATGCGAATGAGGGGACATGATGTTTATTTTATAATGGAACAAATATTTTCCTTTAAAAGTAAATCAATTTAACCACCATCATGAGTTTAAGTCAAGTGGCAGTGGTTTTGATGAATATAAAAAGGCTTATATAAGTGGGTTTTTTGAGAGTAAAGTCATGTTGCATGTGCACGAGGCATATTGCAAAGCGAGCTTTCTTTCTTCGATGATTCCATTCAAGAACGGGGTTTTTAATCCCGACTGCATATGCAAAAAAGATGAAACATTTTGCATATACAACTGGACAAATGAAGACGGAAGATAGAAGGAACACAAAATATGACATAGAGCAAATGCAAATCTGAAAATGAAATGATTTGCATAAAGACATTCACAAAACTATACAAAAAATCTTACCTCTCTTCTACACAAGATAAAGGAAGAAGTCCCTTGCAATCTTTTGAAAAATCTGAATAAGATCAGGAAGATTTTCAGATTTAAGAATGATTGAAGGAAAGAGTCTTATATAGACTTAAAATTTTGACTCAATCTTCCAAAAATGAATTCCTCTTTGAATCAAGATTCATTGTTTGACAATTGTTGAACCAAAGAGACTAAATCCAACATACATGCAAATGCCTTAAAAAACGGCGCCTAGGGCATTAAATCCATTCGAAAATAATGATGAACAAACTGAAAATGCAATTTCTTACCCTAGAATCTTCCCTTGATTGGAAACGTTTGAGTTTGAATGATCCAATCGATTTTCAATGAGCCAATTTTGAAGAAAAATGGCAGAAAAAACGGGCTGCTCGAGTAAAACGCATATGTTCCTTGGGCAAAAATCACCACCAGCAATATCTTGGAGGAAAACGCGTTTTCTAAGGAGACTAGCATGTAAAAACAACATGCAATCTCTTCTAAAATTGCCACTCACGGCACTTTGAGTAAAGGCATGTTTTTATAAGCTTAAAACATACATATTTGAGGCAAAAATCGCCAATAAGTATAAGCAGCATAAAAATGGGTTTTTAATGGAGTAAAACATATGCTTCTTGACTAAAAATCGCCACCCAGCATAAGGCTTTGAAAAATCTAAATAAAAGACTCAATAACGGTCTTTTGAAGAGAAATAGCATATGTTTTTTAAACTCAAAACCCCACCAAACACTAACATAAAAACGGGTTTTTAGAAGATAAGAACATGTGTTCTTTAACCCAAAATCGCCACTTAGCATTTGGCTATATTTTATAGAGACAAAAACATATGTTTTTGAGTTTGAAATCTCCACTAAAGAGTAATAACGTGCTTTTGAGAGATAAAAGCACATTTGTCTAAAAATGCATGTGTAAATGAGTTTAAATTTCCCACTTACATGCATTCAAGTTTAAAACTCGAGTCAATAAATATATAAGGTTTTTTTAGAAATGCAATAACATGTGTATTTAGTTTAAAATTCCCCACTTACACATGTTAAGTAACATATTTTAATTAAAATATGTAACTGCATTCAAAAACCCCACTAACTTGCATTTTAGGACTTTGAATTTATTGGCTAATAGGTGTTTTGCATATGAATATATGCAATGAATGATGAAAAACCCACCTTTGCACATAAATACACCTCATGTAATTAAATTTAATTAATAACTATAGTTTTTAATAAAGTAACATGAAAATAGTCTAAAAAAGATTAATTTTCGTAAAACATTAAAAACTATAGTTAAATCCACTAAAAATGAGCTGAAAATAAAAAATGGATGCCAAAATCCATTTTAAATATTAAAAATAATTTTATTATGTGCAATTGCCATCAAAAAGTCCACTTTTGGAGAAATTTTAGTAAAATATGCATTCGCCCTGAAAAACCCCAACTTGATCTAGACAACTCCGATTGAAGCCTAAGATAGCTCAAAACGAGCGGAATTCTAAGGGCTATTAACCTAAGGGAGAAACAAGATTAAAAACTACTTACAAGAAAGGGAAAAACGAAGATTGCCAAAAATCAAGTGCTTGTAGTCAGAGAAGAAAAACTCGTTCTAACAAGCATTGTGGGGATCAAACTTGACGGAAACCTTCAAAAAGAATGCATAGATAAGGCTACATGAAGTACAATTCTAGGATGACGAACTGCCTCCATGACACCTTATCAATGTGCCGAAACAAAGAGGATGCACCTACGAATCCATGAGGAAATTGTGTACAGTTGCCTCAATTTTGTGATGTCAAAATTGAGGACAACAGAATCACAATGCAAGGACACTTAGTGATATAATTGGCATCAAAGTGATTATATACAGGCATTGTAGCCAAGTCTGCAGCACATTTTGAAGTGCATAAATTATTGCTGCAGAAGAACCTTATATGGGAAGAATATATACAGTGGCACTAACTTTTACAAATGAAAGCCAGTTCTTTAATCTTTCTGAAAAAAGAACAGAAAAGGCAAAACAAAAGAATTGTTATTGCATTCCAATTTAGTATTTTTAATATTATGGACATAGAATTCGTGAAAGAAGGCATTCTGATTTAGTATGTTATGAACATAAAACACAAGAAATTAGATAGGATGCCAAGTGTTGAATATATTTTCATGATAGGCATGACAAACCTGGTAACACTAAAATATTGCAAGGAAATTACTGTTACAATAATCAACTCCTAATTTATGCAATTAAGATTTTGATCACCCCAGTCTGAGATTCGGGAAAAATAATTAGATGTTCGATATAACAGCACTAAGTTTCCAAGGACAATGAGATGATATTCAATATATTAGAATACCAAGGACAAAAGATAAGATGGCAACAATAATGACAAACATAAATGAAAACCTTTGTTGGGACTGTGTTATTTCTGCCTTGCTCTTGGAGGCCAAAACCTGTGCCTGCCGCACAAAACAAGCAATAATAGTTAGTGTGTGCCAAGTACATTCAATAGATTAGACCAAAACATAAGCTTCAAAGACTACAATGTAAGGTAGTACTACAACACAACCATTTTTTCAATATCCTCTTCATTTTAGCCTGTGAGAAGGATAAACCTAGCATTATAGTAATTAAATGAACATATTCCAATTTAATGCTCTTGTTCGAATTTAGACAGACTCGTTCAAATAATATGCAATCAGAGAATCTATTTTCTGTCATGAACCAAAACTCAAATAATTAACACCAATATAAATGACCTCATAACTGGCACTAATCAAGTAATGAGTTTATTTCGACAATTGCGAGACCAAATTACTTCTCAAAATAAGAGTAAAATTGTAGATTCTCAATTTTAAAACAATCAACTGAATTCAGAGAATGTGGCAATCATGATCGTATCCTTACATTTGGCATGATTGACAAACACCTAGTAGTTGTGGCATTAAACACACAAGTATATGATGACATGGTGAACATTCCTAGGAGATCTCTCCAAAGAAAAATAATGTTCTAGATAATGATTTTATCAATCAACTAAGACACTTTTCCCAACATAAAACAATGAATACTCAATACGAATAAGTTGTTAAGTCAGATTCTTAATGTTTCTAAATATATTCATCGAATATTACACTTCAATCCAAAACACAAAATGAGATAAATGATGAACAGGAATCACGATGATTTGGCTCATGGTTATAACAGATACAGGAAAGCTCCCCACTCTGATCGTTTTAAAATTAAAAGAAATAATTGCATATGCATATTATCAGCTTATTTCAATGCCAATGCAAAAATATCATCAAGCAGAATTCAAAATACTAGGGAAACATAAACAATCTTCCCAGAAGTTCACCAACAACAAAATTGATTCGTAGATGCCATCACAACTACTTCCGAGAGACCAAGGAAAACATAGTCCTTAGTTTCATTTTTAAAAAGGAAATAAGTCACAAATAACAACTCAATAATAAGCAAATATTGAGGATATATTTGTAAAATAGCTGCAATGTTAAAATTGCCTAGAGTAGAACATCAAGATCAAATGAAAAATTACAAAGACCAATACAACTATGCCCAAATTCTAGTAGTCATAGTTAGCAAGCTTGAACTTGGAAAGTACTTAGCAAGCCAAAAATTTCTGATAAAGATATTTTATTTTTTTTGCAAAATTTAATTAGAAAATGTATTAAACGAGTCTAATACACCACGAGGAAGTGTTTCCTATTAGATTTGGTTCTTGAATAAATGGAGTATTTAATCACATCACGTGGAGCTGGATACAATAGCAAACAACTGTTAACTATCATGAATTTATAATGTTTGTCTTCAAAAGTAATAATCATAAATTGCATATTTAGGCAAGTAAAAATTAAAAGTTCTCACAATTTCCTTTTTTTGTAATGCCCCATTTCTTGAAATAAATCAAATTGAAGGACCAGAAGCCTATTTTTATTCCCCATATGTTTAAGGTGGGACTTATACAGGAATAATAAAATAAGAATTTATTAAGTGTCTAAAAGTATACCTTAACTCAAAAAATTGGAAAAAAGATTGTTTATGATTATTAAATGGAGCCAAAAAAGCAAATAAAAATTATAAAATGGAAAAACGGTGAATATTCCATTAAAGAAATATCAATTACCTAAAAAGTAATAAATAATTATAAAATGGAAAAAGGATGAATATTCAAAAAAGGTATTTTTTTATTACTTTTAGGGTTGGATGAAAAAAGGTTAAAAAGCACAAATTGGGAAAAAGCATTAATTCTATTTTTTCATCATTTTTTTCAAAAACTCTTATTTGTAGAACTTTGGTTCAGCTTTCACCTTGAGGCTAAGTTGTCGATTCGGGTTCCAGTATGAGTACAGGGTTTGAATATGCAGGTACAGCAAAAAAAATGGATTTGGATTCATGTACATATATGTTATCTACATACACACATGTATATGTATGTGTGTGTATGCGTATGTGTGTATGTATTTATGTATGTACATACATACATATACATATGTGTGTGTGTGTATGTTAAAATATCAAAGTTATAAATATAAAAAGAGGAGTGATCCTCATAAATCTCTACTTGCCAATAAAATCTTACATTATTCTATTTTCAAACTTCAATTTGTTATACTTTAATTCTCTTTAACATCTCCAAGTTTTAAATAAACAATATAACTCAAGAAATATTATCTATATAAAATAAACTAACATAACAAATTAAAAAATACTGAAATAAAAAATGAAAAGGTCAAATATATAATTTTCTATATGGCTTTGTGATTGGAATAAATGACCCATAATAAAATGGTGAGAATCCATGACAAATATGGAAAGACGTGACCTGTAAGAAAATACTGAGAATCTCAGGCCTGTGCTAGGCTAAGGAGTGCAAAAGCAAAGCTTATAATGCTCTAAAAGGAAGCTCTATCCATGATAAGCAATAACAAGAGGGTACGTACTTATTAGCAGGCGTATAACTTCATCTTGTGGGAGCCGAATCTTCATTTTAACAAAATGGTAATCTTGCTTGTCAAGGACAATACGCATTACCCTAAAGAAAATAAGCTAAGGTGGAAAAATGTGCAGCAGTCCATAAGAGAACCCGTGTACTTGGGCTGCACTGAGACCTACACTGGACCCGCTACAAAATTGAGTGCTTGAATGTAGTTATCCTTGAAGACAAAAACCTTCATGATTTATCCAAGGATCGAAAGATGGAAACCTTCTGTTTCTTAGTATTGACTTCATTCAAAGGTCAATTTTGGGCTTATAGGAATTTCAGTTTTACGTAGATGAAAAAAGTCCAATAAAAAAATATATTACATATCATTGTAGCCTGTAGGCATTGTTATTCCAAAATAATTTTGAAACTATTCATCAAATTGTTGGAGTCAATAAAAATGAATTAGTTGTACTTTCCTCTGCTATAGGGGTCCATCATACTATTCCAAATCTGATGTTGCATACTAAAAAGGAAGCACACTATTGAGGAGAAGAGTATTGAAATTTCATAGGAGGAATTTGAATTGAATTGTAACCTTGGAAGATTTGACATCGTAGGTTGGAAATTTGTGAGATCACTGTTATGTTTTAGCTTTAAGGCAGATTTACCCTCAAAATAGAGTAATGGAATTCAAAAGGGAGTTGTCGCAGTGTTGGCTAAAAATTTTGTAAGTCACTATGACCACAACTTACAAATCTGTGATTTTAGACGTTACGTGAGATTACTCTCTCCTCTCAGCAATAGGGGAGGCTCCCTTCTTACCGCAGGTGGCTTCAACAAGGACTTGACTGATACTTACAAGAAAGGGTGGTTCTTACAATCGATTCCTCTTTTTTTTAGGAATGATTCACGAATATCTTTTGAACAACACTAAAACTATATCAAAAAGGACTTGTCGGTACAATGATAACAATAGCTTATGTTAGCAAATTTAAGTTGTCATTAGTGAAGTTAAATGCAAACATCATTCCCACCAGTATAGGTACACTGGTAGATCACTCATATTACTTTATAGGCACCGGTAGACTAAACAGAGCACATAGTACCCGTCGTATAGTGCATACAGGGGATGAACCGGGTATAAAATTAATACCGGTCAAGTGCATAATAATCCGCACCGGATTATGCAGAGCTGTCTGATTTAAAACCAGATTATACGGAGCATCCACTGTTTAGAACTGGAGTTAGCTTTTTAACAGGAGTTAGTTTTATTTCTACGCAGATGTTTCAAGGTAAACTCAAGATCGTCTCGCAAAGCTTTTTGCTACATGATTTATGGATGAGTTTACATCTTGGAGGTTCTATGAGTTAGGTTTTAATAAGATTAATTTCTTATAAATACAGATCATAGGACACAAAAGAAGCGTTGTTGAGAATACAGAGCAGAAGAGAGATATCTTCTGAGAGAGGCTACAGTCACAAGAGGTGAAAGTCAAAGAAGCTCAACAGCCAGGCTAAGCAGAAAGGTTAACAGGTATGATCTAATCAGACAGAAGGTGTCCATTTAGATCATTGTTTTTATTCTGTTAAAGCATATTCAAATCCCTCTATCAGGGTGAACCCTAATAGGTTCTTTGTATAAATCCTTTAACTGGGTAGCATCTTAATTGATGTTAAAAGTCTTTTAACAAGGCGGCTCCTAACAGAGTCAAGATCTTAACCAATCTTCTACCAAATCCCTTTACCGGGTAGCACTCTTGCAAGTGCTTTGTAAGCTCCTAACAGGACGTCTTTATTACTGCAGTAGAGAAGTTGTGAGCTCTGAATCACTGTGGTTTTTTCCTTCTAACCGAGGGTTTCCATGTATATATGATGTGTTAATCTGAGTATTTCTATTTCTGTTCATGAATGCTTAATTTCATATTGTTTATTCTGAAAGAATCTGCATACAAGGTTTAAGTTGAAGTAGAAATAGTATTTACTGTTTCACCCCCCCACTCAGTAATCGGTTGGGAATAATAATTGGTATTAGAGCTAAGTTCTCTTAGATATAAAGCTTAACCACTTGAGAAAAAGATCGTGGAGGGTTACAGGTATCAAAAGCAGCATGAGGAAGCCAATGACATCATTGCCTCTCTTGAAAATAGGCTAAGAAGATCCCTTGCTAAATGAAAGGAGTTGCCTTTGCAGTTGAGTGAGAGCAATGAAACAACTAATGAACTCTCTAGGCAAAGTGGATCAGATGAAGCTGAGGAGACAGTCTATAGGGGTCCATCATACTATTCCAAATCTGATGTTGCATACTAAAAAGGAAGCACACTATTGGGGAGAAGAGTACTGAAATTTCATAGGAGGAATTTGAATTGAATTGTAACCTTGGAAGAGTTGACATTGTAGGTTGGAAATTTGTGAGATCACTGTTATGTTTTAGCTTTAAGGCAGATTTACCTTCAAAATAGAGTAATGGAATTCAAAACGGAGTTTTCGCAGTGTTGGCTAAAAATTTTGTAAGTCACTATGACCACAACTTACAAATCTATGATTTTAGACGTTACGTGAGATTACTCTCTCCTCTCAGCAATAGGGGAAGCTCCCTTCTTACCGCAGGTGGCTTCAACAAGGACTTGACTGATACTTACAAGAAAGGGTGGTTCTTACAATCGATTCCTCTTTTTTTTAAGAATGATTCACAAATATCTTTTGAACAACACTAAAACTATATCAAAAAGGACTTGTCGGTACAATAATAACAATAGCTTATGTTAGCAAATTTAAGTTGTCATTAGTGAAGTTAGATGCAAACATCATTCCCACCGGTATAGGTACACTGGTAGATCACTCATATTACTTTATAGGCATCGGTAGACTAAATAGACGACATAGTACCGGTCGTCTAGTGCATACAGGGGATGAATCGGGTATAAGATTAATATCGGTCAAGTGCATAATTATCCGCACCGGATTATGCAGAGCTGTCTGATTTAAAACCGGATTATACGGAGCATCCACCGTTTAGAACTGGAGTTAGCTTTTTAACAGGAGTTAGTTTTATTTCTACGTGGATGTTTCAAGGTAAACTCGAGATCATCTCGCAAAGCTTTTTACTGCATGAATTATGGATGAGTTTATAACTTGGAAGTTCTGTGAGTTAGGTTTTAATAAGATTAATTTCTTATAAATACAGATCATAGGACACAAAAGAAGCGTTGTTGAGAATATAGAGCAAAAGAGAGATATCTTATGAGAGAGGCTACGGTCACAAGAGGTGAAAGTCAAAAAAGCTCAACAGTCAGGCTAAGTAGAAAGGTTAACATGTATGATCTAATCAGGTAGAAGGTGTCAATTCAAATCATTGCTTTTATTCTGTTAAAGCATATTCAAATCCCTCTATCAGGGTGAACCCTAATAGGTTCTTTGTATAAATCCTTTAACCAGGTAGCATCTTAATTGATGTTGAAAGTCCTTTAACAAGGCGGCTCCTAACAAAGTTAAAATCTTAACCGATCTTCTACCAAATCCCTTTACCAGGTAGCACTCTTGCAAGTTCTTTGTAAGCTCCTAACAGGGCATCTTTATTACTATCGTAGTGAAGTTGTGAGCTCTGTCTCACCGTGGTTTTTTCCTTCTAACCGAGGGTTTCCACGTATATATGATGTGTTGATCTAAGTATTTCTATTTCTATTTATGAATGCTTAATTTCATATCGTTTATTCTAAAAGAATTAGCATAGAAGGTTTAAGTTGAAGTAGAAATAGTATTGACTGATTCACCCCCCCCCTCTCAGTAACCGGTTAGGAATAACAGCTTCTTGGTTGACATAAGAGCAATGAAGAAGATACCAATATGCTTCCTAGTGGAACCATTTTTAGAAACCCAAAGTCTTCTACACTTATTCCGACAGATAAATTAACAATTCTAGGTACAAGGTAAATGTGATGAGCCCAACTGGCTCTCAATGACAATCTAGCTTCTAACTCAATTTTATTTGTAAATTTTTTTTTGTATTTTTTCAAAGCAAACATGAATTTGATAATCTTTCCCAAAACCTTATGATCATTACAGCATCAAAGAACAATCTCTTAAGTTCACCAGCATTAACAATGGCTAAAAATGATGATTCAACATATAACATTTAATTCACCATTAATATTTCAAACATGAATATTAATTATAATGGCACCTTAAACAATTAGCAGCACTCCAAGGATGAACGCAGCCTTGCAAAGTAGGGAATGAGGCTATAAACACTTGGTGCGTCTGTACCCTTGTCTTCCCATACGCAAAACAACTTTCCATTCACTGCTACACTTCCCAAAAGATTCACGCAGCAGCCTAGGAATTAAACACAGCTCCAAACTGAACAATCTCCAGCCACTGAATTCAATACAGTCCCAGGTCCGTACAGCAGCAACCAGAAATTCCGTATGGCAGTCTATGGAATGCCTTTGCAATATCAAATAGCAGCTAGCAATTACGATCCAGCAGCACACAAATTCACTGATTAATAACCACTCTTTGCATATGAAAATTTGAAGAGTTCTCTCCAAGAACTGAAGACCAAACTCCTTGAAACCCTTGCTTGCTTGAAGAATTTCGATTTCTTCCTTGGACAAATACTTTCTCACTTTTCAATTTTTGACAAAATAACATAAGGTGAGTAAAATTGTTTTTCATGTTACATTTATAAGCTTTAAGAAAAAGCTTCTCCTTCACACATTTCACTAATGTGGCTTCCTCAACACACCATTGTTTTATAACATTAAAGCCATATAGTTATTAAATTAAAATAACTTAATTTAATAACCCCAATTAAAACATGAAGCAACTGAATCTCTCTGACAAAAAAATTCTGACTTCTGACAATGGTGTCCTAAGCTCACACTGCCCAGCCAGAAATAGCCATCTGACCAAAATAGACTTACTATAAATAGTAAATCTCTCAAACTGGAGATTTTGCATAAGGAACTCTGAATCATTTGAAACCCCTGCCCAAGTGCTCTACCAAACATAGCAATATGTGAAATACCGCTTACTATAAATAGTAAGTCATCCAATCTGACCCCAACGAAGAGCAGACCTGGCAACTAGAACTTCCAAAATGGAATCCAACCACTAGCTCTACCAACCGACCCCCTCTGACACCTGATTAGCTTACGAGGGTCACCAAACTAAGCTAATCCCAAGAGTCTGAAAAACGGGGACATTGGTGTAGCCATCTGCCACCCTAACTCGGAATCCTGCAAACTCCTCTACCTGAAGTCCACACTGACTAGCAACTCTCTCATGGATAAAATTGTGTGTAGCTCCAATGTCCAACATAGCAATGGAGGGTTATCCTTCCACTAATCCCTTCAGTCTGAAAGCGGAGGGAAGTGGTACAGCAGTGGACAACCCTATGGGTGATAGTTTGGCATCAGGACCAAACTGTGTAGAAACGTTCTAAACCTCATCCGACTCAGAACCAGCTGACTGATGTGAAGATTCACCCTCACACTCACTTGAATACACCCACATAGATCTGTTTGCCCTGCCCTTAGGCCTCATAGGGAAAGAATGCTCTCTATCATAAGGCTCTTTGCACCAATAGCAAAGCTGCCTCCTCAAATGTTCTCTGGTAGCATCATCAAGCCTACCTGTAGATTTCTTCCTGTCAACAACTGGTGGAGGTACCTCTTCTATAGGAGGAATAATAGGACTAGGAGTAGACTTGCCTCGTGAAACAGAAGGCTCAAGATTTCTGGCTTTCTTCATCGTCTCCTGTAAAGTAGGTGGATCTAGGGACTTAACCCACCCTCTGTAAGGCTCGGATAAACCCTCAAGAACTGAAGACCAAACTCCTTGAAACCCTTGCTTGCTTGAAGAATTTTGATTTCTTCCTTGGACAAATACTTTCTCACTTTTCAATTTTTGACAAAATAACATAAGGTGAGTAAAATTGTTTTTCATGTTACATTTATAAGCTTTAAGAAAAAGCTTCTCCTTCACACCTTTCACTAACATGGCTTCCTCAACACACCAGTGTTTTATAACATTAAAGCCATATAGTTATTAAATTAAAATAACTTAATTTAATAACCCCAATTAAAACATGAAGCAACTGAATCTCTCTGACAAAACAATTTTGACTTCTGGCAACGATGTCTTGAGCTCACACTGCCCTGCCAGAAATAGCCATCTAACAAAAATAGACTTACTATAAATAGTAAGTCTTTCAAACTGGAGATTCTGCATAAAGAACTCCAAATCATCTGAAACCCCTACGCAAGTTCTCTACCAAACATAGCAATATGTGAAATACCGCTTACTATAAATAGTAAGTCATCCAATCTGACCCCAACGAAGAGTAAACCTAGCAACCAGAACCTCCAGAGTGGAATCCAACCACTGGCTCTGCCAACTGACCCCCTCTAACAACCTGATTAGCTTATGAGGGTCACCGAACTAAGCTAATCCCAAGAGTCTGAAAAACGGGGACATTACAGTAAACCTCAAAGTCTTTAACCAAACACCTTCTAAATTCTATAAAGATTACTTAAAACTGAGGTGCAAAGTCACTCAGCTCTTAGTATCTAAAAGCCACTCTAAATTATATTAACTCACCTCTTTTATAGCATAAAGTCTACAAAGACACAAACTAATTACTCAAAAGATTATGATAGCAGAAATGATGCAGCTCAATGAATCAAAGATTGAATTATCTATGCAACATAAGAATACATAAACAATTCACAAGTCTTTCAACACAAAGTTTGAGCAAACTTGTAATATCCCCATTTTGAGCTAGCATTGGAGTTAGTGGATTTAGCCTATCATTGGGTCCTTGTAGGCTAATACCGGTGATTAGATGACCTTGTTGGGGGTTTTGGCCCCTTTTTGAGGGACTTACTATTTATAGTAAGTTAACTTGTGGTTCTACTACGCTCAGAGGATTTAGAGGAGTTATATGATGTTGTCAGATTTTATTTCCAGCTTCCGGTTTGGACTCCAAGATTCTTGGAGGGAGCGTCTATTTTTAGTAAGTCACCCCATCAAGTTCATTCATCATCTTTCACCATCAGGTTCACTCTTGTGCTGTCCAATTTTGATTCTGATGCTTCCTCAGTTGTTTTCGCAAGATGGGTGAATTATGATTATTATTTAATTAAATCGGCTAAGGTTGCCATTTTTATTGGGAATGTATTCTGGGCATCTTAGTGTTACAGCTCATTGGAACCGGGTTGAGAAGTTTTAAATCCTGAGCTCATAAAACAGGGACCCTATCTGTCAGAATAACATTTTTTTAATAAAAGGGTCATTTTCAACATTAAAGTGAAGAGAAATATAATAGTTTATTATATTTCAAATGTGCACATAAAGCAAAGTCTTTTGCAAGTGAAAAATGTGTGAGAAAAGATATCTTTTATTATAAAAGCAATGCTTTAGGCAAAAAGGAATTCATTCATGGACTTATATTTTTTATTGAAGTTGGAGAGAGAAGAAATATGGCTAGGGTTTGAAGACTGATTCCTCATTTTGCAATTTGAATCATTACGTGTTAATGGTGAATTTTGCTACTGAAATTCTGAGAATTCACTTCTGAATCTGTGGATATCAATTTGGTGCTGTTGTATGCCAAATTGGAGAAGAATTAATTCATTGCTGCTGTTTTGTGAGTTCCATAATTCTGGTTCGATTTTTCTACAGGAGTACTGGAGACTTGGAAGGCTGTTGTATCTTCCAATCAATTGTATTGACATTGTGAAGGATGTGATTAATCCAATAAAAGTTGCGTCACTTCTTTCCTTGGCCTGCGTTAATTATTTGAAGGGTTGCGATTCTGAATTGTGAAGCACGTGAGTACTTCCAGGAGCCACGTTTCATATTGGTGGCTACCGTATCAATTTGGGAGGCTGTGTCAATCTTCCTAGGGGCTGTGTTTGAACTTCTTGTTGGCTGCGTGGACTTTCTTAAGTCACGTTATCTCCTTCTTAGGCTGCGTCAACTTATAATCAGCTGGTATCATTGTTAGTGAGGTCGAAATTATTTGCCAGGTGCCTATTTAAAATAAATTGTGTTGTTTTTAAAGCTTGCAATGTATGTAATTAATTTGGATTGGAGAACTTTGAGGAAATAGAATAAATTGTTATATGTTATTATTTTATTTCGGAAAAGATAATAGAAAATTCAAACATTGTCAAAACAAAAACACATTTGCAAAGTATTCAGGAAGAAAGTTATTTTCTTAGCAAAGGGGCCAAGCAGGGTCTTTACAAAACTTGTTCTTTCTATTCACTTTGAAACTTTTACACAATGAAACTCAGTTTTCACTTCACAAGAATTCTCAGCATAGTCTACTTGCATAAACAAAAGATCATTTTTACAATGAAGCCCACTCCTTTATATAGGTGAGGAGTTGGGAGAAAAAGGTGGGAGAATCCTAACAAACTTGACTTATTCCACAACTAACTTTGACTTATTCAAAATAAAAGTCCTAATGTATTTGACTTGCAATTCGATTACGTGCAATAGCTTTACAAGTGAAAGTTCACCTACAATTACAAGTTGGTCTTTGATTACATGTAATCTGTCAACAATAAAACAACTATCTAAAAAGCATGAAAAAAGGTTAAGTGTCTGAGACACTTCTAGATCTTCTTCAAAGATCATCTGTGAAAGCCTCGAAGCTATGGATAGATTCTTGCACTGCTACAAGATTTGGTGCACTTGTATGTAGCGCTACAACAGTCGTTTTTATGACTATATATGCACACCTGGAAATGGCTTCGTTGCTCTTTTCAAGTCCAGCCTGAAGACATGCACTTGGTGTCAAAATGAGAGGCTTTTATGCGCAAATCCATATATATACAATGGAAGGCCACCTTTACTTGTAATCAGGATTTTGAAATCCGATTACAAGTGCATTTGGGAAGATATTTTGCTTGCATTCGAGTATTAAAAACCCGATTGCAAATGGGAAAAAGCCTTCATTTTTGCATGAAAACACTTGTAATCAAGTTATAGAAACTCGATTGCAAGTAGCAGAATGACTTAGCCTCTTCTTTGCAAAATGGACTTGTAAATCAGGGTTTTGAAATCCAATTACAAGAGAAGAACATGTATTTTGAAAATCAAATTTGGGAAGAACTTGCATTTTCTTTGTGGGAAGAACTTGTGTTGTTATTGGAACAATACATTCAATCTTTCAAAGCCCAAAACCCTATACACAAATCTTGCAAAATCATTTATGTAAATTCATGGAAAAAGAAGATAACCAAAACAAAATCACATATGCAAACCCTACGCATTTGGAATGGAGAAGAAAAGCTTCAAAACAATCTACAATATATTATCAAACTTGTAATGGCAATATAACACAAAAAAAACAATTAAAAAATGTTATTTTTTGGTTGTGTGTTGGCTGGCCACGGTAGAATCCTACTGACAAGACTCATTGAGTCAACAGAGTCCATGGACTCTACGAGTACTAGAAGGACTCGACCGAGTCAGCTAGCAGAGTCCAAAAAACCCTACAAGCCTTACTCGGCTTGAGACTCGCAGAGCCCTGTAACTATGGATGAAACAATGCTAGACTCAATTAGAGGGAAACCAAATGAATTCATACTTCCTTGTGGTTGATCTATCATAGCTGGTTCTATAATCTCAATGACAGTACCTTCTTCAATCCAGTACCTTCTTCAATCTTCATCTGCTCTTTCTCTAGAAGCACACGAGTGCACACAACATTGTTACTCGCTCCATAAGAAACATTCAGGAACTAATCATGCACAACCACAATAAACTCGTCAATGGTACTTGTATGCATGACATAGGAATCCTCATTAACATTCTCAAACTCCTCTTCTTTCCTTGATGCGTGTTCTCTATCAAGTTTGTTTTGAATTTTTGCTCACCTATAGGCTGATTAGTGACTGATAAAAATTCCTCATATTGATAATTGCAAACTCCCTGTGCAAGGAGATCATGAGCTATCTTCCGATATTGTTTCTTTGCCAAAATAGTCTTGTGATGTAGCCTTGGATGAAAATCCATGTAATCAATGAAGGGTAGATCTCTCTTAACATGTGTAGGAAGTGTGTCATACTCCTCAAATAGGCTAAGTACTTCTCCCCTTTTATCTTGCTGCAAATTCTAAGCTGATTGTTGTTGTACTTGAGCATGATCCTTCATCATCTTTTCCATAATGATCTAACTTGTTGTCTGCAAATGTGAAACACTGAATATACCCAACAGGATGGCAAGTTTGGTGCTTTGATACCACTATAAGATCCCCTAATGATCTTGTCCAAGTTTTCACTTTAATCCTTTTGTAAGTTTGTCAAACAACAGTAATGCAATTGGAATTGCATAGTTAAAGGAACATTATCTATTTCAGGTTTGATACTTTGAACAAGTTTGCAAACAATTGACTATGACATAGATAGCAATACTTCGAAATCATCTGTAAATCTCTACTTGTGGAATAGTATACAATTACACAAATAGACACGTTTCTTCAATAGCCCAATTCAGTCATTGCACATTCAAAATAGAAACAGAAGCTTATAATTTATGACTAACCTTTGTTTTAAACAGATACTTGATGACTCATGATAACTTTGATTCATTCCTTGCATATACCAGCATCTATATACAACACTAATAATAAGAGACGGCAATTGGTTCTACTCCTCCAGGCATAAACAATACTTTAAGCTATTAGTGAACACTGGCAATAAATAGTGAAAGCAAAAAAATCACAATCAAATGTCACCTTTTAGGCTAACTTATCAGCACAGCTGAATTTTAGTCTTTCTAACTAAAAATTAATTTTGGTCAAATATATGGTCTAGCTAGATTCATTCTAGCTAAGTTAGATAAGTGCTTTAACTTTTCCAATTGGAAATATCTATTAAATGCATGTTTTATACCACTTTGGGTCCAATTACCATAAAAATAAAATTATTTCAGAAAAGTGGTGTTTCAACAACTAATCTTTTTAATGATATTTTTTTAAAATAAAAAAATACCCTTTTGTAGAGATCAGAGTCAATAATATCCTCATATAGATTTTATAGTATTTTAATTAGACATAGTTTATTGTAATTAAAAAATATTGCAAGTAGGTATTTTAACAGTCAAGGAGATGTTGATTCGGAGAAAGAAAAAAATAGTAAATCATATTAAATAAATTTGAAAAATATATGGTGCACTAGAGGAGAGAGTCATCTTCAAGAATATATATTTCTTTTTTGATTGGGATAGATTTGTTATGAAAAATATGTTGCAAGATGAAAACTATTGATTTCAGTGAGTTGGAATTTGAATTGTTATAAAAGAGAAAATATAGGTCACAAACCAGTTTTTATTTCTTCATGCACTAACTATATATGTCATCTATGACATATTTTGAAATGAGGGGAAAAAATGTTTATTTACATATAATTTCTTGGTGGGAACTAGATCCCTAATTTTCAGCATTTTTCAGCAGCTGAAAAATCGTCTTTAAAAATTAAAAAAACATATCAATTCTTATTCAAAAAAATTATTAAAAATATTAATCATAAACTTCATCCATTTTATAACATTTAATTAGTTTATATCATCTTCAAGTTCCAAACATAAATATCATTTTTACACTATTGAAGTTGAACAACTTTGATTTTGTTAGCCTTTTCCTTTGTAAAAGGGTGACATCTTATTGTGCTTTTACCCACTACCGCACCAAGTATTAGCAAAAATATGCCTTCAAAATATGCACAGGTTATAACATATCATATACACTTCAGTCATGACATTGAAAGTATGTGACCTCTAGGTTGAGTTGTCGAACCCCTTTTTTGTATTGTTACTTGCAATTTCAAAGCTATCACAAACACACAACCAACATATATGAACGGTTCCAAAGATATATTTGTTGTGACAAATGTCTAGAAATATATTCCAACTGCTTAGGAAGAAATATGCCTACATACCAAAGCCCACCCTTGTGCACTAAATTAGACGTCAGCAATATTAATCACGGCAATAAGGAATTAAGCCTCCATCTGCCAAACCATAGAAGATAGGATCCCAGCAATAATATTTATGCTCGACACTAGTCTCCCACGACAAATTAAATTTCATACTCCATACTTTGACCAGTCTCATTGTCGTTAAAATATTTTCAATGAATTCCAATCTCTATAAGCTGTGATTTAGATTTTAATAACGACGCAACATTTATCAACTATAACTTCTGATGTCCCAAAGTGGGCCCCTAATAGAAGGTGACGTAGGTCTGTCCGTGCGGTTTGTCGCTACCACGTGTCCGGGGTTCTCGCCTGCGAGGCTGTCCTGGCGTTGCCCCCTTAACAAGGGGAGGTGTCGTTTACTAACAGTCCGGGCTTTTGGTGCAACGGTTACTAACATGGTATCAAAGCCGGAGGTCTCGACGTCGAGACCCGCGGAGTGTGGTGGGTTGTGATGTCCCAGAGTGGGCCCCTAATGGAAGGTGACGTAGGTCTATCCGTCCGGTTTGTCACTACCACGTGTCCGGGGTCCTCGCCTGCAAAGCTGTCTTGGGGTTGCCCCCTTAATGCGGGGAGGTGTCGTTTACTAATAGTCTGGGCTTTTGGTGCAACGGTTACTAACTTGGTAATTAATAAAAACTCCGCCCTCTTGATTTACCTCAACATCAGGAAATAAAATCAGAAATTCTTCATGACTTTCCAAAATTCAGATTGCAAAATTCATCATCAATCAGTGATGATTCAAATTGCCACAGAGAAGAATCAGTCCTCAAACCCTAGCCATTTTCACAGCCAAGAGACTTCATAAAATATTCATCAAATAAACAATGGATGATTTTCCTTTCACAAAGCATTGCTTTTATAATTCAAAAGTGTCTTCTCTCACACACTTTTCACTTAAAACACTTTTTATACTTAGGCACATATTGAAAAATATAATTTATTAATTCATTTGGCTCCAAAAAAGGCCTTTTCACCAATATCATGAAATTATAACACACAAGGTCCCTGTTTCTTGTGCCCAAGATTTAAAACTTTTCATCCTGGTTCCAACGAACTATAACACTAAGGTATCTAGCATATAATACCAACAAAAATGGCAACCTTAGCAAATTTAATTAAATAATAATAATAAACCACCCATCTTGCGAAAACCACTGAAGAAGCATCTGAATCGAAATCTGTCTGCACAGGATTGATCCAGATGATGAAAGATGACGAATGAACTTGACGAGGTGACTTACTAAAAATAGACGCTCTCTCCAAGATTCTTGGAGCCCAAATCGAAAGCTAAAAATGAAAACCGAGAGCATCATTCAACTCCTCTAACTCATCTGAGCTCATCGGAACTATCCACTGACTTACTATAAATAGTAAGTTCATACCAAAGACCCTCTAAACACCTCGCCAGACCATGAGGATCACAATAATGACCTGGCACCATCAGATCAATGACCTACAAAAAATGGGGACATTACAGTCCTCCCTCCCCAAGATTGCTTGTCCCCAAGCAATCATCGGAACAAGAAACATCACAATCCACCTGGATCCCACAGAAAAGAATATACCGTGCCACTGACATCAACTGTAGGCTCCTGTAACATCACCCAAAATACAAATCGGATAACTCTATAAAGAGACCCAAAACAACCACTCACCCAAACTCTTGTACTGAATCTGTCTCTGCCCGGATCCCAAAAGAAGTGAACTTCAGGATCATCAAAAACCAAGATGTATGGGAGACTCAGATCCCATACACATTGAACTCCCCTTGTGCTCCCAACTGACCTGTACTGAGTGTGTAGACCATTTGCACAACAATGATGAATACCCCTGAACAAAGCTGTACCAGGACCCAAATATCCACACACTGCATAATCTCTGCAGTCACCATAACTCTGCAAGTCACTTGTTACTGACTTGCAGCCAAAACTCCCATCAACTACTGATGGCAAGAACCCATCCCATAATGGATGATAAGGACTAGGAGCCAAACTACCCTTGCGAGAGATGAAATCTTCTACCTGTGGGTCAAAAAACAAATGATGAACATGCCCCACCGTATACAGTCGGTCGGAAACCCCAATCTCTGTCAATAGCTCATCATTACCAAATTGGGGGTCATGAGATGGCTCCAATCTCTGACTCCGCATAACTGTAGGCTGGGTAGGCCCCTGAGCAACTCTCTCAACAAACCCAACCTTGTAATCCCTATGGGGAAGCATTGTAGATAGAGTCTCCACAATCCTCCCTACCAACCTCCGGATAGCACAAGAGCCTCGGATGAGAGTACCCTTAGACACTCTATAAGAATCCTGTCACACATCTGTACTCTCAAGTAAATACTCCATAAATGACTTGGTGCAGTAGAAATTATACGTGGAAGCGTCAACTTGCTTCCCTGCAATCCATAGCTGATCCCCCTGAAAATGTGGCATAGCCAACTGTCCCATGCTATCAGCTATGTGAGATGATGAAATAGATTCACTCCCAGCTAAGGGAAGCCAATCAACTTGAGAGCTCAACTCTACTAGTACTCCTACCTCATCTGAACCAAGAGCTCCCATATCCTGAACATGTGTGTCTACCACATCATCATGTTCCTCATCACCACCCGTAAGAGCAAACTCACCACCAACCACCTCAATGTGCAATCGAACTGGGTCTGGGGCTGGTGTGGACTGCAAATGCTGCAACTCCACGGTCACCTCCTCTAACTGGATCTGTGACTCCTCAAGGGCCCACTGAGTGTCCTCTAAAACCTCAGTAGTCGCTGTGAGCTCCTGGGTAAGCTCACTCACCTCCTCTCTGTCCATTAGTGCCTCATAAGTTGTACTCCCCCACTCCACCAGGTGATCTCGGTCGGCTACCATCTGTAAGTAGTTGTCTCAAAATCTTGACAGCCTCACGCAAAGTATGAATCTTTGTCAATGAGAGGTAACCACCACTGGCCTCATCTGCCATAGGAGCACCCCAACCATAAACAACCAACAACTAACGAGCGGCATCAAAATGCTCAAGAGTAGAAGTAATATCTCTCTCATCAACTCGCAACTGGCTAGTCACATGATGACTCTACACAACAGACCTCCTACGAGAAACCTCAAACGCACTGTCTACACTATGAGAGGAAGCTATATCCAACAAACTCCCCTCAAGATCACTGTCTCTCTGTGTACTTTTTTCTAAGTACACATCAACAAACTGAGTACAGGCATCGAACACGTCCTCATCTAACCCCGAGGAAGCTGTTGCTGAATCTGTCTCAACACAATCTCCAGCTACCTCGTCCTCTGCAACCATCTGACAATCCGGATCCTGAGACACATCCTCATGAGTTACTGAAGAAGTAACCCCGTCTCTAAAAGTGGAAGACCTGGCTGTAACAAACTCCTACCACTCATAAGCTTCCCTGTCCTCATCTGTGAGTCCCTGTAACACAAAATCCTGGAACCCACCATCACCATATGACAACACTGAATCTACACCCAAAGTCAAATATAGAAAGCCCGAACACTACAGCACTCATCATCCTCGCTCTCAGCATCGGAGATATCTGCAATGCTAATGTCCACATCATCTATCCGCATCTCCTCTATTAACTCTGGCTGCAAACATGACTCAATGTTGTCATGTGAATCAACTATACAGTGGCATGAAACTACGTTGCCCAAATCAACTGCAACACTCCCATCCTGAGTGTCATCACCAAAAAGCTCCATGCACACATCCTCAACATAGGAAGAAACCACTGTTTCCTGTACTGATCTGACACTGCGATTGCTATCATAAATCTCTGAGTTGTCAGAGCTCATACGCTCCTCGCAGTCATCACCCAACATCTCACAAGGGGTGTCATCTCCAATGCAACTCACAGCATCCTCAAAAGTGTCATCAAATGTGTCTATACTATCAGCTCCCACATCTCCTACTGAAATCTCATCTGCGGACACATGTCTCTGCACACATGACTCAGTGTCAAGCTATGCACCAATAATGCTAGAGCATGAACTGTCCAACTAACCCCGCTGTAATGCCCAGATCACCAACCTCACCACTGGGAGACTCCATACATGACTCGGTCCTATCTGAGGAAGCAACTGCCTCCTAAACTGGAGCAACACTACTATAGATGACATAAACATCTCCAACAATAACTCCCTCCATGAAAGAGTCTGAACTCTCAGTGATAACTGCAACATCAGCTGCCTTTGTACAATCCGTAGTGACTGCTCTGGGAGCCTCAACCCGGTGATGCTCAGCACTGCTGTCATCCAATGGCACTGAAACATCCACTGGTTCCGATGTAATAAATCTATCATCAGCACTGCGAATGGGAATAGCAGGTGCTGAACTAGATGTAGGAACATCAGCATCACGGACAACTGTCGGAGAAAACTCTAGCCTTCTCCCCTGCAAACTCGATGTCGGCCTTCTAAAGGCAGAGACCATATATCTCGCTGCCCTATCTACTGTAACCGGATCCGACAAACTCTCTACCAATCTCTATTGATGCAGTCTAAGTCTCTCCATGCTTTCTACTAAAGCATTTAATTCCGCTCTATTTCACTTACTGCTATGACGACTTCCAGAACTGGATCTCCTGTATTTATCCATGGCTAGAGAAAATAGAAGTGTTGATCACTTTTAAAAAACTTCTGAATAAAAATGAATCCAGACCCCACAGGATGGCAGGAAAATGGCTCTGATACCACTATGAGTAACCGTTGCACCAAAAGCCCAGACTGTTAGTAAACGGCACCTGCCCACGTTAAGGGGGCAACCACAAGACAGCCTCGTAGGCGAGGACCCCGGACACGTGGTAGCGACAAACCGCACGGACAGACCTACGTCACCTTCCGTTAGGGGCCCACTCTGAGACATCACATAACTTTATTGAGTCGACCCCCTTGGAACTATATTGCGTCTGAAGTAGTAAGAGCCGAACTTAGAAAAATCATCCCAGATACAATTGGGATCCACATTTCTCTCAATACACCAACCTCTAATTAAAGTTATATACACCAAACTTTAATCATAACAATAATAATATTTCTTTAATATTTTGCCGAAATTCAAATGTTGAGCTTCACAAATATTATGGCTATCATAAAGTCGGCATCAATAATAACATATTCAGAATATTAACTCATGCCCTCAAAATACCCAATGCGCATATTTTCCTCCCGTATTAGATTTTCAGAATAAATAATCTTATACCCAAATATCAAATACCTTAGTTTTTGGAATAGGTTTCAATTTACACATTCAACACAAGAGTGAATTCTACCGTGAATCCACTCCCAGCAAGAACTAGGTTTCTGTCCAACTCTTCGATCAATTCCTGAAGGTTTTCATCTCCGGAAATCCAACTAATACAAATGCACCAATCAAATTCTTCAAATCAAAATAAAACTTGAACATGTTCTCAATAATCCTCTCCTTGTACCTTTATAGCATTCTCCAGAGAACTCTTGGCTTTCCCACTGCTTGACCTTTGGTATTCTTTTTCACTTTTAAATAATAAAGTGACTTTTCGTTATTAAATAATTCTCTATTGACATAAAGTCACTTTGACTGCTTAATTAAATAATTAAATTTGATTGTCATTAAATTTGATATAATTTGACAACATAAAATTTAATTATTTAATTGATTTCTAATGTCTCAAAAAAAGGGACATTACACAAAGCAGGAAAGAAGAGTCAAAAGATAGCAAAGAAAGCAATGGGAAAGAAGAAGAGCTAAGGTTTGCAAGAGCAAGGAAAGAAATAGGATATAGTTGAAGAGAGGATGGAAAAGAAAGAGGAACCGACTTACTTGTGACTTGCAGCCTACACTTGGTCATGGGAAAGATGCTATTGATTGCACGTGAGTTTATTGGGAATCTTCAAGCTAGAGGTATCCTAGGAGTCTGATCACATGAGTGCATATGATGGGCATATTGATAGCTCATATGAAGATGTTTTCCAATCAGCCAATGACGATGACTCCACATCTTATGCGAGTGTTGATGCTTATGTTGGTTCGGGTGAAATGGTCCCTATATAGGGTGCGGGTCCTTGGGATGGATCTACTTTTGACCATAGTGTTGCTCCCACTTCATCTACACAAATGGGCATGAAAGATGGCATTAATAGCATTGATATGTGTAATGAAGTACACTCAGTTACTTCATGTGAATCTAAATTCTCTCATAAACCTCCTAGCTCACATAATTTTGAGAGACAATTGAAAGTCTCTGAAGATAAAATTGTTGCAGTATCAGCACATTCTGATGGCATATATGGGATAACTGAAAAGCATCTTTGGGAGGAACAACTGGAGAAGAGACAAAAGGAACTCAAAGAAGAACTCTCACATTTGCAGGTGATCAAGGAAGGGATGAAGACAATAAAATCAGATTATCTACATTTTCTTTCAGATCATGATCATCTCCTCAATCTTGCAAGGATTTATTCAGAGGCATTCAGGAAGAAAGAAGTAGACACTCTTACCTTTGAGCTCTCAAGCACTAAGGACACCTTAGAGACTACCTTAGCAACATTACATGAAGCAGAAAAATACGTAAATGAGCTTGGTCAAAAATTGATTGTCACACTCTTCTTCAGTTCAATTAGAAATCGCATCTTCTATGTCATCATCAACTAAGATGCAACATTCGGATATGACAGATGTGGATGACTAGCAGGCAACAGGAGTTGATGAACTTCACGTGGATAAGTTGGTACAAGAAGATTCAGATTGCAGCCATGAGACTGTCGCATGTGAGCATGATGCTAATTGTAAATCAGTTGTGGATGAGGAAACTTCATTCCTTAGTAGCAATAATGATGGTAAAACACATCAAGTGTTTGAACTCTTGAAAGAGGACAAGGATTCACAAGGACATGCAACTTGCAGCCATGAGGGAAAAATTGACAGGGGATACATTTGATTTCCAGCAGGTTACATCTCTTGGAGAAGCTCTTGAGGGTGAGCTCTCAAAGGAGGAAGTTGCACAAGCCTTAGCTTGTTTTAATACTGCAGATAAATTCATTGAATACCTCATTTGGATTGTTCATTTTGATGAGGGGCGAAATGGACCTAGGGATGGAGTCTTAGCATTGAGCCTACAAACACTTAGACAAGCGCTTGGAGTGACAAAATCAAATTACCTGCAATTGCTTTCAGGTAGAGATCTTGCCATCACATTTGCAAGGAAGCTATATAGAGCATTGGCAAGGAGAGAGGTACAAGAGGTTACTTCAAGGGCTGTACAAATTGAACATGTTAATGATGGAGTATATGATGCTAGGAATAATGAGATGACTGAGGGTAGCAGTAAATCCGTTATCACTGAGGATGTGCATGATGATAACATAAGGGTAGAGGAGGATACGTATGATTCATTTGCACTTAGTAGATATACATTTTACTATGATTACATCATGAGATATGCACATTCTTTTTCATTTAGCCCACCTAATGATGACTTGACGCTCCGAATGACGCATAAGATTAGGGTGAATGATTGGTATGAGGTGCTTTTTCTTGCATAGGAAGCACCCAAATCATGTAGGACTTCCTATTTGCTTCTCCAGTATGATCACCAATTTAGGATACAGGTTAGACAAGCAATGTTGTCGCAGTTGGGTATTTCATTTGTAATCAATTTGGAGCGACAGGATATTACAATTAATGGGAAAGGTGGATTGTCTTTTCACTTGTACGATTCAGGTGGAGCATTCTCATGGGTAGTCATGTTTCAAGGAGTTGGTAACAGTTTGAGGATGCTCCTTTTGGTGGACTTATGCAGGCATGTCTACTCGGTCACTCTTGGAATGTATTTTGAAACTCAGACCTAGGATCCAGGAATTTTCATGATTGATAGTGCATTTACCAAGGTGTTGCGGGATGACAGTATGGTTGAAACTAGTAATATCAGACTGGTGCAATGGATTGGCAGCACAATATTTTTGAGAAAAATTTGGGATCCTAGGGGGTACAATGTGTTGGTTCCCAAAATCGACGGATTGGAATCCTACGAGTCTTGCCAACTCGATGTTGGGATATCCAACTAGCTATGGCCAACTTGACGGAATTGAACGGTATAATCCGAGTTCCCTGCACTTTTTGCTCTGCAAGGCCAAGGCGGGTGCACTTGATCCTGAACAAAACACTTAAGCCCAGGATGCATATAGCAGAATGGTTAAAATGCGAATATAATGAAAGCTTACAAAATGACAAGAATTATAGAAAGCTTTGCAAATTATGAAGTAATAACAAAAGTAAATGATTGTATAAATATAGAGTGTTTTAAATAATAATTATGGATTAATGCCACAAATGAATATATTAAATCTTCAAAGGAGAGATGAAATAAATGCCAGCAGATGAATTATGAATTAAGAGTAACATAATGTCATGTCCCCATTTTGGCTGACATCATTTGGCGTGCAGGATCAGTCTATCACAGGCTCTCATAGACTGATAGCGATGAGGAGAGAGTCATCTCGTGATCATTTGGAGATCAGTTGATTGCATATTGCTGTTAGAGCCTACATTCAGTAGAGACAACATCCAGTCCGAGCCTACATTCGGTTGTAGTTGGGCCTACATTCAGTTATCAACCTACATTGTTATAATTTTGAGTTGAGAAAAGCACTTTTATATTATAATGTTATTTTATTATAAAGTGCATTATAATTGGATGTTTCTAGAAGTTCTTAGTAACTTCTTAGAAAAGTAAATAAATAGAGGGCTTGGCCTCTCATTTGGACATGCTTGGATTTGGGATTTCTTCTACTTCTTCCATTGTGGAGCAATTTGTAGTCTTTTGGTCTGCAAATATCATTGATCTTTGAGAACGATAACTCTCCTAGATTGGCATAACTGAGGTAGTGAAATATCTACTGAAAGGTTGCAAGTTTGGAGTTGGTACTCAGCCATCTCATTGGTACTTCATTGAGAATTTGTTGTAAGGGTTTGTTTGTGGTTGGAATAAGGGTTTGAATTCACCTCTTGCATTGGTGAATTATTTTGGCAAAGATTGAAGACAATTTGGCACATTTTCAGATAGTCAATATCAGGGCCTAGAATCAGAATTTTGCTCATATCTACCTTGACACTTGGAGTTAATTTTTGTGCTTTGGAGAGGACCTTAGTACCTCATTGGCGGTCCTATTGATATCAATTTGGGGTGTCAAAACCCTGCATATTATTTTCTGCAGGTGCCGTACATGTATGGCCTGGTACGGCACTGTACAGTACAGCACACAACAGAGTTTCCAGGGGCAGTTTGGACCGGTTCTGGTTTGTTTGGCATTGGACTTCATCAGCACTCCATGACAGACTATTGGGAGCGTTAACCAGGTTCCATTCATGAGTTTAGTATGCATTTGAATTCAAGGAAGTTGTAATAATTGCTTGGTCTCAGTCATAGTTACAGCAGATATTGGTTAGTCTCTGTCATAATTGAATTGGCATAGTAATTGGATGCATTGTATGGTAACAGCACTACCATAATACTTGATATGTAACAGTCCCATATATGTATTCATGTAACAGTCAATGTATTCAGACTTTGCTATTGATTTGGAATAGGAAAAGTGCATCAATAGGACTTGTTTATGTAATATGGATCATGTGTTGTAAACAGACCATAAACAGTGCTCATATGTGATAGATGTAACAGTCATATATATTCTGGAAAGTGCAATCAGAATTAGAGAAGTTTTGATATATTTGTAGTGAGTCTTTACTTTGCTTTGAGATTTATTGTTGCACATTGTATTGGTATTGTTATCTCAATTGCAAAAGTGGTGCCCAAAGCAATAATCACATTGAAACACATCATTACAAGCAAAACCGTTCAGTGCATGCCAAGTATTTGACGAATTGCCACAATTCAGATTTGGGGGTTTTAGTGATCCTACTAGAAGGGGTCATTACACATAAAGACCAGTGCCTAATTAAATGGGCATACAGACTCAATATTATAAGCTGAAACGTACAACTTTATAAAACTTTAATTAGTTTACAATTATAAATAAACTAATAATCCAGATGCGACGGATCAATTACATGAAAACTATTTTAAACTAGTCTAGGATGTATTTTAACTCCTATAGTGCGGGGACAAACCAGACATAAATATGGAAACAATTTAGTATTTCACAATATTTATGTTTATCAAGTTTAAAATGCAAGAATGATCCAGTCCACTTATCCGAATATCAAAATATTTATAGAAATCAATAAAATATTTATAAAGGAAACAACTTAATAATAATTTAAAAAACTCTAATACGCACAAATAAAAAAGATACGCTTACAGATTTTGCCTGAAACAAGTTTGCACTAGAGACACTCCTTACGGATTATCAACCCAATACAAATTGACTCCAAACTTACAATACAAATATATTTACTCAAATATCCAGCATTCACGGGCTTAGTTCAAAAATTTCATCCCTTTGCCAATGCAAGAATAATATATCCAAATATAGTATTCTGCCAGTTTTTCGACAGGCTGTGTTCTTTTGTTTTTTATTTTACAATTAATATTTATACAAGATGAAGAGTCATGCAGTTGTGTTTTTAGAAAGACACACCACTTCATCAAACTAATAATATCTTCGTTTTGTCTTATTACCATAATTGTATCTTAATAGAACCGAAATTCCTATTATAGGCAAAGTCGTAAGTGACAGGTGGATGTGTTTCATGAGCCAACGTGTCTTTTCAAAGATGAAACTAATCACCAGCATTACGTGGCCCATAACTCATACTAACTAGTATGCGTATCATATGTTTGCCATCCTTGACAAGCACGGGAATTCCCCTGACATCCTCTGCTTTGGTGAGACGCGATTGCCCTGCTTGCCAATTCATTTACAGTGACGTTATTATCAAGTTTTTGGGCACCTTCCATTTCACATCGTTTAGACACTGCATCCCGAGTTGGGTTGATATGGCTTCCCCGTGCTTTTATTTACACCTATGCTCTTTCATCCTTTCATTGGCGTGACTTTCTCCATTCATATGTGACACGGGCATATGAGCAAATAACATGAAAGGCGTGTATATATAAATCTTTGAACTCCCGTTTCCATTTTATGATTTCTTTCTATCATATATTTGGATTTTCAGAAGATTAGATTATGCTTGTAATTCCCTCTTCTCAGATTCACATGAGCTTTCTCCCCTGCGTATCTCCAGACCTGCAAGAGAAATACACAGTATTATAAATATAGCTCGAATTAATTAATGTGAGATTTACACTTCTGGTCTCTGTTATCTAAATCGAATGAAGAGTCTCATCTTTGGGTTCCTGAGCGTGTATCCTTTTGAAAGTGATATCAAACACAATTTCCTGGGTGTGATTACTTGAACCGTATCGCTACTTCAAAACTCCACCATGGCTCATTGTTTATGTTCTTGTGTGTGAGAAACAATAATCCATGACAAAGACATCTGAAAGCATCCTTCATAGATTTCACACTGGACAATACACCGTCAAACACATACTCCACGTTGTTGGTGCAGAAATGGCTCACTGTCAAATATTGTTGGAGGCATGTAATTCATAGAGAACCGTATCCAATTCATTGTACAGATCAAAATCAATGCTCTAGGTATTTCCAGAATTCAACAGGCTTCTAAATCCCCCATGAATATATTTGAAACATTTCCTATCTACCAAATTTTCGAATCTCCAGTTGCTTCTTTGTTTCAGGCAGAGCTCTTTGGTGCGAATTGCAGCTTCAGGAAGTAAGTCTCCAACATTCAGCAATGATCCACAGGCTCGAAGAATATAAAAAATTGATCCTCAATATTTACGGATATTCACTGTGCTTTCATCTTTTCTGATAACTTTGTCTTGTTCACAGCTAAATACATTAGATGAGCATCCTGCCTGACTCGGCAGTTGGCACTATCAATTACATATATAACAGGATCAACTAATGATGTACAAATTCCTATTTTCACATTCTCCTGAACATGACGTTTAGCATATGGTTCGAACATAAATAGTGAGTAAGATTTGAAACAAGTTGCAAACATTTAGCAGTGGGTGAGCATACTGACTGAAAACGTGACAGGATTGACCTCAAAGATCTTAATTTTAAAGACGTACATGTTCTGGCAAACTAGACTCAAAATATCTTACAAAGAATATTTCCTCACTTATTATGTTATGCTAAAGAAACAGATCTAAATGGGCTTATACTAAAATAATGATTTATGTGATGAGTGATATCTGTCTACTATTTGACTAACATACATATATCTTTGTATTGTCATTTGAGGAAGTCACCAAATCTAGCTTAAATACAATCATGTGAAAGATTAAAATATAACATAAATTGTGAGGTAAAAGGTTTAGAGTGGGTCCTCAAATGGAAGCCTTAATTTGCGAAAATTAAGGCTCCATCAGTGGCTCTTGTTGGGGACACATGTTCCTTGCGAGCATGATGAGATTCCAGCTATCTCTGGAGGAGTTCTAGCTATCTCTAGAGGAGCAGATTTAGAATCCATGCTTCACATGATGCAAGGTGTAGATAGGGTGGCCCAGGCCCCCCAAAAATGAACACTATGTCTTTCCTCTATCAAATACTTTATCCTAATCATGCAACACTTTGGATCTCTTGTATATGGTATCACATCGTTCCTTAATAAAATCTGATCCATTAACAAATGTTAAAAAACAACCATTGCATAACATGTACTTTTCCTTCATTACTTGTCTAGAATTAAATTTTACCCTTTCTTTATCAACAAGATCATTTAAAAAGAAATAAATTTCATTGTCTTTTAATCCTAGCGTCTGATCTCTTGGTTGACTCATTTGATCAATGCACATGGAAGAAAAGTCCTCAAAGGGTTTATGATGAACACTTAAAAATATTTCTATAAACATATCCTTCACAAATATTATCATAGAGTCCTCAGGGACACTTACCTCGATATGCTGCTCATACTTCATACCTGTATCAACTATATCACTCTTATGAGCAATACCCACTCTCTCTACTTCATGAATACAATCCTCAGTATCTGACTTTTGTTTAGCCTTTGATAAATCCTCGTGTGTTATGTGCTCTTTACTAAACGGAAGATCCCTATGCTTTTGATCGATCACACAAGCATCTAGATAAATCTTCTTTGCACAATTCTCTAAATGTTGTTCCTCATCAAAAGAAAGTTTTGAAAATTGCTCACATTCAGAAATTATTTCTCCTCTTCTATCAAAAATATGATCAAATATGACACTTGGAGAATTTTCAAAACCATGTTCGTATGATTGTATTTCTTGCTCATAGGATGAACTGAAAAATGTTTCACCTTCTGAATGCATATCATGAGTTGTGTCAACCTCCTGAGAAATTTATGCTCTTTCTGGTTCATAGCTTTCCTCCCCATGAGAGCAATATGGATTAACTTCACAAGGTGCTTTGTTTCTAAAAAGTAATTCTTGATGCCTTATAGGGAATAAATCTGATAAACTCTTAAAATCAATCATAGGTTCATCAAATATTATACCTTCTTGGGATTTATCAAACACTTTCTGAATATGTGTTGATCCACTATTCCGTTTTGAGAAAAAATTTGCGCCATTCTTTTCAACATACAGCTTATATTCCATGTCCAATAAGGCTGAAATTTCATTCACGCTGAGAGAAACTTCTTCCTCATTTCCATATTCCCCACAATTTAATTCTTTTCCAGTCTCATCGTGATTAGATTCTTCTTCAATGGGATCTAAAATTTCTTCTATAGTTGGATCTGAAACATCACCTAATTCATATGCATATTTATTCTCTTCTACAATCAATTCTTTATCCATAAGTTTCAGAAAGATAAGGAATTGATGGTCATGTAAGAGACCTAGTTCTCACATTCTGTTGAAAAGATCAGAGGATGGAGGTCTACATTCTAAAGGTATTTCTTGACAGATATTAAACATCCTCATGAAGAATTGTACTGCAGATTCTTCGTCTTGTTTCTCTAAGTTCAAAAATGCGTCCAAAGGGGATATGTAAATTGAACTTTCATCTAACATTTGAAAAAGAAGCTTCAAATCGGGGTCATATGGTGAGATTCCCAACTCACGAAATTTTCTTATCAGTTCCTTGTGTGAAGGCATGATATTTGAAGGCACTTCTCGAAAAATATTCACCATTCTTATGAACAAATGTGCCGATGTCTCGCCTTCATATCTTTCCAAATTTAGAAGGGCATCAAGTGGAGACATGTTAGGATCCTCTTCCATGTTGCAACTTTGGTCTTCACACCATTCATAACACGTCATCTTCGTCGCTTGCATCATGAAATTCATATAGGAACCATTTTTCAAATTCTTTCCAATACGAGATACATTGTGTAGGTAGTGACTCATAAGCCTGTCTCGCATTGTCCTTCAATGTTCTGACAAACAACTTCGTCATCTGATCTTCTGCATCAACCTCATAGTTTTCTATGAATGTATAAAACGCATCCAAATGTTGAAGTGCAAATTCATCCCATTCTCCATGAAACTTTGGCACAACTTGTGAAAATTTTGGGGATAACTTGCTAGGTTCATAATCAAACTTGCTAAAATCCAATGGCCTGATGCCATTTGGAATAAAAGGCTTTCTTTCAAATGATCGATACATTTGAAAACCTATCCACCATCTCCTTCTGAGTCTTTTCCCTCAGCAGAGCTACCAAATGAAAATTGTATTGAATAGAGTCGCCACCTCTTTCGAGAAATATATTAATTTGTTGATCTTCCGAGTTCTCACTCCCAACAGAGTACACTTCTAAACAAACTGATAGAACAACTTTCAAATCCTGGTCTACGAAACCAGAGATTCTGGGTTCGTTCCCCAGTAGAATCGCCAATCTGTTGGTTCCCAAAACCGACGGATTGGAATCCTACAAGTCTTGCCAACTCGATGCTGGGATATCCAACCAGCTATGGCCAACTTGAAGGAACTGAACGGTATAATCCGAGTTCCCTGCACTTTTCCCTCTGCAAGGCCAAGGCGGGTGCACCTGATCCTGAACAAAACACTTAAGCCCAAGATGCATATAGTAGAATGGTTAAAATGTGAATATAATGAAAGCTTACAAACTGACAAGAATTATAGAAAGCTTTGCAAATTATGAAGTAATAACAAAAGTAAATGATTGTATAAATATAAGAGTGTTTTAAATAATAATTATGGATTAATGCCACAAATGAATATATTAAATCTTCAAAGGAGAGATGAAATAAATGCCAGCATATGAATTATGAATTAAGAGTAACATAAAGATCAGTGCCTAATTAAATGGGCATACAAAGTCAATATTATAAGCAGAAACGTACAACTTTTTAAAACTTTAATGAGTTAAAAACTATAAATAAACTAATAATCCAAACGCGACAGATCAATTATATGAACGCTATTTAAAACTAGTCTAGGATGTATTTTAACTCCTGTAGTGCGGAGACAAACCAGACATAAATATGGAAACAATTAAGTATTTCACAATATTTATGTTTATCAAGTTTAAAATGCAATAATGATCCAGTCCACTTATCCGAATACCAAAATATTTATAGAAATCAATAAAATATTTATAAAGGAAACAACTTAATAATAATTTAAAAAACTCTAATATGCACAAATAAAAAAGATACACTTACAGATTTTGCCTGAAACAAGTTTGCACTAGAGACACTCCTTACGAATGATCAACCCAGTACAAAATGACTCCAAACTTGCACTACAAATATATTTACTCAAATATCCAGCATTCACGGGCTTAGTTCAAAAATTTCATCCCTTTGCCAATGCAAGAATAATATATCCAAATATAGTATTCTGCCAGTTTTTCAACAGGCTGTGTTCTTTTGTTTTTGATTTTTCAATTAATATTTATACAAGATGAAAAGTCATGCAGTTGTGTTTTTAGAAAGACACCGCTTCATCAAACTAATAATATCTTCGTTTTGTCTTATTACCATAATTGTATCTTAATAGAACCGAAATTCCTATTATAGGCAAAGTCATAAGTGACAGGTGGATGTGTTTCATGAACCAATGCGTCTTTTCAAAGATGAAACTAATCACCAGCATTACGTGGCCCATAACTCATACTAACTAGTATGCGTATCATATGTTTGCCATCCTTGACAAGCACGGGAATTTCCCTGACATCCTCTGCTTTGGTGAGACGCGATTGCCCTGCTTGCCAATTCATTTATAGTGACGTTATTATCACGTTTCTGGGCACCTTCCATTTCACACCGTTTAGACTCTGCATCCCGAGTTGCATTGATATTGCTTCCCCGTGCTTTTATTTACACCTATGCTCTTGCATCCTTTCATTGGCGTGACTTCCTCCTTTCATATGTGACACGGGCATATGAGCCAATAACACGAAAGGCGTGTATATATAAATCTTTGAACTCCCGTTTCCATTTTATGATTTCTTTCTATCATACATTTGGATTTTCAGAAGATTACCTTATGCTTGTAATTCCCTCTTCACAGATTCACGTGAGCTTTCTCCTGTGCGTATCTCCAGACCTGCAAAAGAAATACACAGTATTATAAATATAGCTCGAATTAATTAATGTGATATTTACACTTCTGGTCTCTGTTATCTGAATCGAATGAAGAGTCTCATCTTTGGGTTCCTGAGCGTGTATCCTTTTGAAAGTGATATCAAACACAATTTCCTGGGCATGATTACTTGAACCGTATCACTACTTCAAAACTCCACCATGGCTCATTGTTTATGTTCTTGTGTGTTAGACACAATAATCCATGACAAAGACATCTGAAAGCATCCTTCATAGATTTCACACTGGACAATACACCGTCAAACACATACTCCACGTTGTTGGTGCAGAAATGGCTCACTGTCAAATATTGGAGGCATGTAATTCATACAGAACCGTATCCAATTCATTGTACAGATCAAAATCAATGCTCTAGGTATTTCCAGAATTCAACAGGCTTCTAAATCCCCCATGAATATATTTGAAACATTTCCTATCTACCAAATTTTCGAATCTCCAGTTGCTTCTTTGTTTCAGGCAGAGCTCTTTGGTGCGAATTTCAGCTTCAGGAAGTAAGTCTCCAACATTCGGCAATGATCCACAAGCTCAAAGAATATAAAAAATTGATCCTCAATATTTACGGATATTCACTGTGCTTTCATCTTTTCTGATAACTTTGTCTTGTTCACAGCTAAATACATCAGATGAGCATCCTGCCTGACTTGGCAGTTGGCACTATCAATTACATATATAATAGGATCAACTAATGATGTACAAATTCCTATTTTCACATTCTCCTGAACATGATGTTTAGCATATGGTTCGAACATAACTAGTGAGTAAGATCTGAAACAAGTTGCAAACATTTATCAGTGGGCGAGCATACTAACTGAAAACATGACAGGATTGACCTCAAAGATCTTAATTTTAAAGACGTACATGTTTTGGCAAACTAGACTCAAAATATCTTACAAAGAATATTTCCTCACTTATTATGTTATGCAGAAGAAACAGATCTAAATGGGCTTATACTAAAATAATGATTTATGTGATGTGTGAGATCTATCTACTATTTGACTAACATACATATATCTTTGTATTGTCATTTGAGGAAGTCACCAAGTCTAGCTTAAATACAATCATGTGAAAGATAAAAATATAACATTAATTGTGAGGTAAAAGGTTTAGAGTGGGTCCTCAAATGGAAGCCTTAATTTGAGAAAATTAAGGCTCCATCACAACAAATCATTGCTTGTGGGCAAGCAATGCTCGGAAGGGAGGACTGTAATATCCCCATTTTCGGGTCCTCTACCACTGCAGTTGTTGTAGACATTCTGAGTTTGTCGGCATGATTCAAGGGGTGTTTTGATATTCCCAATGAGCTCGGATGGTTTAGAGGAGTTAAATGACGATTTAGATGATATTTTCAACTTTTGGTTTGCGCTCCAAGATTCTTGGAGGTAGCATCTATTTTAGGTGAGTCAACTAGTTGGCTCGTTTATCATCTTTCATCATTGGGATCACTCTTGTGCTGTCAGAATTAAATTCTAATGCTTTCTAGTCATTTTCGCAAGTCGGGTGTATTATTGGCTATAATTTAATTAAATTTACTAAGGTTTCTATTTTAATAAAAATTGCCTAATAAGAAACTTAGTGTTATAGCTTGTTGGAACTGGGATGAGAAGTTTTAAGTCTTGGGCACATAAAACAAGAACCTTGTGTGTCAAATTATCATTATTTTAATGAAAAGGTCATTTTTGGAGCAATGGGGAAGTTTAAATTAATAAAGTAACTTTATTATAATGTCAACTTTAAATTACAACATAAAGTTTCTTTTGGAGAGAAAATACAATAAAAGTGAGTTATAATCCCACATTGAGAGTGGAGCCTCACCAATGGTTTGGGAAGTCTTTATAAAGGAGCCTCATCCTTCTCCAAGGATATGTTATAACCTATGTTACCGAATTCTTCCCTGGCAACCCCAAAGTCTAGTCCAATTTTTGCAAAAGTCTAGTCCTTATCATTGCTCAATCCTAAAACTGGACAATTAATTTCCAAATTGCTTAGGAAGTACTTTTATCTCTTAATTATTTTATTATACCATGTGCATTAATATTACTATTTGAGTATTTTTTGAGATCAAAGGTTATGAGCATTAATATATTCAAAAAGGTATTTTTGACTAATGTCCTTTGAAAAGAATTGGGAATATATTTATTCTTAAATGATTACCCTAAATACACTTACCAAAAGTACATCAAAAGGATTTTTGAACTATTGTGATTTGAAGATTATTTTCCTCCAAAATGTTATATTAATGAAATAACCCTTCAATTGCAATTATATTTAGTAGAGAAATGAAATTTTATAAGGATATAATATAATGAAGAATACTCCTTATCCGTATCCTTGGTAGATGCATGATGTCATGTTTCTCGAAAGTAGACATTATTTATTGATTAAATCGGGGAGGGAGTGTATTTTACCCAAATTTTTAATTGCTTTTAAAAAAAATATTTTTACAAAAGGGTGGCGAGAGGGAGTTGAACACTTGACCTCTCAAGCCGACCCCTTAACTATCCTAACTACCCATATCCCCCTCCCTAACCAATTGCCCTATATTAATACTTGAAATATCCATTGGGAAATAAATCTCATATTTTAGGCATGATACTTATCAAAATAAATGATTAATTTGTTCCCTTTGAATGTGCAGGTAAGGAAATCAAAACATTTTCCCATAGGGAGTATTTCTTACCTATTTATTTTGGGGAATAATTATTTGAAAACAAATGATTTATAATTAATTAAAATATTATGATTTGCGATTTGGTATTATTTTGATAATACATTCCCTAAAAACCAAAATATTACATTGATGGGATCATTTAAAAGGAAATATTTCATCTTTTGGTGATATTATGCAAAACATTGGATTAACAATATAATATATTAGTATATGCTCTAAATGATATAATATTTCTAAAAGGGGTTATTTTAGAAGCATGGATAACGTTTTAACAATATAATTTTCCTAATTAACCCTAAAGTAAACTTCGATTTATTTAAACTCCTAATTAATTTATTTCATGTGTAGGAAATTTTGAGAAAAGGGGCATTATTGGAAAGAGGCTTGATATTTACGCAATTGAAAATGAGAAAAGCATTTCCGAAAGCACATTAATAAGAGATTTGATAGTAACCTTTGGATGTTGATATATTAATTGTAATTATACATTATATATTAATGTTTTGGTTGTTGATTTAGGATTAGGTATTAGTTTCCAAAAGTCATGTTGGTTTGAAGCTTGTACGCATCCTTTGGACTCTATCTAAAGGATACCAGGATCAATACAAAGATGACAATACAAGACCGATTTTCATAGGATAGAATTTGATCACAATTGCAACATGAACTCTGATGTACTATTTTTTCAACATTAATAAAGAGATAAGTGTTTTTTCTCTCACCTGTGGTAATAGTTTTCAATTTTTTTCGGTTAGTCTCTCAGATAAATCTATTTAGATAGATTGTTTCATTGTGTTGAATTCTCATGTTATTTGTAATGTGAAATATATATACAGTTTGATCATCAATTGAAAGGTGTGGTTGACAAACTTTCCTCTGTTCTATTGGTCTCTCAAAGACAGAGTTAAATTCAGTAGAACTAACTGTATAATCTGGTTTCAATTATAATTCATGTAGAAGCCCTTGAAATGATGGCCTTGTTATATACAAGTTATTAAAACTGTCTCTGAGGTGTACGTAGGATTGATATAGAATTGACTCCATTGCCCAAGTAAGAGCAAGGCACTGATCTTATCAATAATTGGAATATAGTCATTCAGTTCATTGTTCAAAGTTTGTGATATTTTATTCCTTTGATCTATTTCATTTTATATACCTTTTGTCAAACATTTACTATTAATCAAAGCATTTTAGTTTTTGCAACATTCAATATACTATTTATTGAGATACTTACAATTTGATTCTTCTCAAGTTTATTTGCCACCTTGAGAGAATCCACAAGTTTTATATTCAGTTATCTACTATAAAAAGCCTTTGAAACAACAGATTTGGTTAAGGTACAGGCCTACCAGCCTTGGCTTTGCAGAGCCAGAATTGCAGAAGTTCAAACCTTCATTTGGTCGAACTTGTTAGTTGGCAAAAACGATTGGGTTTCCCAGCATTGGATTGGCAAATCCATAGGAAATCCAAACCATCGTTTTTGGGCACCAAAACCTGGCACGAATTTTGCCATTTTTATGGCAAAGTTGCAAATTTGTGGCAGGACCCACGCCGAATTTGACCAAAAAATGGACTTTTTGACATTTTTAAATTTTGGTCTATTTTACTCAATCCAACCCTCCAAACCTAAAATAGACCACTAAAAAGGCCAAAAAGATAAAACATATGCCATTTGGACTAAAACATTAATATATATGGTGGTGTATTTTGCTATGTTGCTTTACTATTAGCATAGTGGTGTATGAACTTATTTGTTGATGCACACGTGCGCACACACATACATATATAACATATGTTTTTGTACGAACGAACCCAAAACGAATTTGAACCCGCCCCAAAAAAATTTGAACGAATTTCAAACCCCAATCTCGAACCCACATCTGAACCGGCAACTTAGGTTATAACTTATATGGAGAGTTTATTTGTTTTCACTTGTTTTGGAGAGCTTTCTCTCGGATCGTCTTATAGGGCGAAAATCCTTGGAGATATTGTGACTTGGATGGAAACACAAGATCACTTAGGGAGGGATTCATCATGGAATTCCATTGGAGCCACATTGCATTTTAGAACAGGTTTGGAACTACAGTGCACCGCAGATTTTCATATCAGTTTGGAGGCATCCATTGGTGGCATTGTGACTTGAAGACTTAGGGTTTCAAACCCTAACCTTGGCACCATTCATAGAGGGAGTGACTTGATCAAAGGAGGATTTTTATGCATATGTTGGCTGCTAGGGTTTGGTTGGCATTCTGATTTTTAGAGCAGACCTTTGGAACAGTCCTACATTTGGATCAGCATTTTCATCCCTTTTTGGGACAGCGTTGCATATCTCACTTTAGCAAATCCTAGCACTGCCATTAGGAGGTATTTTTGGAGCTGATTTATATGGCATTTGATTGTAATACGTCTTTCTTGTTTGGAGGGATGGGTTCGCCTAGCTAGGGCATGTTTATCAACATCTGTTTGGCATACTTCATAAGACTTGAAGGACTGAAACATATGACAACACTATTCTGAGTTTGATTCCGCAAATAAGGTCAGATATTTTCATTATTGATTTGTAATCTGCATATATGTTATATCTACCATCACTGTTATTTCATTATGTTTATCTTCTCTCTTAAAATATTGTGAGGGCAACAATGTTTCCATGAAATATGAAGGTTGTTGATTGTCGATGACGTAATATTCATTTTCTATGCATTTCTATCTAAATTGGCAATAATTATGAACCCAAAAAACATAAACTATAATCGGATATCAGATAACAGTGGGTTGTGTGCCAAGTGTTTGACAAAATGTCAAACATCCGAACTTGAGGAAAACATGTCAGAATTAGCAGGGGTTCTTACAACCTTTCATGGATACTAATTTATTTTCAGGTGTCTTCATTTAGGAAAAGATCAAAAGAACACGTTCTTTCCAAATAAACAACACTTTCAGCCAGGCATGTTTTACATTGCATATTTCATTTTGCAATGTAAAATAAATTAACAAAGTGCTCTTTGGAGCACTTTGTCAATTTTATTTGTGTTCCTGTGTTATTTGTTTCATGATATCCATCATGAGAAGCTGATAATTACAGCTCTAAAATAAGACTGAAATCAAGGAAGATATTTTTTTCTGTCACCTGTGATATTTATTTAATAGAGACATGATGCACTAACAAAAGAAGATATTAAAAAATAAAAACTAACAATCTCAATGGTGCATTCCACTTGGACAGAAAAGCAACTACTACTCACATACATATTAAATAAAGTACAAATTTACTTTGCATAAGAACAAGGTGTGGTCATTTAGGCAATGTTCAGCAGAACAATTTGTTCATTCTATATAAATAAAATTTTCAACAAGGCTTGTTGGACATAACATATTTCATGCTTTTGCTAATTGATCTAAGCAGTCCATATCCATCCTACTTACCATAGAAGGAAATCATAAAATGTATAAAATGTCCACAACAGTACACATACCAGTTCTTGCTGAAGAACTTGTGTTTTACGGAGAGCAGCATTACGCTCTTCATTTAAACTTGTAAGGGCAGCCCTGGCCTGACAACCGGTCATGAAATGTGAGACAATCTCAAATGCATAGAATGTATGAGCTTCTCAAAACCCCACAATCTTGCTGTGTCCAAGAATTCAAGATCTCTCATAAATAACAATTACTGGATTCTCTTTTCTAAGTAGTGCTTTTAACTTTCTAAATTTCTTATTTCAATTTATGAAAGTAAGCTTCATTCATTTTATTACAAGATATATGCATAGACCAAAGGCTAGGTGTACCAAAATATTTTCAAATAAAATAACAAACAATATAATCTGCATAGACAGATTATATTTTCAAATTATATGTAAGTCCTACCATACCAAATCTGTGCAAGACTTTTCTCAGATAAAATATGTAGTTCAGAATATATTTTCAAATTATATGGAAGTCCTAATATAATATGCATTGATAGGTATACCAAACATTTTTTTCAAATTTAAAATTGAGAAGTTATCATCACTCCCAATATTTCAAGCACTTAAATTTGAAGCCTTATTTTTTTGTTAAATAATTTCAAAAGTTATTCAGAAAAGTACTCAATAATCATTAAAAAATTGGATATATGTGCAACACAGTATTTTCAACCATGTAAGCCGGATATGTATGTCTTGTTGATTGATTTTCAAACATTAGAGAGAGATTAAATTGATTATAATGATTTCGGCTTGGAACAATGCAGACATTTTCAATTGTTACTGCAGTTAACCCTTATTATTCTTGAGAAAGCATCCATATATTTACTTCAGAACTGTCTGTGTTTTGCCATTTCCATATACAAAGTTTATGACGAACATCAAGACTGCAATAGAGGACTTCCACTGTCAGTAGCTGAGGAGATTAGACAGAATTTCTATGTAGCCCTGCACAAGGGCAAGCCTTCGAGCAGGAAGAAAACCAGGCACAAAAGATACTTAATGATAAGAAGACAGAAATGTGTTTATTGCTGATAAGGAAATCCACCTTTAATACTGGCAACTTGGATTGCATTGAAAAGATGAAGGATAATTTATACAATAGTGATTGTTACAGACTTGTGGTTAGGAACCCATTAAAGAATCTTACCAGGTACTAGACTAGGTTTATCAACGGGCCCATCCATATTGACTTCTAAGGGTGAACTTAAAATTGAAGCCCTAGGTCTTAAATCAGATGTATCATCAGGTTTTTGGGACAATACCAACAGCCCCAATCATGCCAAATATTTATGGAGTGCCCAAGAAGACAAACATGGATTCCTTCAATTGACCGTGTTACAGACCCATCCACCCACAACCCAGTGATGAATTTGTACAAGTTTTTCATATTGTGCCAAACTCAAGCTAATTACTTTTCTTTATATCAAATCCAATAGTTACAATTTGAAGCTTTGTATTATTTGGCTGTATTTTGTCTTATTTCATTTTTCTCTTTGCAGGAACAATGAAAAGAGGTCAAATGGGAAATCGTTACAAAGATCTATCAACTACATTTGTAGTTACAAATCTATACAATTATTCCACCCACCACATTGTTGTGTTGTAATTGTTGATTCCATTCGAGGATATGCCATTGACCAAATGTCTGGTTGTAAATAGATGCTATGTATGTTGAATATATCATCCAACCAAAGGACATAGTGGTAGATGTAGGAATGCTTTAGTGTCTTGACAGCAAGCTAGACAGTGTCAGAATGCTACTAGTCTCCAAGTAACTTTGTAATATAATCTAATTGCTTTTGGATTTGATTGTGTAAGAATTTTTGCATCAACATTTCAGATCACACTCCATCCATGATCCATAATCAGATAGTTAGAGAGCAAACAGAATGAAAAATGATTTTTTTATACTGTTTGCTCTCTAACATCTTGATGATGGATCATGGATGGAGTGTGATCTGAAATGTTGATGCAAAAATTCTTACACAATCAAATCCAAAAGCAATTAGATTATTTTTATATGGATTGTGGAAACTTGATGTCTTTAGCTTTGTAATAACATTCTTGATAATGCATTCAAGTTAGTTGTTAAGAAAAGTAATTGTGAGATTCAGGATGTAATGTAATGTATCTTGTTCTCAGTTGGCCTTCTATGGAGACATCTAGCAAAACAATATCTATGAGGCAGGCTAAAAACGTCAAACAATTTATAAGCTATGAAAACCAACAGGAAAAATTCTAGTTATATCCTTGCATCAAAAGATGATATATGCTTCTTTGTATTGATGAACCAGCTGCTTTATGACAACGAACTGTCCTTTACAAAAATTAGGAGATAATACATGAACTTTTATGCCTGCTATAGTTTGAAGGTGACCCCAACCATCATAATAAAATATAGGAGGAATTTTTAAAGAAATAATGTTCCAATAATTTTTTCTCTGGCATTCTGTAGGAAATTCCTTGATTCTTCGTAGGGAAAAGGACGTAGGGCTTCCGGAAGAAGAAGATTACCAGTTGTGTCAAATATTGCATTAACATAAATAAAATTATGTGCTTTGACTGCTGTATACACAACTTAGATTTTAGCATTCTCATAATATAGGTCTTCAAATATTCAAAGAAGAAAAATGAATTCATTTTCAGATTTCCTAAAAGAGCATTCTATTAAAAGCATTGGTGATTAAACTTATCAGGTCCGAGGGATATATATTTCTTTCCAAACAGAACCAAAGTTCATAATGTGGATATCAACAGAGGGCTTATTAAATGAAACCCATAATACACTTACCTCCGTAAGTTTTGCTCTCAGCTCATTGACCTCTTTTGAATTCTGTACCATAAAAATATGTAGCAGACAAAGATGTTAAGATATGACCAGGCAGTTACCCAGACAAAAGAGAAAGTAAAAGGAATACAGATACACTAGAACCTTTACAAATCTACCAATTAGAATTCATACTTATGTGCTAACTAATCATAGACCAAAAAATTCTGACATTTTCCCAGAGAAGAAGCTACTAATACTATTGAATATCAAATGCAATAAACAGACTTACTGTATCAGTAAAGAATGTACTTTGATCGCCATTGTCTAGTGAATATGATGCTTTTGGTGATAACCCTTCTTCTACTGATTCTAGAACAGGAGAAGGTGGCTGTGGTGGTGGAACAAAGACAGCCCTCAATTTTGTTTCACAAATATCTTTTCCCGGTTCCTTGTTGAACTGTATAGAAAAGAATATAACATATACTGAGCTGAAGCAAACTGCAAAAATTAACTCTAAATTCCTTTTCATTTATTAGAAGCAAAATTTGTATCATCGTGATACCAGAATACAAAGATCTTGATCAGTAGAATGATCATCACCCAATGACTATTATAGCTTTGACAAATAAACAAATGGGATTATAAAAGAAGAATTGTTGAGCTTTGATATATATTACAATACCACCAAAGGAAGTTTATATACCATCCATCCCAAATGCAAAGATGCCACCTAACAATTAAATTCATAAAAAAGTTATAGTGGATTATGTTGGCTAAAAATTTTGTAGGTCACTGTGACAACAACTTACAAAATTGTGACTTTAGACAATGTTGAATGAGATTTCTCTCCTCTCAGCAATAGGGGAGGCTCCCTTCTTACCATAGGTGACTCAACAAGGACTTAATTAATACTCACAAGAAAGGGCGGTTCTTACTATTGATTCCTCTTTTTTCAGGAACAATTTACAGATATGTTTCAAAAGAACTAAAAATTATATCAAAAAGGACTTATTGCTACGATAATATCAATAGCCTTCTAGTTGACATAAGAACAACTAGGAGTATACCAGTTTTCTTCCTAATGAAACAGTTATAGAAACCCAAAGTCTCCTACACTTGTTTCTATGAGATACACTATCAATTTCAGCATACAGTAAAGCTCAAAGTCTTTAATGGTACGCCTCCTAAAGTTTTACAAAGATACTTAAAACAAAGGCACAAAGTCACTCAGCTCTTTGTATCTTAAAGTCAATATAAACTACTTTAACTCGCTACTATTGTAACACAGTCTATAAAAGTATACAGATCAAGCACTTACGAAATTATGACAGCAAGAATAAAACTATTTTAATGAACTCAAGATTGAATCACTTATGCAACATAAAAATACATAAATAACCCACAAGCTCTCCAACACAAAGTTAGAATCAAACTGCTTATTTTATTCACTTGGAAACTATTTGCACTATGAAACACAAAGTTTTCACCTTACAAGAATTTTAGCATAGCCTACTTTCATAAAACAAAAGATGATAATTACAATGAAGCTCACTCTTATATATAGGTGAGGAGCTGGGAGCAAAAGATGGGAGAAACCCAAAAAACTTTGACCTATTCTATAACTAACTTTGACTTATTCAAACTGCAAGTCCTAATGTACCTGACCTGCAATTTGATTACATGTAATAGCTTTACAGGTGATGAAGTCACTTGTAATTACTACTTGTTTTTCAATTACATGTAATTTGTCAACAACAAAAAGAACAAGTACTCCTAGAAAGCATTAAAAAATGTGTTAAATGCCACAAGACACTTTAGGATCTTCTTCAAAGACCATCTCTTCGATTCTATGAATGGATTCCTGTCCCGCTCCAGGATCTAATACACCTGTATGTCGAGCTACAACAGTCGTTTTAATGACTGTCCACACACCTAGATATAGCTTTATTTTTCTCTTCAAGTCCAGCCTAAAGACAATCCAGTGAATATTTGAAATTGGTGAGCTTGTTCATGGAACTGAGAGTAAAATGATTTGCCTCAAGCTCTAGGTGAATCATTTTCATGAGCTTTGACATTGCAATGTCCTCTGAAATCAGCTCATTGTCCTCACTTGTCAACCTGCATGACAATTCTTCAAACCCTTTGCTGATTACATGATCCTTTTCTTCACAGGTCCCAATGGCCACCTTTACATTCGTCACTAGCCCCTCAATAACCTGGCCCTTATTTACCATCAGCTCCTGATATTTAATATACATTTCCTGAGAGGAAATGACCCCATATTCACATAGCACATCCAAATCAATTTCAGGAAACTTGTTCCAGACTTCTAAGTCCTCCAAAGCATTTAGATCTTGATTGAAATCTGCAGGGACTTCCTTTAATTTGGATGTGGTGACCCTAGCATGAGTCAGTATCTGGAAGACATCTCTTACCAACTGTGTTCCTTGAGTCATTATCTGACTGGCCCAATCATCCATGGCCCTTGCCTTTTCTCCCACCTTCTTAACTTACCTAATAGATTCTTCTGAAATAGAAATGATAGGATTGACCCGCTTTGATGATTTAGTGATCTCTAGGATCACTGCTAGTAATCGAGCCTTCTCATCCTTAAGCTGATTTTTCTTGGCCCATAGCTGATCATAAGTTTGAGCAAGTATTCTCATGGAGTCTTGCACATCCTTTTTATATCCAGCTCGTGTTTGCTTCCCCAATTCCACTCTCGTGAACCTATATTCAGATGCTTGCAATTCATCTTGTGGTTTGTCAACAAGAGGCTCTGCAATTTCAACATACTTTGTCTTGTCCTGATCAACCGTCACTCAGGAGACTATTTTTTATTTCTTACTTGCCCAAGGCTTGGTCTTCTTGAGTTGTCGGAAATCAAAGTCATCTAGTAAGACTTCTTGCTTCTTCCTCTTTGGAGTAATACCACTTAGCCAAGGGGATAGGGGGTAGGCTAAAAGAAACATCTTGTGCCAGAGCAATGGTGGATATTGCGAACATTGACCCTGATTGTACAACAGTTGTCATAATGGGTAGTGCCTCAGTCTGAATAGCTACAAGAGCTTGAGTATTCTAAGAAGCTCCACCCATAAACCTGTCAAAGTCCACAACTAAAGTGTCCAAAAGTGTCCTCAGAAATGGATGCAGGAAATGATGAAGAAACAGGCAATATAGTCAAATCCCAAGAGGAACACAAACCATAGAAAATGAATCCACATCAGTGTCAAGGGGTGACATAGGAACTTCATCAAGTACAGATACCGTGACAAGAATCACAGGAATCATCTTTGTACTTAAAGCAAGAGATACTTTTGGGGTATGACCTTCCAGTAATTCATCTTGACTAGCCACAATTTGTATCTTTCCTATGCCATATCATTTTTTGTCGATACTTCCTCCTTTGATGGCCAAGTCAAGGCTTTGTCCCCTTTGATGTTGAGCTTTGGTATCCCTACATCTGTTGATGAAGAAGCACCCTCCTTAGTCTTGGTTCTGATCTCGGATTTAAGCCCAACTGGGCCAAGAGTATCAAAATCTTTACCAAGTTTAATCTTAGTTGTTTTGATGCCCCTTCTTTTTAGCCATGCATTAGTTTTGGTCAAAATGAGCTGAAACCTATCAAAGATGGACATGCTTCTCTTTGGTGACCACTGAATTGGAGTAATAGGGAGCTTTTCAATCTATTGTTCATGATATTCAAGATCAAGAATATCTTCATCATCTTCCATACCCTTAGGAATCTTTGTCAAATTGAAGTCTATGATCTTCTTCAAAGTCAACTTGTTGTAATTCATTCTTCTTATGACATCCTTTGTGCGCAGATCAATCCAAATATCCTTAAGGCAATGAGCATGAGTGAACTCCTCTTGATTTTATTATTCATACTTGGTAATCAAAGTTCTTTCTGAGCTTAAACTTTTTGAGTTTAATCTCTTGCAAATCTGTCTCCGTACACTTTGCCTTGGGCGAGGTAATCAGCACATATCTTCCTATTTGAAGTGGGTTTTGTGTAGAGATACCAACCCCTGCTTTATGCTGATTTAATTGATAAGCCTGAACCGCCATGAGTTGCCTTGCTAGCTGTATCAAGATGATTCTCTCTGTAGGATATTGTGGAGTGTGTATGGCTCATCATCAAAACAACCAACCCTCATGTAAGTAAAGGTTGGGAACTGCAGAAATAAGCATCCATACTCATTCACTTTTTTCTAGGCCGCATTTGACACTTCTTTTTGGAAGTGTTTTATCAAAGAGGCACATATAGTGTCTAAAGAATGCATCGTGTACTCTCTTGTAGTGTAGCTTGCTAGGCTTTAGGGTCAACTGTTCATAGTACTCCCAAACAGGAACCAATAACCTATCACCCTTAGTGGAAAGACCAGGAAAAGGTTTGAGACAAGCTGCAATATACACCAAGTAAGAGTTCATATAGAAAGTGAGTGTGGTAGGAGCCCAAGCCAACTGCTCACACAAAGCATCACTGATGATTTCTTCCCAGAAGATATGTTGCCTAGATCTCACAATGAGGGAGATGAATTTATACATCCAAGTCTCAAAGACATTGGATTCTATCAAGCCCATGATCCTGCTAATAAGGGTAATCAAATCATTGATCTCTTCTTTAAAATCAGTCCTGAACATTTTAGGCCATCTAGATAAGTGGGTCCTCTTGTTGACAAGCCAATTCTCATTCATGAACTCGATACAATCTTGCTTCTTATCATTCCATGTCTTCAAGGCTTTCTCCTTTGTGATATCTGCATAAATAGGAGCAAGCAGAACTTTGAAGATTTTTGTCTATATTTTCCAAATCTAACCTGATGATCACATCCCCATCATCGTCTCTAATTGTTCTAGGATCATAATCAAAGTGACATGCACAAGCCAATACAAATTTTAGCTCTAGGGAAGCCACTGGAGAGGTAGAAACAAGATGAATATTGCTCTCAAAAGAATGGCCATCTCTGGCTTAGTAGATGTATTTATCCTCTAAATGAATTCAGACATGTCAACATGCCCCATCTCTATATCCTGGATCTCATCTATTGAAGAGGTAACCTATGTAGGTGGGATGGAATTCTGATACTTATCATATTTATATTTCATCTTTTTCTTGTTGTTGGGAGAGACTGGCTCTTCTGACATAGCAAATGTAATTGTAGAAGTGCTACAACATGAAAATTCCATGGGGTAAGAACATGTTCTTGAGGCACTAAAAAATCCATAGAACAATAACTCTGCAAATCGAGAGTGGCATATATGAAGGACACGAACAAAGGGGTTTTGGGCAATCAAAACTTGAGAGAAAATGAGTGGAATCAGCTTTTAGAAAGAGGCCAATGAAGAATTTTGGGATTTCTGAGGGGCACTATAGGTGGATAAATCATATGCATTTGGACTCAACAATGGGAAGTTCGATTTTCAAATTCATATAAGTATTTTGGGAGATGACTTTTTTACCTGTAACCGGGATTTAATAACCCAATTACATGTGCCTTGGGGAAGTGATTTCACTTGCATTCGGGTTTTAAAATCCCGATTGCAACTAGGGAAAAAATTTATTTTGCTTGGGAGATGCACTTGTAATCGGGATTTTGAACCTAATTACATGTTGGGAAGAACACTAAGGCTGCAAATATATTTGTTTCCCTTCTACAATTTGGAAGTATATTGGAACTCAAGGTCACCAAGGAATCAACATTGGGTATTTCATTTGACAAAATCCTCAACAATTCTTTCAAAGCTGCATAGAAATGAATTTAGAGAAACCATTTTGAAAAGATAGGCATCATACAAAACCTACTCGTGGAGAAGAATACTAAAGCATTGTAAAAACACTAATGCAACATAAGAATACAAAAAACATCACAAAAACCCTAAATGCAGCTATGTATGGAAAGAAAAAAGCTAAAATGTTTGCTAAAAATGCAGAGAAAATAACAAAAGAAACCATGTAATGTCCCATTTTTCGTGAGTGTCATCTTTCAGAGGATTAGCCTATTTCCTAAACCTCATAGGCTAATGGAGTTGCTCAGAGGGTCTAGTTGGCAGAGTTGGAGGCTAATTCCCACTCTAGAGGTCAGGGATGCTCAGGATTGCTCTTCGTTGGGGTTAGATCAGCAAAATTACTATTTATAGTAAGTGTCTATTTTGGGTAAGTCAGAGTTTCTATCTTTAGCAGGGCACCTGGGCAGTTTGCTAGCAGTATGGAGTTGTGCTGAAATTGATGAAGCTTCCAATTTGAGACATACTATTTATAGTAAGTCAAACTATAGTCAGAGCTATTTTTGGAAGGGGTACCCGGACTCATGGTATGCACAGTAATTAACTCATTCATCAGTTGGATCACTTTCAAGGACTTACTATTTATAGTAAGTTAGTGGATGTTAGAGAGCAACCCTTACTATTTTTAGTAAGGCAGTTGGATGCACAATGGATACAATGGTTAACTCTCAGGTTAAGTCAGAATTGAGAAATAATGATTAATGGAGTTATAATGCTATAATTATTATTAAACTTATACTTTAATAATAATTTATTATTAAGTGCATATCATTTATAAATTAAGTGCACTTTATTTAAAAGGGAGATATAAGTGTTAATAAAGTATACTGTATATTGTGCATCAAAAGGAGGGGTTATAATTGAATATTATAATTGTATTGCAACAAAAGCAAATGGTATCAAAAGCTAAGTATTTTTAAGTTATGAGAAGAGTACTTGTAAAGATATCTCTTGGAGAATTATAGAAAAGCCAAGCCACGGGAAAATGGATTCATTCTATGACTTGTGCATTTGTTTTTGTTTGTGTGGAGAAGAAATTGAAACAAGGGTTTCAAATTTTGAGCTTGAAGAATTGTGAATTCTAAGTTTTTCAGCATAGTGAATTGTTGAAACACCCAACAAATTATGTCAGGCGTGAATGAATTTATTGTTGCAGAATTAAGGGTTTGAATGCTTCATTATTTACTAGAACAGCTTACAGTGACTATTTTTAATGCAGATCGCAGTCATATAGAGATCTGCGTTCGGAAATTCTTGGCAGCCACAGGTCACTTAAAGAGATGGTATTCATAAATTAGAGGCTGCGATTTATTTACAAGGGCCTGTGTCTAGGAGTGAGGGCTTGTCTTGAGTCATGATAGCCCCAATTACTGGCTGCTAGCATTTGGTGTTAGTTGTGGACATTAATTGAAGGATGCGATACATTCCTGGAGGTCTATGACTGCATACGAACAGTTACAGGTTCCATTGTCTTTTTAAAAATTAAATGAATGTTGATGCTTGAATTGATCATTGTAAACATTTGCAATTAGATGGTTAGCAACTAAAATTACCTTGTGCACAGTTTGTGTAATTGTTTTTGAAATTCATTCTTCATTATTTCAATATTTTCAAAAACCAAAAACTCAAATATTCTGAAAAATACAAAAAATACAAAACTTCAAAGCAAAAATCATTTCCAGCAGTGTTGATCAGAGTTAGAACCATAGAGGGTTCTTACAAACCACGTTTTTAAAAAGAAGACCAAAAACAAAGAGCATACATGGTAAAGAGGTGACATTTTTACTTGAAGAAGACAAAGAAATTGAAGTGCTCTCCAAAACGCCTTCAAGACACATGAAATAAATCCAAAACTTTTGCAAATGATGATAAGAATCCACCCACGTGTGCGTACATAAAGGCGTTTGCAGAGTAAACCAAATACAAATAGAAAACTCTAGCATTGAAAGCATCTTCCAGTTTAAGCTCAAAAAAAGGCAGTCAAGGAGACAAAACGCTTAAAGATCTCTCATGGCAGGTTGTAAAGAGCCCAACCTGGCTCCAACTTCTGACTAAGTTGATAAATGTAGTTTTTCCATTTTTGCAATGATTTTGGTTTTAAACATTGAGTTTCTTGAACATTCTTGCCAATTCATTTTTTTTGGGAATAAATAATGTTTTTTGGCTTTTTCACAATATAGGAATGCCAATTAAATTCTAAATAGACAAATTTTGAATCTATTTGATTTGCAAATATATATATACAATATATTCTGATGCAATTCAAATTAAAAACTATAGTTATGCACCTTATTGAAGTATATAAATTGCTGCTGCTAGAATTGTTCAAAACGCGACCCATTGAATGAGCTCACTGCCTAAAACAGAGATCGCAGCCTCATTATATGCAATCGCAGCCTGCATATACATGCTCGCAGCCCTTGTAAGAATCATACGCTGCCTCAATGGTGATGGATGCAGCCCAACAGCCAAATTGCAGACCCCCAAATGAAATCGCAGCTAATAAATAGATAAACGTAGCCACCTGTAGTGTTGACGTGGCCTCCCAACTAGATCACAGCCACTAAATTGTAATTTGCAGCCACACAATTCACCACATGAGCCATAAACAAAACCGCACCAGCATTTAGGGCCACCAAATGTACTGAAATGCATAATATTGATCAATTTTGGTATACAACAACCCAAAAATTGCAACCAATATAATTAGAATTACTTCCCAGAAACTCAGAACACAATTCACCACTTATTTCAGTGATTCAAAGTGCAAAAGGGGAGGAATCAGTCCTCTCAAACCCTAATTGAAAAACTTCTCCAGCTATTTCTCCAAACAAGTAAAAAGCAAAGCCCATAATGAATTGCTTTTCCACAAAGCATTACTTTTATAATAAAGATATCTTCTTCAAGACACCAAAAGCAAATAGCTTCTCTCACACACTTTTCACTTAAAAGCCTTCATCAATACACTTTTCAATTAGAAGCCTTTATTTAATAACTTAATAATTAAAAACTCCAAAGCTAAACCTTCACGAAGACACTTTTCACTTAAAAGCCTTCATCAATACACTTTTCAATTAGAAGCCTTTATTTAATAACTAAAAGTGCCAATACCATCACTGTATTGAATATAGCGCCTAGGTGCCTGCCATAAATGGAAACTGCCATCACTGACTTACTATAAATAGTAAGTCATCTCCATGGACCCTCTAAACAACCTGTCACCACAAGGATCACAATGATGGACTGGCCTCACTGACTACCTGCCAACTGCTAAAAATAGGGGACATTACAGTCCTCCCTCCCCAAGATTGCTTGTCCTCAAGCAATCCTTGGAACCAAAGGCACATATTGATCCACAAGGATCCCAAGGAAAAGTGTGTGTAATATCCCTGACACTATCTACAAACTCCTGTGATAATAACGCTATCCACAGAGCTATCCTGAACATACTATCACCATGCCAACTTCGGCGACTCAACCAATCCACAGTGCTAAGCCTATCTCCACTTGGATCCTAGTAGAGACGTAACTCACATCCAAACACAACCAGAAAGAATGGATATCCGATATCAACTGATAGATCAAATCTCCCTGCACATCCTACAAATCTGCTCTGTGTATGTAGCCCATTTGTGCAACAGGGACAAGTACTCCCATATCCCTAATATCCACCCCCTGCAAAATCATCATAGGTATGTTGCCTCTACACGTCACCTCCTACTAACTTGCAATAACTAACTCCATCAACTGCAGATGGAGAAAACCCATCCCATAAAGGATGATACAACCTAGGAGCCAACCCACACCGACATGCAACCAAATCCTCAACCAATGGATCAAAAGAGAAATGATGAGCGCTCCTCACTATGTAATCATGGTGAAATGCTCCAATCTTTATCAGAGGCTTATCAAATACCAACCACGAATCAAGAGATGGCTCCAATCCCTGACTCTGAACAACTGATTGGGTAGGGTCCTAGGTAACCCTCTCAGCAAACCCAACCACAAAATCCTTGTGAGGAAGCATTGTAGTCAAGGTATCTACAATCTTTCCTACTAACAGCTGAATACCACGAGAACCCCAGATGAGAGTACCCTCACAAGTCTCGAAGGGCCCTTCCCGCAAAATCGGACTCTCAAGAAAGTACTCCATGAAAGACTCCGTGCAATAGACATTAGATGAAGAAGCATCAACTTGCTCCCCTGCAACCCACAATTGATCCCTCTAAAACTGTGGCACTACCCACTGTCTATCGCTATCAGCTGTGTGAGATGAAGTAATAGATTTGCTTCTAGCAGAAGGAAACAAATCAACCTGAAAGCTCGTCCCCAATCCAGATGATACCCTGTCCATGTCCTGTGAATCAAAGGGAGTAGTGTCCGAAACTGGCACACAGCTCTCCAACGAATCCACCATTGCTACCTCAGACCTCTCAGCAACTTGGTCCATATCATCTGTCATCGTGCTAACACTGGAGAACCTAATACCATAAAACTCTCTCTACAATCCTCCACTGAAGCACTCACCTCCACTATGTCTACTGCATCTATCTTAAGAATGGATGTAACTGTGTCTCCAACACATCCATCACTGCCAACTGTAGAAGCTAACTCACCACCAACCACCACTATATGCAACTGAACTGGATCTATGGCTGGCAAGGACTGCATCCACTCCAACTCCACAGTCACCTCTCCCAACTGCAACTACAATTCCTGAAGAGACCATTGAGTGCCCTCTAAAGCCTCAAAAGTCGTTGTGAGCTCCTGAGTAAGCTCACTCACCTCCTCTTCTCTGAGCATCAATGCTTCATATGTCGTACTCCCCCACTCAACTAGGTGATCTCGGTCGGCTACCACCTATAAATAGTTTTGTCTCAAAATCCTAATAGCCTCCCGCAAGGAATGAATCTCCGTTAAGGAAAGGTAACCACCATCATGCTCAACTTCCATAGGAGCACCCCATATGTTTACTTCCAACAGCTGACGAGCGGCATTGAAATGCTCGAGAGTAGAAGTAATGTCTCTCTCGCCGACTCTCAACTGGTTAGTCACATGATGACTCTGCACAACGGGCCTCCTATGTACAATCTCAACTGCACTGTCCACACTATGGAAGGAAGTTGTATCTAACAAACTCCCCTCAAGATCATTGTATCTCTGTGTACTGTCATCCGAGCACACATCTACCAACTGAATACTGACATCGAACTCATCCTCATCTACCCCGGAGGAAGTTGTTGAATCTGACTCATCACAATCCTCAGCTACCACGTCCTCTATAACCACATGACATTCCAAATCTTGGGACCCATCCTCACTCACTAACAACTCAGAGTCCTCCCCCAGGGTCTAATAAATCAAGCATGACTCGCTGCAGGTAGAGTCATCCTCATGAGTCACCGAAGAAGTAACCTCATCTGAAGAAGTGGAAGCCCTGGCTATAACAAACTCCTGCCACTCATATGCTTCCCTATCCTCATTCGTGAGTCCCTATAAAAAAGGATCCTTCGACCCATCACCATCAGATGATAACGCTGAGTCAACTCTCAATGTCTGATATAAAAGACCAAACTCACTGCAGCACACATCATCCTCACACTCAACATCAGAGGTATCCACAATGCTAGTGTCCACATCATCTAACTGAGACCCCTCTACTAACTCTGGCAGCATACATGACTCAATGTCATCATGTGAATCATCTACACTGTGGCATGAATCTATGTCACCTGACTCATCTATAACACTCCCATCATGAGTGTCATCACTGGATAGCTCCATGCCCACATCCTCAATACAGGAAAAGGTTGTCGTCTCCCATACTGACTCAACACTACAACTATTGTCATAAACATCAGAGCTACCAGAGCTCATATACTCCTCGCAGTCCTTAAAAATAACACCATCATCTAAGGTGTCAAAATCCATAGTGGTATCTACAACATCCTCCACTCTCACACTATCCACAACATCAACAACAGGCTCACATAATGGACTGTTGTCCTGAAAATCAAACCCTGTGTCACTAACTCTGATAGGCTCGGAATGCTGAAACTTAGTACCACTATCTGCCAACAAGATAGGCACATCCACGTCCCTGTAAAGAGTCTCCAACATCATGTGTGCAAATAGGACTAGTGGTTGTCCTACTAAGAACAGGATCATCTCCACAAAGATCAATAGCTGTTGAAAACTCATTATGGAGATTTTTGGATGTCTTGCCTGTGAAAACCTCTTGTTTCTCTTCCTACATTCTTTGTGAGGAAGACTTCTTGAAGAAGGAAACCATAAAACTAGCTACCTTGTCAAGAGTCGCCGGATTTGAAAGTTGTGCTTTTAGCCTTTCCTATGTTCGCCTCAATTTCTCCATTTCATTTTCGAATGCACTTGTTTGTTTCTTGAACCGTGACACACTGCTCAACTGGTTTCCATATTTACTAGGTCTTTTGTATTTATCCATAACTGAAATAAAGCTAGAGTGTTGATCACTCACAAATCAAATGTGGGAACTCAAGATTTCCAAACCCCATAGGATGGCAGGAAACCGCTATGATACCACTGTAAAGAGCCCAACCTAGCTGCAACTTATGATTAAGCTGATAAATGTAGTTTTTCCATTTTTGCAATGATTTTGGTTTTAAACATTGAGTTCTTTGAACATTATTGCCAATTCATTTGTTTTGGGAATAAATAATGTTTTTTGGCTTTTTCACAATATAGGAATGCCAACTAAATTCTAAATACACAAATTTTGAATCTATTTGATTTGCAAATATATATATACAATATATTTTGATGCAACTCAAATTAAAAATTATAGTTATGCACCTTATTGAAGTATATAAATTGCTGCTGCTAGAATTGTTCAAAATGTAGCCCATTGAATGAGCTCACTGCCTAAAATAGAGATCGCAGCCTCATTATATGCAATTGCAGCTTGCATATACATGCTCGCAGCCTTGTAAGAGTCATACGCTGCCTCAATGGTGATGGGCGCAGCCCAATAGCCAAATCGCAGACCCCCAAATGAAATCGCAGCTAATAGATAGATAAATGTAGCCACATGTAGTGTTGACGTGGCCTCCCAGCTAGATCGCAGCCACTAAATTGTAATTTGCAGCCACACAATTCACCACGTGAGCCATAAACAAAACCACACCAACACTTAGGGCAACGAAATGTACTGAAATGCATAATATTGATCAATTTTGGTATACAACAGCACCAAAATTGCAACAAGTATAATCAGAATTACTTCCTAGAAACTCAGAACACAATTCACCACTTATTTCAGTGATTCAAAGTGCAAAAGGGGAAGAATCAGTCCTCTCAAACCCTAGTTGGAAAACTTCTTCAACTATTTCTCCAATCAAGTAAAAAGCAAAGCCAATAATGAATTGCTTTTCCACAAAGCGTTGCTTTTATAATAAAGACGTCTTCTTCAAGACACCAAAAGAAAATAGCTTCTCTCACACAATTTTCACTTAAAAGTCTTCATCAATACACTTTTCAATTAGAAGCCTTCATTTAATAACTTAATAATTAATAACTCCAAAGCTAAAGGTTCATGAAGACACTTTTGACTTAAAAGGCTTCTTCAACACACCTTTCACTTAAAAGCATTGCTTTTAAGACTTAGGATTATATTTCATGTGAATTAATAATTAATTCCCCCACTAGGCACCCAAAAGCAATTTATAATCTTAATTCAATATATACCACTGAAAGTGCCAATACCATCACCGTACTGAATATAGCGCCAAGGTGCCTGCCATAAATGGAAACTGCAATGACTGACTTACTTTAAATAGCAAGTCAATCTCCATGGACCCTGTAAACAACCTGCCACCTCGAGGATCACAATGATGGACTAGCCTCACTGACTACCTACCAACTGCTAAAAATAGGGGACATTACACAGGCTTTACAAATCCTTCTTCAAGTCAAAATCAAGGATTTCAAAATGTGCAAGCAAGAGAAAAAGGCCCAAAATCCATGCATTTCGTGTTTTATGACAAATAATGCACATGTTGGGTTTCAAGTGGCTTTTTACAAGTTTATTTCAAAATAAGAATCCACTTGTAATCGGGTTTTAAAGTCCTAATTACAAGTTTTAAAATCATTGAAACTTTATGTTCACATAAAAAACACTGCATAGGTAAAGTCGAGTTTTATTTCATGTATTACATGCGTCGGGTTTCACAAATAGATTTACAAGTTAGGAAAAACTTGTTTTATGTCTCAAAAGCCGACCAAGGGATGTCAGGCTTTAGAATACCCTTTGCAAGTGTTAAAACAAAAACATCAATGCCTTGTGATCGGGATGTTAAATCCCGATTGCAAGTTTAAACTATCAAACCAAAGAAAAAAAACAATCAGTTCACCTAGATACACAAAAATCAATTACAGATCAAGTGTTAGAGGTTCGAATAGCACCTCAGACTTCCTTTAGTTACAGTGAGAGTTCTTCCAAACATATGGCAGAAAGATGTTGTAATGTCCCCTTTTTATCGTGACCTTGAAATATAATTAAATGATTAAATTTAAGTTGTTGAAAATAAATAAATCACATGACAGCTTATTTTAATTATTTAATAAGGTCATTAAAGTGACTTTAATGGTTAAGTAAAAATTTAACAAAGTCACTTTATTATTATTTCCTCAAGTTTAATTATAAAAGGAAAAATCAGCAGGCAAAGCAGAGGGAAAGCCAAGAGTCTGCAGTGGGCTATAAAAAAAAACAATGAGAGGAAAATTCTAAATATGCTTGGTTGGTTTCTCATTTCTAGTTATGGAGAGCTTTTCGAAGCTTTGACCTAGGACGAAACCCCTAAAGCTAGCTGTTTCGATTGTATGTCAAGCTACCTTAGTTAGCTTGTTGGAGATATCACTTTGATATTTCACATTGTGCTTGCAAAGTATTTCCAATTTTGTAAAATCTCTTTTAGAGACAAAATTGTGAAGACCATTGAATATATTAGTCATTTTAGCAAATAGTTTTATTGAAGATATATTGTGTTCGATTTCTTTATAAGTGGCGTTTGGAAAATAAACTACATCAATACATTGGACTGATTCGAAAATCCTGGCTGAAGGAGAATAATTAATGATTTATTATAGGGAAATTCCAAAGTCCCCCCTATGTGTGTGTGCGATTCATCTTCTCCAAGTTTGAGGCTTATTACAAGTGCTAGTCTTCATATCAAGCACTCTTATTATTGCTGCTCCATCTATTATTGAGGTCCCTTCCTGATACGAGCAATAATCTCAACCATTTTTGGAGCAGACCCTTCCTATCTGGCATGAAGATGAGCTGACAAAAAATACGTTGAAAGGTGCCACTTTAAATCAAGACTTGTTCATAATAAGTGAGTCGTTTCGCATCTCCAAGGCTAACGAAACTGCTGGATGTTTGAATGATTAGTTCCTTTTCCACTTCAATATCTTGGTCGAATGAAATTTCCACTTCATTATCTTCAGATGCAGTGATGAATAAGTGCTGCTCTGGATGTTCCTGCTCTACCATGGCAGAAATATGAGTTTTGGTTTGGACAAAATATGCCCTAATGGATGCGTAAAGAGAGTGTTATCTGGAAGGAGTATTCTTAGTCTGTAAGAGACCACCAATGAGGTAGTGGACCTCTTTATCAGCAACCTTAGACGTCTCGGCTGAGCTTAATCAGATATAAGTACCAATACCATTCACCCACACTGAGCTTAATCAGATATAAGTATCAATACCATTCACCCACATGGATTGACCTGGCATTTGTGGAAAGTTAATTGATTGAAGAGTGGTGTAGAAGTGCAACAGACAATTCAGACCAAACATATGTGAAATCTGATCGCTTAAAAACAGAGATGTGGAAGCTTTCGTGAATCACTGATAAACATTTGAGGATTTAGCAGCCATCCCATGGCTGGTGAAAGTCCATAAAAGCTATAGAAACACTGGGATTTTGTTTGCAGACCCTTAACATGATTGTTGATGGGTCATGGGCTTTGAAACCCCTCTACTGGAAGTGGAACTGGTAGTATATCAAATAGTGAAAGGTTTGAAAGGTTTTCTTAAGGACTGAAAAAAGAGTAAAGTCGGCATTTAATCACTATTGCACATTGAAGCAATCAATAACATCTATGGCATGACAAAATTGGTAGTTCAACTTGAGACTTATACAGGGACATCACAATTATGTAATTTGCTGCTTCTGTTTATTTAAATCAAAAGAGAAATTTTAAAGTAAAATCTCTTCATGTATAGTTGGAAACATTACTCTACAAATAAAAGGTCAGATCTGAAGTTTATTCTACGCTGATTATCATTATTTGATGTTCAGTACCAGGTGTTTTAAGATAGCCCAGTTAGTCAATTGAATCATCTAAAAGATATTTTCTCTACAATGCAAAACTGAAAAGTAGACCTAGAAAATTAAATTTTGAGAAAGTATACATATATTACTTCTTGAACTTGAAACAAATCATTAATGCTTACTTGAACACTAAACAGAAAATTTGGGCAAAATTCATTTGGGATCTTACAGAGGTAAGGGACCAACCCCTCTCAACGATCCTAATTCCAGAGCAGAGGAAATCCAATGCCATGTTGGATGTGATGTCACAAATGCCAGCCAACGTGAATCAAGGTATGCCTCAGAATTCTCAGATGCAAAATGGTCAGACTAGTTCCACAAATGAGCAAAACACTAGTGAATGTACTATTACAGCACTATTGAGATGCATTCCCATACCGCTTCAGCCGAGAGGAGGCTCAGGTTATTCCGGAAGCCCATATCCCAATGGCAGATAAAGTGAGAGTTGGATATGCAGACTCCAGAGTATGCTACCTTTCCAGCTGAAATTGGAGACCTCTTTTCCTTGGATCAGTTTCTATATCAAAGGAAGAAGAGAGGTTGTGGTAGAGTAGAGAACAAAGGAGCAGTGGTGCAGAGAGACAACCAACATGCAATGGGAAAAGTGAGTTTAGCACACTTTGATGGGGGCGATAAGTGCACTGCTAAAGCTTGGTTACAAAAGTTTGATAATATTTGTCACTCAGACCCATGCCAAAGGAAGATGCCATTAAGTTTTCTATGCTCCATTTGGTTGGAGCAGGACATGAAAAGTTGTAGCATGGCTTGGTGAGACTAGGCCACAATTCAATCACAACCTATGATGAGTTTACTAACAAGATCATCAAGAAACTCAACAAAAAAGACCCTAAAATGTAGTTCAGAGAGTGTGCCCCATTGATACAATATGATACTAGGGATGCTTATACCTCAGAATTTCAAAGACAAGACAAAGATCACAAAGAGAAGACTAGTAGTCTTTTTCAGTGAAGGACTTAAGGAGCCAATTACAAAGGCTTTTGACCCACCTACTTTACATGAAGCAATAAGAAAGGCAAGGAATATGTAGCTTACTGCTCCAAAAAGAAAATTTTCATCTGAGACATTTCATCACAAAAAGGAAAGGAAGAATGATAAAAAGGAGATAAATCAGCCCAAAGAAATCACTTTAAAGGTGGATGAAGACCTCGGAAAGGAGCTAAGGGCGAAAAATCTATATTTTACATGTAAGGAACTATGGACCCCAAGTCATAAATGTTTTGAGAAAGAGAAAAATCATCAATTGGATGCATATTCAAAGAGCATGCCCAATTGATACAACATTATACTATGGATGCTAATTTGATATATCTCAAAGTTTCAAAGACTTTATGTTATTGTTCCAAACATCACAGAGAGAAGACAAGTAGTCCTTTTCAATTAAGGACTAAAGGAGCCAATTAGAAAGTCTTTTTGACTCAGCTACTTCATAGGAAGCAATAAGAAAGGCGAGTATGGAGCTTGTTGCTCCAAAAAGGAAATTTTCATCTGAGAGATTTCATCACAAAAAGGAAAGGACGCATGATAACAAGGAGACAAATCAGCTTGAAGAAATCACTTCAAAGGTGGATGAAGACCTCAGAAAGGAGCTAAGGACGAAAAATCTATATTTTACGTGCAAGGAGCAATGGACCCCAAGTCATAAATGTTTTGAGAAAGGAAAAAATGTTAATGAAGGCATATCCAGCTGATAATTATAAATCAAAATTTTCAGACCACCAAGCTGAAACAGATAAAAGAGAGGAAGAAGAATCAGCATAAGAGTTTGAGGATGAGAAAGAAATCGGGCACACCCTTGCTAGGCTCTCAAGTCTAAAAAGAAATTATTCTTCCGGGGTTAGAGGGATATTGATAGAGCAGCAAATTGTTGCTCTTACTGACACAAGTGCTACACACAATTTCATTGATGAAGACATTGTAGCACAAAGAGGGCTCAAAAATTTTTTTAAAAGGAAGCTTTGGAGTCATGGTTACTAATCGTCACACTATGTCTTGCTTCAGGAGGATTCCTCAATTGAGACTTCTATTGGATCACAATAAGGTCAATGACCACTTCTATGTTGTGAGTATTGGAGACATGATGTTGTTCTTGGTATGCAATGTCTTCATTCCTTAGGTGAGATCACTCTGAACTTGAAATCAATGGAGCTGAAAGTCCAAGATGTTAGAAAGAAGATAATGCTAAGAGAAGTTTCCAAGGGTGGATCCCAAATTGCCACATGGAAAATGATGCAGGGAATATCCAATCGTGAGTTAGAAACAAAATCAAAACAAGGTAAGAGCAACTGCCTAACTTTTGATAATTCCTCTTTTTGATTTGGATATATGTAAACACCCCTTGTCAACCTGATTTGTTTTCTTCAAGTTTGGATGTTTGACATTTTGTCAAACACTTTGTATGCAAGGTTTGATTTCTGATTTTTGGGTTTTTTATTTTTATTTTAATGTTTGTTTTGAATGTCAAATGATGAGAGAACGTGTAGAAATGAAAGAGCAAGAAATGCATAAAACATAAACAAAAAATTTCTCAATCAAAGACCACTATATTAGCCTCAATTAATTTTGATATAAGTTTGATAAAGTTACAACAGAAAACTGATTGCTACAAATTTGAGGTTTATTACAAATCACAATGAATCCTCACATACCCGGAAACAAAGATGGAAGCCCTACAACATGTAAATGGAAAGGTTGCCTCAAAGGATGACCATAATGGTTGATAACAACAACAAATGTCTTCACAAGTTCTGATGTAAACCACTATCCCTCAAACCCTAGCTGTACCTTGTTAAACACTTCCAAAATATTCAAACCCTTGTGCCAAAATCTCATAAAATGTTCTAGCAATAATAAAATATTATCCTACTTCCAATGGTTTCCAAATCTCAGCCCAAATCAAGTCGCCCTAGCTGGAAAAATATATTAAAACCAAGAAATAACAAACCCTAGCAGTTGTTGATTTGAAAATAAATGATATTTCTAGCTCCTCAATGCCAAATTCCTACAATAAGCTCAATGTGAATTTGATGTAAGTGCTAGGATAGATGAAAGCAATGAAGACAATTTGTCCTTCAAAACCTTCTACATAGGTCTTCAAAACACCAACCCACCTTGGCCTAGACTTACACCTTCAAATAAGATCAAAGTACATTCACAAACTTCCAATCAACATCCTGACATAAACTCGTCAACTGGTTCAAGATGTGTGGTACCATGCTTCATACTTCTCCTTATGAAGTCACTACCAAACTTGGTTCACAAAGCGGAAATGGCAACAATGACTTGGAAGGAGTGGATCCATTGTTCAAGGATGGTTTTAGGACCAATCAAACATGTTCTAAAAAATAAGGACTCTCAAGGAGTTCATTGAAAGTGTGATCCTTTAACAAGCCATCAAAAGCCTTGTAGCCCTACTTGGACTGAATATACAGTTTTATTCTCCAAAGTCTCAAAGAACTTGACAAGATGGTCACATAAATGAATACCCTTTGGGAAGTTATGGCCAACTTAGAAGCACCAAGATCTAAGAAGTCGTATCATGCAGGAAATCTACTGGTTTTGCTCTGGACCAAAGGGCTAATTAGGCGTGCATTTGTGAAGGAAGTACTAGCTTCAAAGAGTTTCTCTTCCTCTAACCAACTGGGGCATTTAGAGGATGTTAGGGTCACACCAAATCCCAATCTAGAGTCCTTGGTGTTTTCTCTACCACGAATTATTCGCTACTGAGTGTGCTTAGAATGGGTGCATACATAGAAATATACACCTAGGGCTGACTGTTCCTCCCATCTTCCTGCAAGATCACCATAAAAGCCTGCAAAGTCTTTAAACACATGATACAAGGAAGCATTCCACCAAAGGCTATCAATTTCCCATGGTGGAAATGCTCTAAATGAAAGAACTTATCCAAAACCCTAGGTGAAGGAACCAAACCCAAGTAGCAGGGATAAAAATCTCAATAACTTGAGTTAGGAATTGAATCAAGACACCAAACCAAGTGCATATGAAAGGTAAAACATAGAAGGATCCAGTCAGATAGATTTTGCCTTGTTTAGATGCCGTACATATCTGTACAGTTCTCTGATGCAACCAAATATGCAGGAAAACAGTCTATTTTATTGATTAAAAAGCCAAATTACATCATGCTACCTTCCACCTGCCTGGTAGGGCTATTTGAAGGTATTCCCCAACGGTTACAACTGTATTTCAAACCACCAATCCATTGGGGAAGTCATTGGACTTAGAACTAAGAAGTTGCTAAGTTGTTGAAAAGTTGCTTGACAACTTTTTGACAACAAATTGACAATGTTTGCATTTTTGCACCAAGAGTGCAAGTTTATTGTAAAACATGAACCAATGGTTCAATCATGACTAAAAGGACATAAAAACAATAAAACTCCTAAATCCTAATGTTTTGGGATCCTTTGACCATGATTAACCAAGTGGCTTATGAATGCCAAATCTTGGAACCAGGCCTTACAAGTTGGATCACTAGATTGATAGGATACCTATTAGGACTTGGACATCCACAGGACCCTCCTAGGAGTCGCAAGAAGATGAAAACTTCAATTTGTTGCAATGGCAGCTCCTGCACCATACTCCCCATGAGTTTTAGAACTCAAGTTCCCACTTGAGTTGAGTTGGTCAATGGAGGTGCCATGTTGTTTGATCTGGTCTTCTATCATCCAAGTAGCATCAATCTTGGGAAGGCCCTTCCATTTGACAAGGTACTGCATGCATGTCTTTGTTCTGGTCTGTTTGAGGACTTTAGACTTCAGAATTGTCTCTAGCTCAACTGGTTTGCTAGGAGGTAGATTTGTGACATAATCTGAAGCATTTGATGTATCTTGAGTGAATGAAGTATCTGCATCATCACAACCTGCATCACCTTTATGAGGGGTTAGATCAGCTATGTTAAAGATTGGAGAAATTGACAAGGTAGGGGGAAGAGAGATTTTATAGGCATTTTCACCCATTTTATGCAAAATTGTGCATGCTCCTACTTTCTTCATGTGCAACTTGGAGTATCTTTCCTTGGGTAGCCTCTCCTTTCTGAGATATGCCCAGACTTTGTCCCCAAGTTGAAAATGAACCTCTCTTCTTCTCTTATCTGCCTAATCTTTATACTTTTGAGTTGTCTGCAATAGCTTACATTTTACTTCTTCTTGCACTTGAGCAATGAGTTTAAACAACTCTTCTCCCTGAGCACTGACCCTGAAGTCTAAAGGTAAGTCTACAAGATCCAATGGACCTATGGGATGCAAACCATATACTATTTGAAATGGTGTCTTACTAGTGGATCTATTAAGAGAATCATTAAAAGGAAACTCTGTCTGTGGAAGGACTACATCCCAACTCTGATTGTGTTGCTTGGTTAGGCATCTGAGGAGATTTCCAAGTGATCTATTCACCACTTCTGATTGGCCATCAGTTTGTGGGTGATATGCTGAACTCTAGGTCAAATTTGTTCCCAATTTCTTATGGAGCGTTCGCCAAAAATGTCCTTGAAGTTTACATCCCTGTCTGAGACTATTGTTTTGGGTAGCCCATGGATTCTGACAACTTCTTTAAAGAAGAGATGTGCAATGTGGGAGGCATCATTTGTGCTTTTACAAGGGACAAAATGAACCATTTTGCTGAACCTATCTACAATGACAAACACAATGTCAAAGCCTTGTTTGCTTCTAGGAAGTCCCATGACAAAATCCATAGAGATTGACTCCCAAGGCCTAGTAGGTATTGGTAGAGGATATAACCCCTGATTTGTAGACACACCCTTACCTTGCTGACAAATAGTGCAGCTTTCAACAAATTTCTTGACATCATTTGTCATCTTTGGCCAAAAGAAACTTCTTTTAATCAGGTCCAGAGTCTTGTCTATGCCAAAAAGGCCACCCATGCCACCACAATGCTTTTCTTTTATTATTTTTAGTCTCATAGAACACCTAGGTATTCAAAGTTGAGAACCCTTGAACAAAAGATCATTTTGAATGAGAAATTCAGAGAATTCAATGTGATATTTTCCTACTAGTTGAGAACAAACCTTAAATGCTTCTCCAAAGTCTGGATCACCTGCATAGAGATGTTTCAAGGCATCAATTCCAATGCTCTGAAGTTGAATTTCCTCAATCAAACCAACCCTTCTACTGACGGCATCAGCAACCTTGTTTGCATGTCCTTTTTGTGTTTTAGAGTGAAGGTGTGGCCTTGCAATTGCTCCATCCATTTTATATGCTTAACACTCAATTTCTCTTGAGAATTCAGGAAACTTAGTGCATGGTTGTCAGTATAGACAACAGATTCCTTTAGCAGAAGGTAGTGCCTCCACTTCTTGAGGGCCTACACTACTGCATAAAGTTCAAGATCATATGTGGAATATCTTTTCTTAGCATCATTGAGTTTTTCAGAGAAGAAAGCTATAGGCTTCCCTTCTTGAGTTAGGACAGCACCAATAGCTAAGTTGCTAGCATATGTTTCCACAGTGAATACCTTCCTAAAATCAGGTAAGGTCAAGATAGGCTATTGAGCCACCCTATTCTTCAAGTAGTCAAAAGAATTGTTGGTTTCATTAGTCCAAGCAAACCTTGTTTTCTTGCCACCCTTAATTGTGTCTAACATTGGAGCACATAGATGACTGAAGTTTTTAATGAACTTCCTATAGAAGGTAGCAAGACCATGAAAACTTCTTACCTCCCCTTGATTTCTTGGAGTGGGCCAACTGACAATGGCCTCCACTTTGCTAGGATCCATTTTCACTGTTCCTTGAGAGATGATAAACCCCAAGAAGAAAAGTTCCCTCTCCATGAAAGTCCAGTTCTCCAAGTTGATTATCAGTTTGTGTTCATGAAGTCTCTTTATCACTTGCTCCAAATGAATTAGATGTTCTTCACTGCTGTTACTAAAAATTAGTATATCATCAAGATAGATAACAACAAATTTGCCAATGAAGTCAATGAAAATTTCATTCATGAGCCTCATGAATGTGCTTGGGGCATTACTTAGCCCAAATGGCATGACAAGCCATTCAAATAAGCCTTCAGTTGTCTTAAATGCAGTCTTCCATTCGTCCCCTAGTCTAATTCTTATTTGGTGGTAACCAGATTTTAAATCTATTTTGGAGAAGTAGCAAGCATTCCCAAGTTGATCAAGTAAGTCTTCAATCCTTGGAATAGGGAATCTATACCTGATTTTTATCTTGTTTATAGCCCTGCTATCAGTACAAAGTCTCCATGTTTCATCCTTTTTGGGTGCTAGGACAGATGGAACAGCACAAGGACTGAGACTTTTTTGGATTAGGCCTTTGGCTAGCATATCTTGGATTTGTCTTGAGATTTTTGCATTCTGATTTGGAGTCATCTTGTAGGGTGCTTTATTGGGCAAAGAGGCACTAGGTATTAGGTCAATCTTATGAGTAATATCTCTTAGGGGTGGAAGGGAAGGGGGTAGATCATTTGTTACAACATCACTGTATTTATTCAACAGTTCTTTGACCTCTATTGGTGTGGGTATTGTTTTATCAGATTCTTCTTTTTCTTTAGGCTTCATGACCAATATATAACTTTCTTCTTCAGACTCTTTCAAGGTTTTCACCATTTCTTTTTCCCCTATCACAATTACAGTGGGTTCTTTCTCTGTTTTAGAGTCAGACAGTGGCCTCATTGTATATGTCTTTCCATCCCTAATGATGGTGTAGGAGTTCTTCCTACCACTATAAGTGGCATCCATGTCATACTTCCATGGCCTACCAAGTAGAAGATGGCAAGCTTCCATCTCTACTATATCACATAAAACTTTATCTTTAAAATCCCCTAGAGAGAATTCTACCATAGTCTGTTCAGTCACTAATGTTTATTGTCCTTTAGTGAACCAAGAAACATTATAAGGAAAAGGATGCGGTGATTTATGTAATCCTAACTTTTGTACCATTTCTTTAGAAACCAAATTCTCTGTTGAACCAGAGTCTATTAACAAGTTACACACCTTTCCTTGGCACTTGATCCTTGTTCTGAAAAGATTCTTTCTTTGGGGTGGTTCTTAAGTATGTGGCACTTGCAAAAAGGTTTGTCTCATCATCAGGGTTGTCCCTTCTTCAGCTTCTAGTTCTTGCTTGTCTTCTTGGACCAACTATGCTCTTCTTTCTCCTTGGTTATTGTTTCTTTTCTCAGGGCATCTTCTTGCATGATGGCCCAGTTGATTGCAATTGTAGCATCTTAAGGGTTCATTAGCTCTTCCCCTACCCCTCCCAAAAGATCTTCTTCCTTTAAAGCCTCCTATATTGCTTGACTCACCCTGTTCTCTTCCTCCTTGATTTTGCTCTATGGGTCTGTCATTGCTAGATTGTCCTCTATTCCATGAATTGCCCCTTCCTCTGGAATTTTTGTTGTAATTGTTGTTACCTCTACCCCTATTACCTTGCTCTTGTTTCCTTCTGAACTTGTCTTCAACCTTTAATGCTAACTGAAAACATTGTTGGACTGTGGTGGGGCTGGTTAGACTTAATTCATCTTGGATTGATATCTTCAAGCCTTGCATGTATCATGCAAGCTTTACACATTCTGGTTCTGCCATCCTAGACTTCATAACAAGTCTCTGAAATTCTTCGGTATATGTTGAGATATTCATTTCTTTTTGTCTCAAACTCATCCTTCTTTTATGGAATTAAACTTCATAGTCCTCAAGGACATGTTTCCCTGATTATGCTCACCATCTTCTTCCAAGTGGTGACTTGTTGTTTCCCACTCTTCACCCTGTCATCTTGAGTGAAGTTCCACCATGTGAGTGCAGAGCCTTTTAGTCTTGATTTAGCAATCTTTGTCCTCTGATTTTCAAGGATATCTTCACAATCAAAGAAACTAGAGAGGGCATCCACCCAATCCATAGCAACTTCTGGGTCCATTTTCCCATCATAGGTAGGCAAATCAAGCTCGGCATCCATGATTCTCCTCTCCATAGATTTTAGAGTCTTCTCCAGTAGTCTCTGATCTGCAGGAACTTCTTCCTCCTTCTCAAGGAGTTCTTCCTCACTCCCTTGCTCAACATCTTCAGAGTTTCCACTACTCTTACGGAGCTCTTCCCTAAGATCTTCCACTTCTTGCCTCACTAGCTGCATCTCAAGGTCTCTTTGTTCATCATGCTTTTGTCTTTGTTCCCTCAAGTACCTTACAATCTCTGCATTGGTCATCCTTGAGGACAACCCACCTTCTTCATCTCCAGACATGGTGCTAATCAAATCTCCGACCTAAGGATCTTAGGTGCTCTAATACCACTTGATGTAAGTGCTAGGATAGATGAAAGGAATGAAGACAGTTTGTCTTTCAAAACCTTCTACATAGGTCTTCAAAACACCAACCCACCTTGGCCTAGACTTACACCTTCAAATAAGATCAAAGTACATTCACAAACTTCCAATCAACATCCTGACATAAACTCATCAACTGGTTCAAGATGTGTGGTACCATGCTTCATACTTCTCCTTATGAAGTCACTACCAAACTTGGTTCACAAAGAGGAAATGGCAAGACTAACTTGGAAGGAGTGGATCCACTGTCTAAGGATGGTTTTAGGACCAATCAAACATGTTCTAAAAAATAAGGACTCTCAAGGAGTTCATTGAGAGTATGATCCTTTAACAAGCCATCAAAAGCCTCATAGCCCTACTTGGACTGAATATTCAGTTTTTTCTCCAAAGTCTCAAAAACCTTGACAAGATGGTCACATAAACGAATACCCTTTGGGAAGTTATGGCCAACTTAGAAGAACCGAGATATAAGAAGTTGTACCAGGCAGGAAATCTACTGGTTTTGCTCTGGACCAGAGGGCTAATTAGGCCTCCATTTGTGAAGGAAGTACTAGCTTCAAAGAGTTTCTCTTCCTCTAACCAATTGGGGCATTAGAGGATGTTAGGGTCACACCAAATCCCAATCTAGAGTCCTTGGTGTTTTCTCTACCACGAATTATTCGCTACTGAGTGTGCTTAGAATGGGTGCATACATAGAAATATACACCTAGGGCTGACTGTTCCTCCCATCTTCCTACAAGATCACCATAAAAGCCTACAAAGTCTTTAAACACATGATACAAGGAAGCATTCCACCAAAGGCTATCAATTTCCCATGGTGGAAATGCTCTAAATGAAAGAACTTATCCAAAACCCTAGGTGAAGGAACCAAACCCAGGTAGCAGGGATAAAAATCTCAATAACTTGAGTTAGGAATTGAATCAAAACACCAAACCAAGTGCATATGAAAGGTAAAACATAGAACAATCCAGTCAAATAGTTTGCCTTGTTTAGATGTCGTACATATCCATACAATTCTCTAATGCAACCCAATATGCAGGAAAACAGTCTATTTTATTGATTAAAAAGCCAAATTACATCATGCTACCCTCCACCCGCCTGGTAGGGCTATTTAAAGGTATTCCCCCAACTATTACAACTATATTTCAAACCACGAATTCATTGGGGAAGTCATTGGACTTAGAACTAAGAAGTTGCTAAGTTGTCGAAAAGTTCCTTGACAACTTTTTGACAACAAATTGACAATGTTTGCATTTTTGCACCAAGAGTGCAAGTTTATTGTAAAACATGAACCAATGGTTCAATCATGACTAAAAGGACATAAAAACAATAAAACTCCTAACTCCTAATGTTTTGGGATCCTTTGACCATGATTAACCAAGTGGCTTATGAATGCCAAATCTTGGAACCAGGCCTTACAAGTTGGATCACTAGATTGATAGGATACCTATTAGGACTTGGACATCCACAAGACTCCCCTAAGATTCACAAGAAGATGAAAACTTCAATTTGTTGCAGTGGGTGCTCCTGCACCAGAATTCGAAAATGAATCCACCTAATAGGCTGAATGAATTTTCGTCTACACAACCGAGAAACTCCAAGGGTTTCTGTCCTCAGATTTCGTGTAAATGAAAGTCGAAGCTTTCAAGCTTCTTAGAAAGAAATTAAACAAAACCAAGTATATCAAATGACTTCTTCAAATCCCCTTTTGTAAAATTTTGTAATGTCCCCATTTTGAGCGAGCATTGGAGTTAGTGGATTTAGCCTATCATTGGGTCCTTGTAGGCTAATTTTGGTGATTAGAGGACCTTGTTGTGGGTTTTGGCCCCGTTTTGAGGAATTTACTATTTATAGTAAGTCATCATATGGTTCTACTGAGCTCAGATGATTTAGAGGAGTTATATGATGCGTTCAAATTTTATTTTCGGCTTCCGGTTTGGACTCCAAGATTCTTGGAGGGAGCGTCTATTTTTAGTAAGTCACCCCATTAGATTCATTCATCGTCTTTCTTCATTAGGATCACGCATGAGCTGTCAAATTTCGATTATGATGTTTCTTCAGTCATTTTCGCAAGATGGGCCAATTATGATTATTATTTAATTAAATTGGCTAAGGTTGCTATTTTTATTGGGATTGCATATTGGGCACCTTGGTGTTATAGCTCGTTGGAACCGGGTTGAGAAGTTTTAAATCTTGAGAACATAAAACAGGGACCCTATGTGTCAGAATATCATTATATTAATGAAAAGGTCATTTTTGGAGCAATGGGGGAGTTTAAATTAATAAAGTGACTATATTATATGTCAACTTTAAATTATAACATAAAGTTGCTTTATGAGAAATGAAATTAAAGTAAATTAAAGGAGATGAAGACAAATGGAAATTGAATATTATAAAATGGGATTCGGATTTCATTTCATTCATTCTATTGTGCATTTGATATTATTGATTTGTGTGAAGAGAAATTTGGAACAAGGGTTTCAGTATTTTAGACTTGGAGAATTGTGAATTCTTCAAAGTTTTTACAAGCATTTGAGGTGTTGAAATAAACACTGAGATTTGCTACAGTGTGGGCTTCATTCAAAAGTTCAATTTGAGCTTACAAGGAAGAATCAATACAAGTTTTGAGTTAGTTTGAAGTTTTTTCTGAGGGTGATAGCAGCATTATACCCTAGGCGGTTATCAGTGATTAAATCGCAGCTTTTGTAATTGTTGTGAAGAGAGTTTGAGGCAGCCGCACTCAGCTGCAAACCCACATGAGTCACTGGATGCTAGACAGCTAGGTCTAGAGAAGAACAATATTATTTTGGCATTCAATTTCAAATTGGAGTTGGCTGCTGGAAAAATTCAGGCATTGTTTAGAGATTTTGAAAAGTGTTGAGCTTAATATTTGTGCTGCGATTTGTTTCCAGGTTTTTTCTCAGTTGCATTTTAGTTTTCAGAATTTAATAAATCTTTCTCCATGCATTGTATATACATATAAATCAACAATAATTTATCATAGTTCAATGCATTGGACAATTGTTTAAGAATTACTTTAATGTAAAGTTATTATCTTGCCTAGCAACATTTTTAAAAAATTCAAGGAAATGCTTATTTATTTCAAAAAACAGTTATATATAAAATTTGCATAGCAAATCAGTAGTTTGGCTGAGTTAGAGCCCTTGGGGTTCTTACAAATTCCTTTTTAACATTCATACTAACTTGCAATTGGGAATAATAATAAAGAGACCCCTTATATAATTTTAATTAACTTAAAGTCACTTTATGAATTAATTGTATATTCACCTTATATCTCCCAATATTGGCATCTATCTCCATAAAACACTTTATTCAATTATTTAAAACCTTATAACTCCATGGTGTCAAAATAAAGTCACTTTATGAAAACAGCTTAAATACACTTTAACCCCCTTTATGTCGTCATATCATAAAATCATTTAATATAATTAATATTTTTAAAGTTAAACTTGTTTTAAATTTAATAATTTAACTTAAATCATTAAACCCTTGATAATTGCCAATATCAACTTATGGGAATAATCCATCCACTTTCCAAATATAGATATGATGCCAATTGACCACCCTGGTGACTTACTATAAATAGTAAGTATGAGAAAAACATTCAAGAGACTTACTAAAAATAGTAAGTGTGAATCAAAGTGCCATGAATGATCTCTAGAAAGCACATCACAAATAAAATAGGACACTCTGCTGAATAATACAGAAATAAGCACCAAAATTTGGGGACATTACAATGTAAAGTTAGCATTTCATAATCCTCTTTATGAGATGCTTGTTAGTATTTGGGAGAAACAATTCTCCCAAGATGGTTTGCTTCATTCAATGGATCGTAATTATAGTGGTCTTTTACCATCAGAAAAACTTTTCCCACAAATTGATTTTAGTAGCACATACGACCTGAAGTTGTTTTATTCAAGAGCTAAGAGTGATGCATTCTATGTTACTTGGTGCAGCCAACACACAGGGCCACAGTGCTGATATCACTTATTCATAGGGTTCCATTAGTTTTCTAAAATATGTGCTTTATCAGAGTTGGAAGTACTCAATTGCATTTTAATTGACATATATATTTACTACAGCGTTGGTTTGATGCCATAACATTGTCTTAACTTTAATTTCATTATATAACATCACTGTAAGGGATACTTCAGAATTCAAATTCATGAGTATCATTACTAAAGGAACTTCCAGCCATTAACTAGCAACTGTCCAATCCTTTTGCAAGTCTTGCTGGTAATATCAATATTTTTTTCCATAAAAGATAATCATTACATTTTTTTTAACAAATTATGCATGTACATATAAAAACATAATATTACCAGTTCTTGAGAGACATCCTTTGCAGAGATTCCAAATGGGGCTATAACACTTTGAATCAGAAACTTGTCCTTGCATTGCAAATCTGGTGGAGCCTCTCGCTGAGCTTGCATTGTCACTAGAAAATACCCAAAATAAGATGTTTTACCATGAAATATGCACCTAGGAAATCAAAGCATTCCTTCTTAACCCAAAAAAGTTTGGCACAAAGAATTACCAGTGATGTCGGTACCACTTTGAGGCAAAATTACTCCAGTATTAGGGCGTACACAATATTTTTTAGGAGATGTTGTCTTTACCTGTAGTCACAGTCTCACATGACAATCATTTTCCAAAAATAAATGATTCAAAGTGAAGGGTATATGATGTCCAACAAAACCATAAAAATGGCACTCACAAAACCAAACTACTACTATCAATATATTACATGTGTGTGATTGGCATGGAGAAGATACTTTTGACTATTTTTCTTTCAAGGAAATAAATTAGATTTTCATGAAGAGTGGACGTAATTTGCTTGACCACAAAGGAATATCTACTGTTTCTTTGGAAAGCACATATCATGCTAGATCTTCAGTCACAGCAATTAGATTAGCCAACTTTATGACAAAAGAACAATATGAAACTACAAATCTAAATGCAAGAAGCAGAGGAACGGCAGTATAATGGCTTTTATGGATGACGATACTACAAGCAAACATTTATGTCTAATGTGTAACAGTTTCCCAGTTCCTACATACTACAAAGTGTTCAGAGGAGGAAATTTGGGCCAACTAGACGTTCTTAATAAGAAGCAAAATTTGCTCATCAATAGGAGTTTGCCTAGACGCTAACTGAAATACACTATATTGACTTTTCAGCCATCTAAATAGAAATAAGAAATATTATATGCAACAAAGAACACCCTACACTGGACCTTCTATAACAGAATTGTTCTATTAAGCATCTCGGCCCCGTGCTGAAACCACAATGTTACCAATACCTATGCCAAAATGTATACAACAATGCATTCAATGCTCCCCTATAAAGTTGACAACTATTGTTTCCAGAGAAGACACCTTATTTACTATTTTTCTTGAAATAAACTAAACACGTCCTGAATTTCCCTAAAGGATGGGGGATGACAAAGGGATCTCTCCTACCATCCCCATGTCCCAAGAATAGTAACAGAAATGAAGACATTGGGCTGCCAGTGTGGGCACATCTTCAGTGCAGCTATCTCAGAAACTAGATCCCCACTATCTTGTCACTTCTACTTTTTATGGATGGAAGAACAAATTGAATGAATTAGAAGAGCTTGTTTCCAATTTTGTGACTCATATTCCATGTATATATATTGACAAAAATGACAACAATCTAGATGTGGTATAAGGTGAAATTCAGCAGTTAGTAAAAGACATATTTGGGAAAGCTTAGCATGTGGGCAACATATATCAATTGGACAAATTCCTTGCACACATTCAAAAAGGTGAGGAAACATCAACATAATTAAAAGTATGAGTTTCAGAGGTTTGATATGAAGTAGTAAAAGACACATTTGGGAAAGCCTGGCATGTGAGCAACATGTATCAATTGGACAATATCCTTGCACACATTCAAAGAGGTGAGGAAACGTCAACAGAATTAGATGCATCAGTTTCAGAGGTTTGATATGCAGTTCAGATGCAAATGCTTCAACAAGATTTAGTGGTTGTACTTAATGAACCTAGAGTTGATTAATTTACTCTAAGTAACCATGATGCTACTTTAGCACCAAGATCGTCTGATGGGGTTGCTAAGTAGATATTTTTAGTTGCCTCTATTTTTGGCCATGTGTGCTTCTTAAGGATTCTATATTTTTAGATCTCTTATTTCCTGAGATGTGAGGTTTTGGATTCTTATCTAGGAGATTTACTTCAGAGAAATAGATCTTATCAAAAACATGTTTCTGATTTTATATTGTAAATTATTTAATAAAATAGTTTTTGGGCTTGCTTCGTGTGCAAGAAAACTATTATTAGATTGGAGGTTCTAGTTAGCTTTCAATTTATTTTTCATTGAATGTAAACCTCCTAAACAAATGTCATTTGCCCTCACTTTTACAACAGTACTATTTATGTTTGCTTCTTGTTGAAATTGTTGTGCACAGAGTATCAGCTTTCTATGTTCAATTGTTTTGTGACTTAAGTACAATTTAGTAACTCTGTATGCAATTCTACCATGTTTAATTCATAGTAATGATTAGACATTGTTTATGTTCATTTCAATTGAAACACAATTTATTTGTAGTTTTCAGTCTCTGCATTTAGCTGAAAGTACGAGTGTTCATTAGCAGTGTAAGGTTTTTTTCTGCAATCAATAGAAAGAGTATATATAAACTCTTGTACACTGCAAAAGTACTGAATTTCGTTGTGCCCTACCCATAGAACAAAATGATGATTTTTCATTTAAAGTTTATTTATATTGTGTACTTAATCTTCAATATTTCTAGATTTTATAAATTTCAAGATTTTGAATATATTATTTCTTTGACTCTTCTTAAAGGGAGCTTTGTAATGTCCCCTCTTCACACTTAATCGGATGGTTAATCCATTAGCCTAATTCTGAGTCTTGGTAGGCTAAGTGGTCCGAGTTAAGGGACTATGTGTCCTGATTGAGTTCGTGCAGAAGTGTCCAGGTCTTTTTGGTAGGGTTTCTATTTTTAGAAGGAAGCTATTTTGAGTACTTACTATTTATAGTAAGTTAGTGGGCCACCAGTTCTTTAGTAGTGTAGAGCTTCTATCTATATCTTTGGTGAGTTAAAAGGTGTCAGAAATATTTGCTTAATTGACCTTATTAATCTTTTAGAATGTTACTTTTTAAGTCTCTCGAAAGAGGACCCCATGTCCTAGTCAGACAACGTTGTTTTAAAAAGGGAGCCAATGTATTTCATCGACATGAGACTAATATTATGCCTTGAAAGTGGACTCCCAATGTTAAAGGCAAAAACATTTAAAAGATACAATTTAAAAATGCAAAAAAGGTGGACACCTAGGAAAAGGAGACATAAGGAGATAAAAATAAATTAAAAGAGACCAAAAGGGGAGGTGGAATTTTGGAGGGAAAATGACTTTATAAACTTGGGTTGCCCTTAATCCTCTCTTTTCTTCTTTAAAAGAACAATTTGGCTCTCATTTGAACATGCTTTTTTTGGCAACATAATGAAGTGTTGTTGGAGTGTTTCCAAGAAGGACAATTTGTTGGTTTGAGGACGAATACCCTCAACTAGGACACCGGTTTGAGTGGTGAAAGACCCACTCAAGCTGGTTATTGTTAGAATATCAGAATTTGTAGTTTTTGGGTGTGTGTTTTAGGGTGTGAAGATGGAGGTTTTCAATGTGTTTTGATGTGGGTTTTCAGCCCACAGTTTGGTGTGTGTGGTTTTCAGTGTGTTGGTGATCGTTCTTCATCTTGGAGTGAGTTAGGGTGTGTTTGGTTTCATTTTCAGTTCACTGGAGCTTATTGACGGATCTCTGGAAGTGATTATTCAAGGTGGCTGAAGCACATTTTTTATCATAACTCTTGAAGAGATTTAAATGTGCTTCTGGGTATTGGCTAAATGAATTCCTTGCTGCTAGGCGATAAGGATTGATGTAACACACAAGGGTTTTAGCAAAGCATTGATTTTTTAACTCAAATTTGGCCCTAGAAGGTAGCACCCAGTTTGGTCACTGCAATGCTGTTATAGCAAGTTATTTACTGAGTTCTGAGGGTTGCAAAACACCATCCCACAGGGGTCTAAGTAATCTGGTTGGATCTGGACTAGTTAAAAGGTTAAAGACGTATTGGGGAATATCTTATACAAATCAGCCATAGCCTTCTTGCATGCCCAAGTTGTTGTAGCAGGATTTTTGGATCAGACTTCTAATGATGTTGCTGTTGTAAATCACACTCAAAACTGCAATTTCCAGTTCTGCAACTTTATGAAATAAATTTGCCTTTAAGTTTGAAAATTTTGAATTTGTTGATAACTAGATATAGTCATAATTCAATGCATTTGTTCTACCAGTATGCTGAAGATGAATGCTTCTAAATATCATTGTAATGAGAGCATGAATGCAAGCTGAAACCAAACAACCAATTAGTACAAAATCCACTTGGGTAGCAAACACTTGGAAACATTTCCAAAAAAAATCAGGGGTACTCATTACAGTGGTATTAGAGCACAATTCTTCCTGTCATGTAGTGGGTAATGAGCTTCTATGAGCATCAGTGACAAAGAGAGAAGGTATCAAGAAAGACAAAGGAAAAAGGAAGAAGAATTGTGGGAACAGTGGCCTTCAGACACTGAAGAGCAGCAATCAGTAAACCAATACGAAAACTCTGAAAGCATGGGTGATAGAGGTGAAAGGATAAACAGAGGACCAAAAAATGATCGAACAACTCTTCTTTTGGAGGCTTTGGTTAGAAGTCACGAACAAACCATACAACAAATGTATCAATTAATTAATGCAATTGCTCAAATGGGGCAGGAACAATGGTATGGTAACAACAGACAAGGAAATGGGGGGAATCATCATGGAGCATCAAACCAACATCCCAGGGCAGTGGTAGCTAGACCCCTTATGCCGGTCTTTCCGCCAAGAGAACCACCAGTGAGAAATGAACCTAATTTGCTAGAAATACAGGATGGATCGAGACAGAGTTGGTATGATGCAAGACCTGATTTTCAGCGTGACATAACTCTACGTGATTACATGGATCTTAGGATGAGACACGTGATGGTCCCAACCGGTGCTGAGAGGGGAGGGGTGAATCGGCACTTACTAAAACTTCACAATAAATCTGATATAATGTATCTATAACTGTAAGCAGAACAGATTTTAAAACAGAAATAGCTATCACACAATCAACAATAAGCAACACCAGATTTATCACGTGGAAACCCAAATTGGGAGAAAACCACGGTGTGAGCAAATCTCACAAATTTTGCAATCTTCTGAAGTGTGCCCTGTAAGGAGCCTTCCCTGTTAAAGGATTACAAACGCACTGTTAGATGCGACCTGGTTAAGGGATTTGATACAATAAGGCCTATTAGAACCTGTCTGGTTAGAGGACTTAGAACACCTAAACAGATGTCACCCGGTTAAGGGATTTAATACAAGGGACCTATTAATGTCCACCCAAAATACTGGGATTTCACTATTGCAGTTGTTAGAGAGCAATAGAGGGTTTGATCTTTTGAAGATGGCTTTGCAGAGCCTGATAAGATCATTGTTATACTCAACTAGGAATCATCACTGGTCTCCGCAGGTATGTTCTCTTTGACTGATGTGCTTCTTTGCACACTCTTCTTTGCTTCTTTCCTTCACCTTTGCATACAGGTTCACTCTTTTTCTTTGACAGAATGAAGGCAAACTGTATCATTCATAGGCAAAGGAATAGATAGACTTCTTGCCCTAACTGCATTTTACATGCGTGACATGTTTAAAAGATCACCTTCGGATCCATCACCCAGTGGAGTCTCAGTTCACTGAGGAAACATCTGATGCATGCCATGAGCTTTATCTGCTTTATGAAAGAAACGACAGATATGTGTCACAAGCTTTCCTTCATAAGAGATATCTCCATGTTTTAATGCCACAAACTCAAACCTTCAATCGTGCCTTGTAGTTATCAACTTGATAACTCAAATTCTACCGGATTTTGTGCACCAAACCCTAGTCGAAGTGTCAGACAACTGTTTGCTGACTATAACTTTCCCCAGTTCATCAGTCATGATGAAGTCTTCTCTGATCGGTTTGCGTCCCTAGGTTGTGCACAAGTAGGAAGCTTAGCCTGTCACCATCCCTATTACTTATTGTACTGGTTGCACCCTTTCCTCGGTTCTGTTACTAGTTACATCTTCCTTGGTGACTGGTTGCTCTTATGATCAGTTAGAGTCTTATTACCATGTGTCACCGATCTTCCTTACCAGTTTCTGTCAGTTGTTCCTGACCTGTGACCTGTCCTTGGTTACCTGTCCATGCTTTCTGACTGATTAACACTGTGGACCTTCCTTGTCATAGCTGACAACACTCTTTGCCAATCAATGACAAACCATTTTGCCATATACCGGTCTCCCTCCTTACCGATTACTCTCCTAATGCCAACAACACGTGCACTTCAGGGGAAATAGAGAGCAACACAATGAATTGCGCAGGTAGGTGGGAAGACTCACACTCCTTTAATTTGATGGATCAAGTAAGACCACCGCTAGAGCATGGGTGCAAAAATTGGTACCTACTTCAATCTTAATCCTATGCCAAAAGAGGAATCCATTAAATATGCTTCTTTACATTTGGATGGTGTTGCCCACGAGTGGTGGCATCATGGCATGATCACCATGGGACATGACAAGATTACATCTTATGCAGAGTTCACTGAGAGGCTAATTGAAAGGTTTGACAAAAAGGACCTAGAGTTGCATTTCAAAGAACTATCACAGATGAAACAATGGGGGACAGTTGATGCATATACGCCAATTTTCAGTGATTGTTAGTCTTGGTAACAGACGTTTTGCAAAGGAGGCTTGTCATTTTCATAGATGGGTTAACTAAACCATTGAAGGGGTGGGTAAAAGAATTCAACCCATCTATCTTACAAGAAGCCATCAAGAAAGCACGAGAGATGAAGACATCCTCTTCAAAGAGAAGATTTCAATCAAAGAGGTTCTCACATAAAGGGAACAAAGACAAAAAAAGGCTATTACCTTCAAAGTGAGAGGAGTATACAAGGGCAGAGTGTAGTAGCCTTAATTGATATAGGTGCAACACATAATTTTATTGATAAGAGGTTGGTGACTAGGAAGGGACTTCAAATAGAAGAGCGTGGCGGGTTCAACGTAATGGTAGGTGATGGGCATAAATTTCGAACTTGACTATGCAAAATGGTGATTATCAAGTGCAAGATGAGTTTTATGTTGTTGATATGGGAGGTAATGATGTGATTCTTGGCATGACATGGATGATGTCACTTGTGGAATTCTCTTTCAACTTAGAAAGATTTGAAATGAAGTTTGAGCATAAGGGAAAGAAGGTAGTACTCAAAGGTCTATCAAATGGTGGGCTTAGAGTGGTGTCACGTACGAGGGTGGAGATTTTATTTAGGCATGATCAAGTAGAGTGAGCAGCAGAGTGTGAATATTTCCACAGTTACAAAGGAGGAAAAGAGGTCCTATCATCCAAATATACATGCTTTGATCACTAAACACGGCAAGGTCTTCAATAGCATTCCTTCAAAGAGGCCTCCTAATAGAGGCATTGAGCATGTGATTGAGTTAGAAGAGGGAGTGAAACCTGTTATACCCACTCCATACAGACACCCTAAGAGACTTAAAGATGAAATCGAGAAGGCTATTAAAGAGTTCTTAGAGATGGGACACATTAGGCCAAGTAAGAGCTCTTCTACTTCTTCTATTGTGTTGGTGAAGAAGAATGATGGAACTATGCACATGTGTATTGATTACAGGGTGTTGAACAAGAAGCCTATTAAGAATAGGTACCCAATTATGCACATAGATGAGCTGCATGGGGTGGTCTATTTTTCTAAAATAGACTTGAAATCTGGTTATCATCAAATTAAGGTCAGATAGGACAGAGAAAACCACTACATTTAGATGTCAAGCCATTTTTAGGTTTTTTGTCATGCCTCTTGGTTTGATAAATGCACTTGCTACTTTTCAGTCTTGCATGAACATGATGTTTAGAAATTAGTTATGCAAGTTCATATTGATCTTCTTTGATGACATACTTATTTACAGTAGATCATTGGAAGAGCACTTGAGACATTTAGATGAATTTTTGAGCATTTTGAAGAGTAAATATTTGTTTGCTAAGGAGTCAAAGTGTGAGTTTGGGATGAGTGAATTATTATATCATGGGCACATAATCAGAGCTAATGGAATTCGTGTAGACCCTGAAAAAAGATAAGCTATACTTGATTGGTTTCCACCTACCAAACTTACTCAATTGAAGGGGTTCTTTGAATTGTGTGGGTTTTACAAAAGGTTTGTCAAAGGTTTTTCACAGTTCGCTGCCCCACTTACAGATTTGACTAAAAACGGAGCATTCTCTTGGTCCGAATCAGCACAATCAACCTTTGATCCATAGTTCAAAAACTCGGGCTTGCCACGGACTTGGCAAACCAAAAAATTGGACTCGGACTCGTGAAAGACTCGCGAAAGGACTCAACAAAAGGAAAAAACCATAGTTTTACATAAAACACAGAAATTAATGCATTTAAAGAACATAAGAGCCATAATTGATGTATTTTGCTGATATGACCAAGAGAAAAGACCAAATAAGAGGAAAAGTGAAAAAAAAAACCTTTTTATCACTTGGTTAGGAGTTTGGCTGGGTTGTGTGAGTCAATTAAAAAACTCGCGAGTCCATCTCAAAGAGTCACGCAAATCATTGAAAAAACTCATGAGTCATTGGGCTCGGCTCGTGAGTCCATGGTGAGTCGACTCGGCTAGCCATTGGACTCATGAGACCTTGCAATTCCATGCGAGTTTTTGAACTATGCTTTGATCAATTCAAGCAATTGATGAGCTCATGTCCTCTTTTAGCCATCCTAAATTTCTCTAAACCATTTGAGTTGGAATGTGATGCCTCAAGTGAGAATGGAATACCAAAGACTACCATTAGTGACAGAGACTACAAGTTTATGAGATTGTTTTGCCAAGAGTTATTCATATTGTTAGGAGGGTTGGAGAGGTTGCTTATGAGATAGAGTTACCAACTAGCAACAAAGTGCACAATGTCTTTCACATATCAGGCCTTAAGAAGGCACTTGAGCATAATGTAATACATTCAGTAGAGTTGTCTCCCTCAGATGAGGAAGGAAAATTGATATTGATACCACAAGCAATGATTGATTTTAGGGAGCATACTGTCAAGAGAAGAGTTATCATTGAATATCTAGTGAAGTGGAAGAACTTACCAGTGGAGGATGCTACATGGGGGGATGAGGAGATTTTACAACATCCAGAGTTGCAATTGCTTTAGGACAAGCAATCTTGGGGAGGGAGGATTGTAATGTCCCCTCTTTGCACTTAATTAGATGGTTAATCCATTAGCCTATTTTTGAGTCCCTGTAGGCTAAGTAGTTTGGGTTAACGCACTCTATGTCCTAATTGAGTTTGTGCAAGAGTGTCTAGAGATTTTCGGCAAGGTTTCTATTTTTATCAGGGAGCTATTTTGAGTACTTACTATTTATAGTAAGTCAGTGGGCCACCAATTCTTTAGTAGTGCAAAGCTTCTATCTATATATTTGATGATATAAAAGGTTTCGAAGAAATATTTGATTAATTGGCCTTCTTATTCTTTTAAAATGTTGCTTTTTAAGCCTCTCAGAAAAGAACTCCATGTCCTAGTCAAACAAAATGTTTTAAAAAGGGGGACCAATGTATTGCATGGACATGAGGCTAATATTATGCCTTGAAAGTGGACACTCAATGTTAAAGTCCAAAATGTTTTAAAGATGCAATTTAAAAATGCAAAAAAGTTGGATGCCTAGGAAAAGGAGACATAAGGAGATAAAAATAAATTAAGAGAGCAAAAAGGGGGCTTGCAGTTTTGGGGGGGCAAATGACTTTTAAACTTGGATTGCCCTAATCCTCTATTTTCTTCTTTAAAAGAATACTTTGGCTTTCATTTGAACATTTGTTTTTGGCAACATAACGAAGTGTTGCTGGAGTGTTTCCAGGAAGGACAATCTGCCGGTTTGAGCACAAATACCCTCAGCTAGGACACTGGTTTCAGGGGCGAAAGACCCACTCAGTCTGGTTATTGTTAGAAGATTATAGTTTTTAGTTTTTGGGTGTGTGTTTCGGGGTGTGAAGATGAAGATTTTCAGCATGTTTTGATGTGGGTGTTCAGAATACAGTTTGGTGTGAGTGGTTTTCAGTGTGTTGGCGATCATTCTTCATTTTGGAGTGAGTTAGGGTATGTTTGGTTTCATTTTCACTTTGCTGGAGCAAATTGACAGATTTCTGGAAGTGATTATTCAAGGTGGCTGAAGAACATTTTTTATCATCACTCTTGGAGAGATTTAGATCTGCTTCTGGGTATTCTGCCATTGTGTTTCTCTTGGCTAGACGTTAACACTTGAGCTATTGTTTGTGAGATTTGAAGAGCTGAATTTTATAAGGCCAATCGGCCCAAGATAGGCATTGTTCTTCATTACTAGCACATGGATACTGGAGAGGGGGTGCAAATTCTGTTCTCTGATTTTTTGGAAAGGGTTGGCATCAGAATTTATGGTCACAGATTGCAAACAGAGACTTCTGGAGAAGTTTGGAGTTGTTGGTGACATTGAAATCATCTCCATAAATTTGCCCTTGACATACGAGGATACCCAAGTAGTGCTAGCCAAATTGTTGTATGCTAACTTTCATTGTTGGAACCCATAACAGGTCTGCAATATGATTTAAATCTGGTTGTAATATCTGGACTGAGTTTATTGTTGTTTGAATAAAGACTAGTTGTGATCTGCTCATTACTTATATATTGTGTTGCAAATTTATCATGCTTGTGTATGTTCTTCATTATGAATGAGTTCTGATTACATCAAACAGAAAACTACTTTCTTTTCTTCCATAAACTTGCAAACATATTTCAAAAAAAGAAAAATAGGGGTGGTCATTACAAGCTTCCCCTCACAATTTGAAGAAACGTTTTCTATCTTGCATTTTACTTTATTTCATGTAAACTGAACGGCACAAATTTAAATACTAATAAAATGCAAACACCTTCAAGGCATGTACTTTTAATATTATATCCAAAAGTGAATGGTTTGACTTTGAACTCTTTCAAAGCATTATTTGCATAATCTCGCCATGTTTCATAAATGTTAATCCCCTAATAGATGCATGAGCACTTCTCTACCACTTTGTTAATCTAAAATATCAAAGTACAAGCAGGATAGTTTTAGGAGTTTGGAGACAGATTTTCAATTGAAAAAAGATTAAAGGTTTGCAAAGAACAGATTTCAGTAGCTTTCACCATTAGGAGTTGAGAATTTGATCAAATTCAACAATTTTAGTTTCCATTTGAATAAGGCGCCAGAGTTTTCAGATACAAGTCATGGTGAGGCATCAATTCCAAGTTTCTTCAAAGGATATGTCATGTTCAAAGGCACTTCAACTAGATTTCATATTACTTAATTTTAGCTAATTCCATGTTTGCAGTAGAGGGTCTATTATTGGGGCAGATTTCAGAAATCTTATTTGATGTCAGTTTTATTCAAAAACGTTTTTTTAGCTATTGATTTAAAGTATTTCTATTTTTCAGCTATTTTAAGTGAGCTAGCTTAAAGACCTGGTGTTTGTGAGGATTTTCATGATTATCTGAAATCCCAAAATATATTGTTTTGAAAACTTATAAATACGAGCTTTATACAAAATTTTCTTAATGATGATTGATGCTATGCTTATGCTGTTGATATTATTCAAGTTTGTGTTCAATCTAGTTTTCTTGTGTCTGCAATTATTATGTTTATGATTTCATCAACGGAATTGAAAGTGGGTAATAACATCAAGCTTTGTATTGATCTTGTCCAAGTTGTAGGTTTGTATGCATATTTACCTATTTGATTTGTTTTCATATACATGGACTTGTTTTCTTTTTCTTTAAACCATTAGATCAAGTGATCATTGTGTTTAGAGAAGTGTTTGATTCATCTTCTTTAGATCCCTGAAATAAAAAAAATCTTGTCTTTGAGAAAAGATTTGGTCTTAGTCTTGTGATCATATACAAGGCCAAAAAGACAAGTTAAAATCAATTTAGTTTATTTCACTTTGCAAAAATCTCTCAAAGATTTATTGTGCATAGCTTGACTATTTGTAGATACTGTCCATAATCTACTATCTAGGGTTAGTCTCAAGCTATAAGGGAGCTTCCCATTCCAATTTGAATAAATATTTACCTCACGTTATCATAAAATCCTGAACTGGAATATTTCTGAATTTTCGCAAATGTCATATCTTCCAATACATTCTTTGATACCATTGTAAGATGCATTACTAAGATTTTGTAACAACTTGTAATGTTTTCACCCATTCAACTCATAACAATTTCACCACAAAATTTGGTGGAACCTAATAACTATGTTACCATGTCCTTCCCCTGCACCCCCCAGGTCCTGGTCTGGTTCGAACTGGGTTCTGGTCCTTGTCTGGTCCTCTGTGGATTCAACCAGAGTCCTACCCACAACCTGTGGGTTCGACCTAGACAAACCCAAGCAAATATGTGCTGAATTTCACCTCCAGATGTGTCCAGGCAGTGAATTTGACAATTAATACACTTGACAACATTGGCTTTAATATTTTTTATTACAGTTTCAAAATGCTTAAAAGCACACGGATTGGTGAGACAACATTGAGATTGACACCCAATCTGAAACAGAGACAGCTTTGGAATGGAGCGCTATGATATTTTATGTAGTATAGTGAGACTCCCAGTAAACATAAATAGGGGCGAAAGTTATCTGGTTAGATGAGGAACCATATTCATTTGCTCTCTTAGTTTACAGTTTGTAAATTTGTAATGTCCCCGTTTTTAGGCCCTTGGGATTAGCTTATTTCAGTGACCCTCGTAAGCTAATCAAGTTGTCAGAGGGGGTCGTTTGGCAAAGCCAATGGTTGGTTTCCACTCTGGAGATCTCAGATATGAGGATTGCTCTTCGTTGGGGGTCAGTTTGGCAAACTTACTATTTGTGATAGCCCTTGTAATAAATAATTTATATATATATATATTAATTGAATATATCAATTAAACATTAATAATTAAATAATTGAATATATTATTATTAAATAAATAATTGGATAATAAATTATATATGAAAATAACTATCAATTAATAAATATAATCATAATAAATATTAATTAACAAAGTCAATTATCGCTAGGCATTAATACGATTTGTATGCATATCGCTCAAGAAGAATGCAATCGAACATATTATTGTCCCAAGGTAAGTCAAATGAACAACGATAGTCAGTTGGTGGCAGCGATTAACATAGCCACTAAAGTGCGGTTAAGGCTTTAACTATTGGTTATGAAAGGAGGCGATTAGGGCCCGTTTGGTTCCTGGTATTAACCTGGAATAGTCATTATTTAATGCGAGAATTAAATAATTCGTCGTTTGTGGCCATTTTTTGAATTCCCGAATTAGAAAATTAATCCCCATTTTTGGGCCAATGCTTGGATTAATTAATTCCAAAGAAAACCTGGAATTCGTTTTTAATTCCAAAATAAGTTTTTCATGGATTCGAAATTACAACAAAATGTATAAGTTTTTCGGGTCCACGTGTGAACGGTTAAGGGATTATAATCTTATTTTTTTATAAAAAAAAAATTTAATAATTTTTTTTATAAGCTTATTTTTTTTAATTTAATAATACATATTTTAATTTGAAAATATATAAGTTAAAAATACATATATATTTTAATTAAAAAACTAGTAACAAAAATGATAAGTTCAAAAATTAAAATCTGTAAGAATATATTTTTTTTATAATTATAATTTTTTAATAAGTTAAAAATACATATTGTTCAAATTAATTAAAAAAATGAAAAATAATCCTTATTCCAATTCCACATTATGGGATCCAAACACAGAATATATTATTTCAGCTTTCGTTTTCAGGATTAATTAATCCAAGAATAGGTCCTTATTCTAGAATAGGCCTATTCTGGATAAATTAATTTCATGCACCAAACGGGCCCTTAAGGAATAAGAATGTTTGTTAACCATCAAAGGATGCAACCCTTCAGTTTTCCAAGATATTTAATAAAAATTGATTTCATTCTCAAAGATGGGGGGAGCACAGAATAATAATCGCAGAACATAATGGAGGGAAGCAAGAAATACATATAAAAGGGAATAAAATATTTTTGGGACTGACCATGAGACAGAGGTCAGAAGTAAATATAATATATAATATTGTTATTGCTGGTGAGCATCAAATAGCAAATAGTTTGCTGTGACTTATATATTGTCACTAGTTCACAGAATATTATATTATGAAAAGGCTAAAAAGATCATAAAATTTGCTGGCAGAAATCAGAGTGTTATTAGCAATGAATGTATATATATGGTCTAATTAGTATATTTAGTATTGATATCAGTTATAAAAGCAGGATCATGTATATATGAAACACATACGTGTAAAATTATGATAGTGTTGTAAATTATATAATACATAAATATACAGTAATACAGTTATATACAGTAATGTCATAATTATACAGTAATACAGTTATATACAGTGATATAACTGATGTAAATTATGACAGACAGGTGTGTGTGTATATATATAAGATTATTATGTGAATTGTTGTCAGCAGTCAATTAATTGATGTTGATAATATTATTAATGGCTAATATATATATGGTCACTATATATATTATATTATTAATATTAGATATAATAGTAAGATTATAAATGCGTATATATATATATATAATAAAATCAGAATTATATGTATGTTTATACATATAGTGGTAATACATGAGATATTAATGTATATATGTCCATATTCAAATCTGTTACTGCTTCAAACATGAGAATGAAAGGCAGAGGCTACCAAAGAGGGGCAATCTAAATCCAATAGGGTAACTCCCAAGATAGGGTAGCGACCAGCCCCCTCTTTAACCTTGAGAGCTTGAGCTCGAGACAAGTTAAAGGCTGAGTCTATAAACTTTGAGGGAGTCTATCAATGGTCTCTAAACGCTTTGGTTTGCCTCCAATGTCTTCTCCCTTCTCAAGGATTGAAGTAATAATAAGGTCAGTCTTGTAATATGGATTGGAAATAGCCAAAATTCTTAATTCATTATTTGTTCTTTATTTTTACTCCAAATATTAATGTTAATCAACAGGGGACATTACACTATTTATAGTAAGTGGTATTTTTGGTGTTAGTCTGGATTGCTATGTTTAGCAGAGCGCTTGTGCAGTGGTTTTAGTTGATGCAGGATTTCTTTTGCAAAATCTCCAGTTTGCAGGACTTGTTATTTTTAGTAAGTCCAATTTGGTCTGGTTACTATTTTTGGCAGGGCAGTGTATGCTCAGGATGTTGTTGTCAATTGATTTGATTACACCACATTTTAATTGGAGTTATTAAATTAAGTTGCTTTAATTTAATAACTATGTACTTTTCATGTTATAATTTAGTGGTGTGTGGATGAAGCTTCTTTAATGAAAGGTGTATTGAAGAAGACTTCCAAATTGCATTATAAAGCAAAGTGAGAAATCGAATTTCTCTACCCATGATTATTTTGATGAAATTGAGAAGTTGTGTTTAAAGAAAGAAATCGAGTTTCTAGAAGGAGAGCTATGGTTTGGGGTTTGGTCTTCATGTTTGGAGAAAACACCAAATTCTTCATGATAATTGTTGCACTTTGAATTGGCTACTATGGCCAGTGAATTGTGATGAATTTGTTCCTTGTAGTGTTGAATGATGGAGTCCGTACGGCTTCAGCAAGGAGTTGCAAGTTATATCAATGATTGCAAATTTATCCTTCAGTATTTATCTCACCTTGCCTAGAGGCTGTGGTATTACAATGAGCAGCTGCGACTTGGTGGTAAGAATTGTATTTGTTGCTGCGATACAATGATAGGATGCTGCGTTTAATTCATTCAGAGCAGATTTGGCTGCGTATCAGTAATTAGTGACGGTGTTGATTACTTTGGAGATCGGAATGATTGTTTGGAGGCTGTGTTTAGTATTTTGAAGGCTGGAGAATATCTTCATAGTGGATGTGTGCTATTTAAGGATTAACGTTGCCAGCCAAGGATTTCCTTGTGATGTATGGCAACTGTTTGACAATTCAGGTGCCATTAATATTAAACTTTGCTTTTTATTTCTTGCAAATGCTAAATCAATTTTATGAGCATTGAAATTAAATGGTTGTTGGTGTTATTTCAAAATTCTAGAAAAATAAAAAAGAAACATATATATTTTAAAATACAAAAAAGAATTGCAAATAAAATAGAGTTAGAAGCTAGTTTGCAGTTGAGAGCCGATTGGGCTCATCACAGTGGTATTAGAGCTTTGATCTTGCCAGCCTGGAGGTAATGAGGGCTTAGCTATGGCAAACAAGTTTGTGTTTGAAATGCATTACACCCGCAAGGGTAGAGCTTCACCCCCATCAAAGGGTAGTGAATAGGGTCCACAGGCTGAACATACAAGTGACAGGAACAAAAACAATATTGGCAATGATGTTGATAGGAAAGCCAGAGACGCTTTTAGAAATTTAGCAAAAAGTCAGTATCATGTTGCAAATGTTTTGCAACAATCGTCAGACACACTTCAGCATATTACTTTACTAGGTGATCGTACCAGAGACAAAGGTACGAGGAGTGCTCCAGTCAGCTCCCACAGGTCTAGAGCAGATGACAGACAGGAATATAGAGCTGGCCGTACAGGCACTTATGATAGGCCTCTACACCCTACTTTCTTAAGGCCTGAGCTGGATGCAGTCAGTGTGGAGACAGAGCCGGCACCATTTGTTAATGACATGGTGGCACATCTACAAAGTGAGATGCTCTTCCAGAAGCAATCAAAAGAAATCTGAATTTTGACAGGTACTTGACACAGAAGAGAGAGCATTCCAGAGGCAGGTCAGCTCCTGACACTAGGTAGAAGCCTAGGCAGAATGATCTTAAGCAGGCAACCAGTAAGTTGACTCTAGCTCACTTTGATGGAAGTGGGAAAACGACAGCTAGAGCTTGGGTTCACAAGCTGGACACATATTTCACTCCGTCCTATGTTTGAGGAGGACACCATACGCTTTGTCATGCTACATTTAGATGGAGTAGCTCATGACTGGTGGTACCATGGGCTAGTGTCTCTACGACATGATCAAATCGTCTATTACTACTAGTTTGTTGATAGGATAGAACAGTTTGACAGGAAGGACCCTGAGACTTACTTCAGAGAGTTAGCTCAGTTGAGGCAGACAGGTGGCCTTGAGGCCTTTATCAGTGAGTTACAACGGTTATCAATCATGGTTTATGACATCTCTGAGAGGAAAGTCATGCTTTTCATCGAGGGTTTGACTGAGCCATATAGAGGGTGGGTTAAGTCCCTAGATCCACCTACTTTACGGGAGGCTACGAAAAAAGCTAGAAATCTTGAGCCTTTTGTTTCACGAGGCAAGTCTACTTTAAATCCTATTATCACTCTTGCAGAAGAGGTACCTCCACCAGTTGTTGACAGAAAGAAATCGGCAGGTAGGCTTGATGATGCTACTCGAGAGGATTTGAGGAGGCAGCTTTGCTACTGATGCAAAGAGCCTTATGATAGAGAGCACTCTTGCCTTATGAGGCCTAAGGGAAGGGCAAACTGATCTATGTGGGTGTACTCAAGTGAGAGTGAGGTTGAATCTTCACATCAGCCAGCTAGTTCAGAATCGGATGAGGCTCAGAAGGTCTCTACAGAGTTTGGTCCTGATGCCAAATTATCACCCATAGTGTTGACCACTGTTGTACTACTTCCCACTGCTTTCAAATTGTAGGGATTAGTGGAAGGACAACCTTGCATTGCTATGATGGACACTAGAGCTACACACAATTTCATTCATGAGAGATTTGCTAGTAAGTATGGTCTTCAGATAGAGGAGTTTGTTGGATTTCGAGTTAGGGTGGTAGATGGCTACACCCTTACCTGTACCAAGCGCATCAATCATCTCTCTTTGTTCTTTGGTGACTATGAGTTAAGAGTTTGATTTCTATGTGATTGATTTGGGAGAGATGGATGTGGTGCTAGGATGCAGTGGTTAAAGGAGATTAAGGAGTTCTACCTTAGCCTGAGCTAGAGATGAGATTTGAGTATCAAGGCAAGGAGTATGTTTTACAGGGTCTCGCTAAGGGGCTTCTACGCACTATGTCCTTTTGTGCTGTAGATAGGGAGGATATTCAAAGGCATGATTCCATTCAAATAGAGCAGGTTACACATCATATCTCTCACAGCTCATAGTTACCTAGCTCAGAGCAGTAGGCGGGAGCAATTCACTTTGTGAACAATCCTTGATTGATATGGATGTCACTATGTCTTATGACAATCCGTTGTTTGGGCTCAGTGATGATGATGACGATGTTTGGGATCCTATCAATGCACTGGGTTATCAGACAGCCTTTACAGGATGTCAGACAGATCTTGCTGAGCAGTTTACAGAGGTGTACACAGTGAGGAGCGCATACAGTTTTACATTTGATCCTCATGTTCAAGATATCTACCAGTTGCAGAGTTCATCAGTGCATCTGTTTGATGACTAGTATGATCGTTTAGTTAGCACGAAGACTAGAAGCAAGTCCAGTTTGTCGGTCGAGTTACTTCCGTGTGAGTTACTCTCAGTTGAGTTACTCACGTGTGATGTTCCTATTTTAGCATCATCGGTTCGAGTGTTGAGTTCAGTTTCTCAAACTCTACAGTTTGTATTGTTGATGATGGTGATGTCTTTATAGGAGTTTGGTGATGACAGGGACATTACACATGTCTATCCATGGGATCCGGGTGGACTGTGATGTTGCATTTATTTTCATGATTGCTTGAGGACAAGCAATCTTGGGAAGGGAAGACTGTAATGTCCCCATTTTTAGGCCCTTGGGATTAGCTTATTTCAGTGACCCTCGTAAGCTAATCAGGTTGTCAGAGAGGGTCATTTGGCAGAGCTAGTGGTTGGTTTCCACTCAGGAGATCTCGGATGCTAGGACTGCTCTTCGTTGGAGGTTAGTTTGGCAGACTTACTATTTATAGTAAGTGGTATTTTTGGTGTTAGTCTGGATTGCTCTGTTTAGCAAAGCAGCTGTGCAGTGGTTTCAATTGATGCAAGATTTCTTATGCAAAATCTCCAGTTTGAGGGACTTGCTATTTTTAGTAAGTCTAATTTGGTCTGGTTACTATTTCTGGCAGGGCAGTGTATGCTCAGGATGTTTTTGTCAGATGATTTGATTACACCACGAAAGCATGAGACTCCCAAATGTGTAATGTCCCCAATTTTCCATCTTCTAGGATTAGCTTGGTTTGGCGACCCTCGCAAGCTAATCAGGTGATCAGAGGGGGTCAAATGTTAGAACCAGTGTTGGGATTCCATTCTGGAGATTCAGTTTATCAGGTCTGCTCTTCGTTCGGGTCAATTCGGTCGACTTACTATTTTTAGTAAGTGGTATTTTGGGTATGGCCGGGATTAGCAAGGTGTCTGCATGGAGTGTCAGATGTTTCAGGATCGAGCTTCAGGGAATCTCCAGTTTGAGAGACTTACTATTTATAGCAAGTCTATATTTAGCAGCTGGCTATTTTTGGCAGTGGGTTATTTCCGGCAGGGTGGTTGGTGTTCGGCTCTGGTGTTGGAAATGAGTTTGTTTCAGTTAGCAGAAGTCAGTGGCTTTGTTTTTAAAGTTATCATTATTAAATTAAAGTATTTTAATTTAATAACTTAAGTACTTTATAACTTTATTGTTATAAAGTGAAATTATCATTTAAAAGCCTTTTATATTAAAAAAGTGAAATTGTGCTTTTTCCGAAAAAACTAGAAGTACAACTCGAAAAAGCACTTTCATTTACCCATTGTTGATTTGATAAATTGTTTATGTGAGAATTCTGCTTGGCTTGGAAAAGCTAGGGTTTCTAGAGCTTGGTCTTCATTTTTTGAGAGAGTTCTTCTGAGATTGTTGAGCTTGGTCTTCTTCCAAGAGAGAGCTCGTTCTGATTCTAAATTTTAATCCAGTGCTGATGTATACTCGAATTGTGGCACATTCAAAATTAATTGTTGAAGACTTACAGGAAGAATTTTAAGAGGGTTTCAATATTTAATTTCAGAGTAACGAGAATTTCTATTGGAGATTGAGCGATTGAGTTGGTTTGTTACCAACGAATTGTGCAAGCTTTGCGATCTAGTTTGTTGAATGATCATTGCATTGGGAAAACCGTACACCAAATCCGTACGGAGGTAATTCTGGAACCGCATGTGCCTGGGACTCACACTGGTTGCTGCAGCTGTGTGTTCGTGGTGTTGCGGGTTGAGGTTAGGCTGCCGATAAAGTATGGCAGTGCTGGAGATCTTCTATCACCTGCAGCAGGACGCGTACATGCTAAGGGCCGTTTGCTGCTGGAAAGTTACAGCAAGACAGAATTTACTGTAAAGATAGGAAGCCGCCTTCCTTGCCATTGTTTGCAGAGAATTATTATTCATTACACTCGTGTAAGTGTGATGGCAGTTTGGTAGTGGACGTCAGGGATTAAAGAATATAGACTATGTTGGCAAGTTGTGAGTGCATTCTAGAATTGACGTTTCCGGCCAGGAGTTTCCAGAATTTGGTGTTCTTTGTGTTACTAGTAAGGGTACCTATCTTTTAATGTTAAACAGTACTTATCAAACTTGTTGAATAATCATGGCAAATTAGTAATTGTTGATTGGTTAAATGATTATTATGGAGATTTAAAATGATAATAATTTGCTGTTGTTATTTTAATAAAAATTCTGGAAACATTTATTGAGATTCAATTGTTAAATCTGAAAATTCTGCCAAAAACATGCAATTGAACTGTGAAAGAGTTAGTTTCGTTATAGAGAGTCAGTTGGGTTCTTCGCAGTGGTATCAGAGCACTGATCTTGCCATTTTGAAGGGTATGAAAATAAATAATGGCAGATAGATTTGTACCAAGAGTGCACTATACCCGCAGGGGTAGAAATTCACCACCTCCCGAAGGTAATGAACAGGGCCCACAGAATGAACAAGCAGGAAACATAAATAATATTGAAAATGATATTGACAGGGAGGCCAGAGATGCCCTTAGGAATATAGCAAATGGTCAGCATCATGTTGCAAATGTATTGCAATAGCTTTCAGACACTCTACAACGCATCGCATTACCAGGTGATCGTGCTAGAGACAGAGGTGCGAGGAGTGTTTCAGTTAGATCACACGGGCCACGAGCAGATAACAGGCGTGATTATAGAACTAGCCATACAGGTATTTATGATAAGCCTCTTTGTCCTACTTTCTTGAGGCTTGAGTTGGATGCAGTTAGTGTAGAGACAGCGCCGATACCATTTGTTGATAACATGGTGGCACAGTTTGCAGAGTGGGATGCTCTTCCAGAAGCAATTAAGAGGAATTTGAATTTTGACAAGTACTTGATACAGAAGAGAGAGCATTCCAGAGGTTCTTCTCAGGAGGATGTGGCTATGACAAACTTTCTTGAGGACAGTTGCATTGAGTCTCATCATATCCATGAAACAGAAGCTCGTGATCAGGAGAATGCTGATGTCATGATAGCCACCAGTGATGGCAGCCCTACATCGACTGGTAGCAATGAAATTACTAATGATATAGGTTCTGATTTTTATGACAGCAGTCCTATGTGTGAGCTTATTGATGACGTTGATGACAAGGCAAGTGTAGGGGGTGTTCTGGACACTAGCGATGTTATCTATGAGGATGATTCATGCTGCAGCAAGTCTGGTATATCATATCAGATATTGGATGATGACTCAGAGTGGTTATCAGATGATGATAGGTCCCAAGATCATACTTTACAGGGACTTATTGCAAATAGGAAGGATTTACAGAGGCATGAGTCAATTCAAATAGAGCAGATTACACATCATGTCTCTCAGAGTTCACCATATTATGGCTCAGATCAGCAGATGGGTGATGTTCATTTTGTAAACAATCCTTTATTTGAGGTAGATGTTGTTATGACTTATGACAACCAGTTGTTTGAGCTTAGTGATGATCCCTTACAGGTGTCGTACAATGATGATGATGATGTTTGGGATCCTATTAGTACACTCGAGTATTAGGAGGATTTTATGGGAGGTCAGTTAGGCTTAGATGGACAGTTTACCCAGGTGTATACAATGAGGAGTGCTTATAGCTTTACATTTGGTCCTCACGTTCAGGATATCTATCTGTTGCACAGTTCTTCAACGCATCCTTTTTATGACTGGTATGATGATTTGGTTAGTTTGAAGACTGGGAGCAAGTCCAGTCTGTTGGTTGAGTTACTCCCGTGTGAGTTACTCTCGGTTGAGTTTCTCCCACGTAGCGATTATGTTGCAACATCATCAGTTCAAGTGTTGAGTGCAATTTTCCAGTTGCTAATGTTGGTATTGTTGATGTTGTTGACTTCTTTACAAGAGTATGAGGTTGATCGGGACATTACTCATGACCATCCTTGGGATCCAGGTGGATTGTGATGTTGCTTGTTTTTCCTGATTGCTTGAGAACGATTAATCTTAGGAAGGGAGGACTGTAATGTCCCCGATTTTCCGTCTTCTGGGATTAGCTTGGTTTGGCGACCCTCGCAAGCTAATCAGGTGATCAGAGGGGGTCAGATGCCAGAACCAGTGTTGGGATTCCATTCTGGGGATTCAGTTTATCAGGTCTGCTCTTCGTTCGGGTCAATTCGGTCGACTTACTATTTTTAGTAAGTGGTATTTTGGGTATGGCCGAGATTAGCAGGGTGTCTGCACGGAGTGTCAAATGTTTTAGGATCGAGCTTCAAGGAATCTCCAGTTTGAGAGACTTACTATTTATAGTAAGTCTATATTTAGCAGCTGGCTATTTTTGGCAATGGGTTATTTCCGGCAAGGCAGTTGGCGTTCAGCTTTGGTGTCGGAAATGAGTTTGTTTCAGTTAGCAGAAGTCAGTGGCTTTGTTTTTAAAGTTATCTTTATTAAATTAAAGTATTTTAATTTAATAACTTAAGTACTTTATAACTTTATTGTTATAAAGTGAAATTATCATTTAAAAGCCTTTTATATTAAAAAAGTGAAATTGTGTTTTTTCCAAAAAAACTATAAGTACAACTCGAAAAAGCACTTTCATTTACCCATTGTTGATTTGATAAATTGTTTATGTGAGAATTCTGCTTGGCTTGGAAAAGCTAGGGTTTCTGGAACTTGGTCTTCATTTTTTGAGAGAGTTCTTCTGAGATTGTTGAGCTTGGTCTTCTTCCAAGAGAGAGCTCGTTCTGATTCTAAATTTTAATCCAGTGCTGATGTATACTGGAATTGTGGCACATTCAAAATTAATTGTTGAAGAGTTACAAGAAGAATTTTAAGAGGGTTTGAATATTTAATTTCAGAGTAAAGAGAATTTCTATTGGAGATTGAGCAATTGAGTTGGTTTGTTACCAACGAATTGTGCAAGCTTTGCGATCTAGTTTGTTGAATGATCATTGCATTGGGAAAACCGTACACCAGATCCGTACGGAGGTAATTCTGGAACCGCATGTGCCTGGGACTCACGCTAGTTGCTGCAGCCGTGTGTTAGTGGTGTTGTGGGTTGAGGTTAGGCTGTCGATAAAGTTTGGCAGTGCTGGAGATCTTTTGTCACCTGCAGCAGGACATGTACATGCCAAGGGCCATTTGCTACTGGTAAGTTACGGCAAGACAGAATTTATTGTGAAGATAGGAAGCCGCCTTCCTTGCCATTGTTTGCAGAGAATTATTATTCATTACACTCCTTGTGTAAATGTGATGGCAGTTTGGTAGTGGACATCAGGGATTAAAGAATATAGACTATGTTAGCAAGCTGTGAGTGCATTCTAGAATTGACGTTTCCAGCCAGGAGTTTCCAGAATTTGGTGTTCTTTGTGTTACTAGTAAGGGTACCTATCTTTTAATGTTAAACAGTACTTATCAAACTTGTTGAATAATCATGGCAAATTAGTAATTGTTGATTGGTTAAATGATTATTATGGAGATTTAAAATGATAATAATTTGCTGTTATTTAAATAAAAATTCTGGAAACATTTATTGAGATTCAATTGTTAAATCTGAAAATTCTACCAAAAATGTGCAATTGAACTGTGAAAGAGTTAGTTTCGTTAGAGAGAGCCAATTGGGTTCTTCGCAGAATGCGTGTCGTGTCCCCATCGGAGTTGCCAAAAACTGTTGGCTAAAAATTTTGTAAGTCACTGAAACCACAACTTACAAAATTGTGGCTTTAGGCAACGTCTCGTGAGATTTCTCTCTCCTCTCAGCAATAGGAGAAGCTCCCTTCTTACCATAGGTGGCTTCAACAGGAACTTAACTGAAATTACAGAAGGATCGGTTCTCTTAATCAATTCCTGTTTTTTTAGGAATGATTTGCAAACAACTACAACTTCAAATTTAACAAAAAGGGTTTATTGCTACGATAATATCGGTGCCTCCGGGATTGATGTAAGAACAACACCAGAGACAACAGTTTACTTATATATTTTGTGAAACAAATACAGGAACCCAAAGTCTCATGAGCTTGTCTCAAATGAGGATTCAATAATCAGAATAACCAATAAGGCACAAAGTCTCTTACTGGATACTCTAAAACTTAACAAAAATACTTACAACTAAAGCCCAAAGTCTTTTAGTTCTAAGTAATTGCAGCCACTACTAATTATAACAATTTGTCCTCCTGCAGCACAAAGTCTTCAAAAGTTCAAATTGACTTTGAATACAATAGGCAACTCAAAGTCTGCACAATTGAATTCAAATCCCTCTTGAACAAGGCACCAAAACTCACAATCAACTCAAGAAAATGTCGTCACATAACAGTTTGAATTGGCACAAAGTCTCAAAACAACCTGTCTCTTTTATTGAAAGCAATCCAATCTACATCCGAACACAAAGTCTTAAAGTGCATATACAAACTGGCAAAAATTTCTTGCATTGCCAAAAGATGATTATTTACAATGAACTCCTCCTTCATATAGGAAAAGAGTGGAGAGAAAGGTGGAGAAAGAAGGGGAAAACCCTCAACCACCTTGACTTATTCTCTAACTAACTGGCTAACGTTGACTTATTCAATGCTACAAGGCTTAAAGCACTTGCAAAATGATTACATGAAACAAATTTGCACATGATACTATCACATGCAATTACATCTTGTTTTTACATTATATGTAATCTATCAAATACAAATTACAAATACAAGATGAAACTAATCTTAAGTGCCTAACAAGACACGACTACTATTACATCATCACTTATTGGTCCTCATGCTGCTACAAGATGCTTGATGATTGATGTGTTCTGGTTTGGTGAAAGCATCTCAAACTGGAATATGAATCTGCATCTTTGATTTATCTACATTATAGTGGTAGCTACTGGAAAGGCATCTTTTCATGACCATTTTGGTCTTGAAAGCATTCTATGCTCTCAGTCACTTTTCACCTCTTTGTCGGCTCCATCAAGTGGTATACTTTTGCAACCTTGGAATCCATAATTGAGATTTAGAAACCTTGAGTACATGTTGAGAAGAACATCATATCCTGTATGAGAATGTGAAGAGCCCAACTGGCTCTCAATAGCAATCTGTCTTTTCTAATTAAATTGCAATTATTTTTTGTGTGTTTTCAATACATATATGAATTTTCATAAACTTTCCAATCACCACATGACAATATTAACAACAATTTAATTTCCAAATGCTCTTTGATTGCACTTTTAAACCAGAATTTGATCAAACTGTTATTAAAATAACAATAACAATGATAACAAGAAAGTTCAAGGCACCTTAGATTCAAATGGAACTGCAAAATTGTAATGTCCCCGTTTTTCAGTCTTCTGAGATTAGCTTGGTTTGGCAACCCTCGCAAGCTAATCAGGTGATCAGAGGGGGTCAGTTGGTGGAGCCAGTGTTGGGATTCCATTCTAGAGGTTCAGGTTACCAGGTCTGCTCTTCGTTCGGGTCAGTTTGGTTAACTTACTATTTTTAGTAAGTGGTATTTTGGGTATGACCAGGGTTAGCAAGGCGTCTGCACGGGGTGTCAGATGTTTCTGGATTGAGTTTCAGGGGATCTCCAGTTTGAGAGACTTACTATTTATAGTAAGTCTATTTTTGGCAGTTGGCTATTTCTGGCAGGGCAGTTGGAGTTTGAGGTTCTGATGTCAGAAATGAGTTTGTTGCAGTCAGTGGATTTCAATGGCTTCTTATTTTAAGTTGTCATTATTAAATTAAGTTATTTTAATTTAATAACTTTACGACTTTATAACTTTATTGTTATAAAATGAAATTGTGACAAAGAAGCCTCTTAAGTGAAAAAAGTGAAGTTGAAATTTTTTTCCAAAAAAGCTATATATTCATTTTGAAAAAGCACTTTTCATTACGATTGAGGGTTTGATAAATTGTTTTGTGAGAGAATTCTGCTTGGCTTGGAAAGAAGCTAGGGTTTTGAGCTTGGTCTTCATTTTTGGAGAAAGTTCTACAATTTCTTGAGTTTGGTCTTCAATTCCTAGAGAGAACTCTTGGATTTTTCTTGTGCTGAAAGTGATTGTTGAATGAGAGATTGTGTGTTGCAATATACATACAATTTTAATCTTTCTAGAGAGTTGTCGTACAATAATCAGGAAGGGCCGTACAGATTTAATGCTGGAGCCATTTTGTATGAGGGTTGCGTGGTTGTCTAGAAGAGCTGCGTTTGAGGGTTTGACTGCTGCGATAATTATTTGGAGGTTCATAATTGTCCATGGATGACAATATTCTGGTTGTAAAGGCTGCGTTAAACCTCTAGAGTGCTGCGTGAGTTATTGGCAGGGGTGCGTATGTATTTTTTGAGGGCTGGGTTATCATTCATTTGAAGCTGCAACCTTCCTTCCATGCTGTGTCCACACTAGAAAGAAGCGATCCAGTTTATCCAGCATTTTATCATTTGCCAGGTGCTGAGTTTAAGAGTTTAATTATTGTTAAGTTTGATGATAATTTGTTTAAATAAATTGGTTGATGTAATTAGTAAACGGAATATGATGTTATCAAAATATTTGTTGATGAAATAAAATCAAAGATTGGAAATTCATTGGAAATTTATATAATCTCTACAACTCAAAAAAAAAGAATTGCAATTAATTTGAAGGGGAAAAATTAGTTTGTTTTTAGAGAGCCAACTGGGCTCATTACAAGAATATTAAAACGCAGCCTGTATGAGAATTGACGCCAGCTATATAGGATGCTCCTTGACTATGGGCGGCTAGATCTCCTTGCAATCAAAATATCCACAACTTGTGACTCAGCAAATAACCAATTATTAAACCTCGATCCTTTCCATCTTGCTTCCAAACAGCAAATACAGCCATGCTAACTGTAGTACAGTCCTGCAGCTTCTGTACGGTTCTAGGAATTTCGTACGGCACCAAAATTACTCAATTTATTCAATGAAACAAGCTTTCAGCAAGGTAATTCAATATCAAACTACACTCTGCAAATCTGGCAACGAAATTTGATGTTTTCTCCAATTGTAGAAGACCAAACACAAATCCTTCATGAAATTTTGATTCCTTACTTCAATACCAAATTCCACAATAATCATAAAATGTCAATGAAATTTCAAACCCAACAAAGTCTTTGCAATTCTGAAAGAAGCTCAACATTTTCTCCAAGGATCAAGACCAAACCCTAGCTTCCCTTGTTAATTTCGAAATCTTCGTCAAGCACAACTTTTCAACATATCATCAAAATGACATAAGGTATTAAAAATCGATTTCTACCTTGAATTTATAATGCAAAAGGAAGTCTTCTTCAAAACACTTTTCATTAAAGAGTCTTCACCAACACAACACTGAATTATAACATTAAAGTTCACAAGTTATTAAATTAACATCACTTAATTTAATAACCTTTATTAAAAACGTGATGCGACTGAAACTCGTTGGAAATAAAATTCTAACTTCTGACAACAGTGCCCTGAGCTCATATTGCCCTGCTAGAAATAGCCATCTGACCAAAATAGACTTACTATAAATAGTAAGTCTCTCAAACTAGAGATTCTGCATTACGAACTCTTAATCAACTGAAACTCCTACCCAAGTGCTCTGCCAAACATAGCAATACCCGAAATACCACTTACTATAAATAGTGAGTCATCCAATCTAACCCCAACGAAGAGCAAACCTAGCAACTAGAACCTCCAGAATGGAATCCAACCATTGGCTCTGCCAACCAACCCCCTCTGACAACCTGATTAGCTTATGAGGGTTGCCAAACTAAGCTAATCCCAAGAGTTTGAAAAACGGGGACAGTACAATCCTCCCTTCCCAAGATTGTTTGTCCTCAAGCAATCAAGAAAAACAAGCAACATCACAATCCACCCGGATCCCAAGGATGGTCATGGGTAATGTCTCTATCATCACCATACTCCTATGAAGAAATCATCGGCATCAACAGTACAAACAACAGCATCTGAGAAACTGCACTCAACACTCAAACTGAAGATGCTGCAATAGGATCGCCACATGGGAGAAAATCAACTAAGAGTAACTCACACGGGAGTAACTCAACCAACAGACTAGACTTGCCCCTAGTCTTCGTGCCAACCAAACCATCATACCAGTCATCAAATGGATGCACTGAACAACTCTGTAGCTAGTAGATGTCTTGAACATGAGGATCAAAAGTGAAACTATAAGCACTCCTCACTGTGTACACCCTTGTAAACTGCTCAGCTAGGCCTAACTGGCCTCTTGTAAAATCTGCCTGATGACCAGGTGTACTAATAGGATCCCAAACATCATCATCATCGTACAACACCTAAAAGGGATCATCACCGAGCTCAAACATTGGATTATCATAAGTCATAGTGATATCCATATCAAATAAAGGATTGTTCACAAAGTGAACTGATCCCATCTGCTGGCTAAAAAACTACAAACTGTGAGAGACATGATGTGTAATCTGCTCTACCTGAATGGACTCGTGCCTCTGAAAATCCTCACTATCTACTACACAAAAGGACATAGTGCGTAGACTCCCCTCAGCAAGACCAGGCAACACATACTCTCTGCCCTGGTACTCAAATTTAATCTGCATCGGACTCAAGCTAAGGCAAAACTCCTTAATCTCCTGTATCCACTGCATCCCTAGAACTACATACATCTCTCCTAAATCAAGCACATAGAAATCAGATATCAACTCATAATCACCAAGAAACAAGGAGAGATGACTAATGCGCCTGGTACAGGTAAAGTTGTAGCCATCGGCTACCCTGACTCTAAACCCTACAAACACCTCTACCTGAAGCCCACACTGACTAACAACTCGCTCATGAATGAAGTTGTGTGTGGCTCTAGTGTCCAACATACCAACACAAGGTTGTCCTTCCACTAATCCCCTCAATCTAAAAGCAGAGGGAAGTGGCATAGAGGTGGACAACACAATCGAAGATAATTTGGCATCAGGGCCAAACTCTGGAGTGACTCTCTGCTCCTTTGAATCTAAACCAGCTGACTGATGAGAAGACTCAGCCTCACTCTCACCAGAATAAACCCACATAGAGCGATTTGCCATGTCCTTAGGCCTCATAGGACAAGAATTCTCTCTATCATAAGACTCTTTGCACCAATAGCAAAGTTGCCTCCTCAAATCCTCTTGAGTGACATCATCAAGTCTACCTGCAGATTTCTTCCTGTCAACAACAGGTGGAGATACCTCTTCTGCATGAGGAATAATAGGACTAGGAGTAGACTTGCCTCGTGAAACAGAAGGCTCAAGATTCCTTGCCTTCTTCATAGCATCTTGCAAAGTAGGTGGATCTAGGGACTTAACCCACCCTCTATACGACTCAGACAAACCCTCTATAAAGAGCATGACTCTCCTCTCCTCGGAGATGTCATAAACCATAACTGATAGGTGCTAAAACTCACTGATAATGGCCTCAAGGCCACCTGTCTGTCTCAACTAAGCTAACGCTCTGAAGTAAGTCTCAGGATCCTTCCTGTCAAACCACTCTATCAGCCTGTCAACAAACTCCTGGTACTCAACAATATGATCATGATGCAGAGATACTAACCCATGATACCACCAATTATGAGGTACTCCGTCTAAATGAAGCACGACAAATCGTATAGCATCCTCCTTAGACATAGGACAAAGTGACAAGTACGTATCCAGCTTGTGGACCCATGCTCTGGTTTTCGTCTTCCCACTTCCATCGAAGTGAGCTAGTGTCAACTTGTTGGCAGCTTGCTTCAGATCATTCTACCTAGGCATATGCCTCGTGTCAGGAGTTGGCCTACCTCTGGAATGCTCTCGCTTCTATGTCAAATATCTATCAAAATTCAAATTTCTTTTTATTGCCTTTGGAAGAGCATCCCACTCTGCAAAATGTGTCAACATGTCATCGACAAATGGTGTTTGCTCTATCTCTACACTAACTGCATCTAGCTCTGGCCTCAAGAAAGTAGGACAAAGAGACCTGTCATAAGTACCAGTATGGTCAGCTCTATAATCACGCATGTCATCTGCTTGTGACCTGTGTGAGCTAACTGAAACACTCTACACACCTCTATCTCTAGTACGATCACCTGGTAATGCGATACGCTGAAGAGTGTCTGAAAGCTGTTGCAATACATTTGCAACATGATGCTGACCATCTGCTATATTCTTGAAGGCATCTCTGGCCTCCCTATCAACATCATTCCCAATGTTATTCATGTTCCTATCTCGTGCCTGTTCATTCAGTGGGCCATGTTCATTACCTTCGGGAGGTGGTGAAACTCTACCCTTGCGGGTATAGTGCACTCTCGGTACAAATCTATCTACCATTGTTAAATCCTCATACCCTTCAAGATGGCAAGATCAGTGCTCTAATACCACTGTGAAGAGCCCAGTTGGCTCTCAATAGCAATCTAGCTTTTCTAATTAAATTGCAATTATTTTTTGTGTGTTTTCAATACATATATGAATTTTCATAAACTTTCCAATCACCACATGACAATAGTAACAACAATTTAATTTTCAAATGCTCTTTGATTGCACTTTTAAACCAGAATTTGATCAAACTGTTATTAAAATAACAATAACAATGATAACAAGAAAGTTCAAGGTGATGGAGCCCTGATTTCATAAAATTGGGGCATCCATTTGATTACCACTTTATTCATCCTGTTTATACTTTTGATCTTATCTTTTATTTTGTTAATCATTTTTCCTAAAAGCTAGATTTTCGTATTGAGTAAATTGCATAACATATTTTCTTTTAGCATTCAAATCATTTATTTGATTTGTATTCTATTTCCATACAAGATATGATAATTAAATTTTATGGATTAACCATTTTATGTACTGGATTTGTGTTGATGCATCATATTTCCTAGAATCCAAGTTCCTCACAGATTTGCTGCTAATTGTACAGGTTTTTTAATTTTGCTGATGATTTACTCTTTTGGGAAATATCGATCCTGAGCGTTATCTTGAGTGATTTCTCAAGCCAATAATGGAAGACCGATTTGAGACACATATTAATGTTCATCTTCTACTTCCATATCAACAAAGATATGCGTCTGAAGCAGCCAGTGTTTTTGAATGAAAACGAGCAGACCTGTGCGAGTGTTGAGGATTCCCGTGCTACCATAGGCTGTGAAGTGAATGATGAGATCAAATTTCGATTGGAACCAAGGGTGTGTTGAAATATATCCTCATCCAACGTTGTAGTCAAACACCATATGCATCTATGATGTTGAAGGTTTTTATCTAACATCATACAGTGACCTGCATAAAGGAATCAAGACTGATCAGATTGAAAGAGAAGTTACATCAACAGGAAGAGTTGTGGATATAGAATCTGGCATTCAAAAGGCAGAACGAATGTCACTAAAGGATTGTCGAACACGTTAGTCACCTCCTTCATTCATATTGAAAGTCATATGTTCTTCTTCATACAGTGACCAGCACGTGAATGGAGATATGCACAAGACGAAGACACGCTCGAACAAAGAAATAATAGGAGCGGAAAAAGCGTATGAGCATAGGGCTATGAAAACTTGTTCAAATTACAAGAGTTTATAAATAGTTTGGATATTTTATATACCAATTGTCTTATTAACAAACAGGCTCGTGTTTCATATAAGAAATGGTGCTATAATTATAAATTTGTTTCTCATATATTGAGACAAGTCTGAGTTAACAAATATTAGTTATTTGTTATGAAAAGGTGCGGTGCTTGGGAAAGCAACCGACATCCTTTTGAATTCATATAAATATAAAGTCCAAAATCTGAGAAAAAGGACACAAACACAGCCGTTTTTAACTTGGCAAATATTATATTTTGATGTATTATATTTTTCATTGGCAAGGATTGAATATTTTGACTGGGGCCCATGAGTTTTGGATGATGTGGAGAAATTAAAATAATGATATGCGATTCCAAACTATGTTGCATCGGATCAAATATTGTATCTCTGTTTTAAACATAACTAGTAAGCATTTTCTAAATTTTGTTTACATAGAGCTTTAAAGTCATAAGTTTTATATTGCTTTGTCCTTTATAAATTTTATTTAAAATCTGTAAATAGTTTATTTTTTAGATAAATAGATAAAATCATTTATAGCATTTCGAATTTGACTATCACGGATATCGTAAAATATTTTATTTTATTTTTCAAGTCTGTATCTAGTTTATCTCCATATCTAAGGAGTTAAAATGCAATCTAGACTAGTTTGAAATTGCATAAGTATATTTGATTTATCACATCTGAATTATAAAATGTTTATGGTTTTAAATACATGAAATTTTATAAAGTTGTATGTAATAAGCTTATAATTTTGACTCTATTGCCCTTTTAGAATCTGGCACTGGTCTCTTCGTTATTCGAAATTCATAATTTATATGCTGGCAATTATTTCATATCCTGCCTTTGAAGAATTAGTATATCCATTTATCTTTGAAGTTTACAATTACTTTTTCACTCTAAATTATTTATATATTCATATAATCATTTATCCTCGTTTACAATACAGAATTCACAGGTTGGAAGCATTGTTTTATATAGTTATCTTTTAAGTCGTACAACTTGGCATCATTTTAGCGATTTCGGTATCATTGTGCAAAATCGAAAGTCTCTTGTCATCTTGCCATTTAGGATTCTTTCATTGCATTAATATTTTAACCATTCTGCTATCAGCATCCTGGGCTTGAGTGTTTTGTTCAGGATCAGGTGTACCCGCCTTGGCCTTGCAGAGTCAAAAGTGCAGGGAGCTCGGATTACTCCGCTCAGTTCCGTCAAGTTGGCCATAACCGATTGGATATCCCAACATCGAGTTGGCAAGATTCTTAGGATTCCAATCTGTGGTTTTGGGAACCAACAGATTGGCAACTCTACTGGGGAGAGTTGCAAATAAACTTTATAAATTTTTTGTTTTAGACTAGCATAGAGACTTATTTATTTAAAACATTGTGGTAAGTTTTAGTAATTCAGATTTTATCTAGAATTGATATTTTAATTCAGCATTTAAGTCTTTTCCTTTTCATAAGTATTTAAATAGTTGATGTTATTTAAATTTTAAAAATTCCTGATTTTGCATAGAAGTGGATGTTAATAGTATAATTGAATGATTTTTAAAATTCATACAATAAAAGTTCCTAATTTCTATTAAAATTTTGGTTTTGTTTCAGATTCATATATACAAAAGAATTTAAAATCAGAATTTTTGGCATATACTCTACTGGGATAGAATCCAAAGAAATATTGCTCATTTTTGCTTTTATCAAAAGGGTGGCGACTCTACAAATATTTTGGCATTTCATATTGTGGTGTTAAAAGTTTCTATGAACGGAAGAAGATCCTTGTATAAAAAAGAAAACATATACATGGAATTAAGTCCTAAGAGGAATTTTAGTAAGGTTAAAAATATGTCTGATATGAATTTCACCAGATATAAGAGGTTTCCAGATAGAGAGAATACTAGTTGCAATAAAGAAAACTATTTTGCAAGTACAAATAGTTTTGAGGATAATAGAAACCCCTTTGGTTTTCAAGATAGTGAAGATTAGACTCCAGCAATAGATGTAGAAGAGGAAGTAGAGGAGTATGATGAAGAAGATGAAGCACTATTTAAAATGTTGAGTAAGTTCTATGAATATAGTGATAAGAATCCCAAGGTAGCTAAAGCTTTGAAAAGGTTCCCTAACGAAAAGTTAAATATATTAGGGATAAATAGAGATGAACTAAATTTATCACCTAATAATAAGACTAATAAAGAAGAATCAAAAGAAAATATTACACCAAAAAGGGAGGGGGTGCCAAAGTATAATCCTCCACATAAAAAGGGTGCAGATCTGATTTTCAAGATGCCCTTTCAACATGCAAATGCTATAAAAATCGCCACCAATAAAACCACAAGCTAAGGAATAGTATAAAAGTGTTTTCCATATACTTTTACATGTATTTAAAAACATGTGATGGCAAGGAAAATCGCCACCCATGGGTTTGATAAGGAAAACGCAAGCATATGAGAGATATAATGTGTTTTTATAATCCATTTGCATGTGCTATTTAGCCAAAAATCACCACCATGCTCTCTTAATTCAAAACGCATATATATGAGATGATTAATGACGCTTTTTTAATATGCACTTGCATATGCAATTAGTTAGACTTTCAAAGACATGTAATGGAGGCAAAAATCGCCACCAATGGAGTATTAGTTCAAAATGCATGTATTTTGAACTTTAAAACATATGCAAACCTTCCTAAAATCGCCACCTTACACTATGGATGACTGAAGACAGGTTTTTAGATGGCAAACACATATTGTAATGCTTTTAAGATATGCAAATGGTTTAAAAATCACCACTTAAGGCATGGACGGGCTGTTTTGGTCCTTTTGCATGTCTTTTAAACTTTGTTTTAAAGCACATGTATTTGCTCTTAAAACCCCCCCTTATATGATTATTGGATTAAAATATTGATGGTGGAGTTTTAGAAATGACTTGCATGTATAAAGTTATGCAATACTAAATAAAAACTCCACTTTATTGCACATAAGTTTCTCATGTTTTTAAATTTACATGTAATTATAGTTTTAATGTAGAGATGTAAAGGGACTTTAAAAGTCCACCTTTACATTAGAAATTCATTAAAGACTATATTTAAATCTCATCGAAATGATGTGAAATTTTAAAATGGAGTTCTAAATCCATCTTACATGTAAATGACAATTTTTATGCCATGCAATTATCAATAAAACACCCACTAATGAGAGATTTGTAATTAAAGAACAAGGATATGCAGTCAGACTGAAAACCCCCACCTGCAGAACGCTTAAATCCTTAATAACTTTGGCTGGACAACTCTGATTGAGGCCTAAGATAGCTCGAAACGAGCGGAATTGAAAATGTCACAATCCTAGGGCAAAAACAAAACCAAAAACCCAACAAACAATCAAGAAAAGCCAAACAAAGACTCGCCTTGAAGGATTTAAACCACGAAATTTTCTGTAGGGTTGTCCAATTTTGCGAATACAAAATTGAGGACAACAAGACAGCAGGAGACGACGAGGTAAAGTCTCCAACCAAAATAGAAGACTCTAGGTGCATGAAAAGACATGTCTCAGGGGAAGCAACACATCTCCCAGTTTCACTAATTTATTGTAAACAAAAAAAATGTTATACGGTTTGAACTTTTTTTCAGGCAAGCAATTTGGGAGCCAATTTTTGCACTGTAAAGTTAGTTAGGGCTGATTTCTTACAAATTTTGGCTGTAAACTTACATAAAAAAGGAGAGCCTTTCAATTCTATCAAAGTCTGGCCTAGGAAAAAGTGTTGAGGAGCAATATTAAGGGTTACAGAGTTGAGACAATTTCCTCTTCTATATTCATCCAAAAACACTGCAAATTGTGGTACTTTGTCCTTAGTCATCTCTAGTTTCAGGGTATCTCTGATTGAGGTGTCATTATTTTGTTGGAAAGTGGATACATGAGGGATACTTCACTGTTTTGTATGGATTATTGAGAGACAACATAAATCTGATATTTGATGTTCATTTTCAGCCTCAAAATGTTTCTTTTAAAAGAAAATATTATACAGTTTATTTGGGCCTTTTAGACAAGTCTCCTATTCCATTTAGGATTACTTCAATCCCGCCTGCTCATAAAATCAAGGTTTGGGAAGTCACTGAATGCATAAGAGGACTCCTAGTATAATTAGCAATGCAAAAAGTAAGCCATAGTTTGGAAAGTCAAAAACAAAAGGTGAATTTTGAAGAGGCCTATCAAAAGTAGGACAGCATAAAGCTGCTGCTGGCTTTGTGTAAGCTAGAAAAGAATCGTGGGAAAGAATGTTGGAAAGAGTTCTAACATTGATAGGATTCTACATCAGACCTGCATTTTTGTGTATATAGGACACAATAATGAATAGCAATTAGGCACGCAGGTCAGTAAAAAGTAATGCTGGTTGGAAAGAAAAAGTAACTTGTTGAAGTTAATTGGACTCTATACATATTTTGAACCTGCCTTTTGGTTTAAGGGGAGTTACACACTATTACATGCCAGCTGTTCTTACATATCTGCTAAGACATATTAGTTACTGCAGGCAGAAATCTCTAGTGACCAGCTCTCACTATAAAAATTTCAGATTTGCCTACTTTCAATAGATGCATACAGTTATAACTGCAAACTGGTTAGTAATTTTCTTTGCTCCTGTGCATTTATTATTGTCTGACCAGTATATGCATACAGTTATAACTGCAAACTGGTTAGTAATTTTCTTTGCTCCTTGCATTTATTATTGTCTGACCAGTATAGTTATTCATGTAATCTTGCAGCAGTAGGGACAAACAGCACTGAATTGTAATATGAGTTTGCTACAGGAATCCATTTATCACCGTACAAACAATCATTTGTATGTGCTTGGTGAATGCTTAATATGATATTGGTTTCCATTTCTTTAAGAGTATTTTTGGCAAACATGTGTAAGTAAACAAATCAGCTTGGAGATACAGTGGACATTTCATCAAACATTGTTAAAAACCGATGTGGAATTACGCATCTATCCAACTATCCAGTATCCCACCAACTATTTGACGGAACGCCTGTGTGCTGAAATTGAAAAAATTGCTAGTACAGATTAATATAGCTTGGTAAGGTTATTAAAGAATATAGAAAAGCTTTGCCAACAGGCAAAGAGGCTAAAGGAGTAAAGCTCAAGCAGCAAAATGCATTTATCATTAACAAATGCTTAAACATGATTGTGTGCTAGTTGTATTCCCTTGCCTTGTAATCATTTCCAATATATATGAGGAAAAACGTTAATGACTGCTTACTTTGATCACCTTGAGATGACTACAAACCACACAAATCAAAACCCATGAAAGAATTAAAAATTTAAAAGTTAACAAATTCACTCATAGATGGAAAGAGTGCAATTACCAGAATTTTCAGAAAATAGTTATTATGAGAAATTTGGAGCATAAGATCTTCAATGAAATCTATCTTATTAAATGATAGCATTAGTTAGAGACAAAATAGCCACATTGCAGAATAGTTAAATTGAGAATTATTTATCTATATCTTTAAATTTCATGTTCCTTGTATTTATTGTCATTTTGCAGTTCAAATGATCAATAATAATGGTGAAAAAATGAAACTGATTTGATAACAGCCAACAAAAAAGAAATAAAAGTATCGAAATTTTACTACAAAGGTAATTTAAAGAATAATGAGTGCAAAAACCTTATATGCAACATAGTGCTCAGTAAGGTTAACGAGCCTGAGCGAACAAGAAACTTGCTTCTTTAGCTCAACTGCCAATATGAATCACAAAGTCATGTGTCAGAGAACAGATAAAATTAAGCACGTCTAAATAAAATATGCAAAATGAAGGAAGAGGAAACAAACATACAAAGACTGATAGATTTTTTTATTTGAGAAAATCTAAATGCTTAAACTGTAATGAGTACATCCAATATTTTCTTGATCCTGTCCAGTTCTAACTGCTCAATCCTTTCAAATCCAAACCCCAGATAAGAAACCAAATGGATACGTCGTCATCTCTTTCTGTTATATGATTAAAAAGTGTCAACAATGAAATGGCCTAAAAACACTCAAGTGAAGAAGAATACCATAGTCACCATAAGAGATGCAAAGGTATTGGGATTGTGGGACAGCATTTTGAGATGAGTTGTAGGAGTATATGGATAGAGGAAACACAAAATTACATTTAAATATAGTCACCAAGAGATGTGTGTAAAGGTATTGAGTCCTCATCCTTTAACCCGTGATCATAAGGAGAGTATTAACCAGCCAATATATCAGTCACTCAATAACTGAAGCAGGAAATCGGAACTATTTGCAAGATTAGATGAAGTAAAAAGGCTCAACCATGTAGAATTTTGAAGCTTTTTTCAAAGAATATTGTTATGAGCATAATTTTATATTTTGCTAATACTTGTAGGCCTGATTTGTTTTATAATCCAATTGTCAGCTTAAGTTAGCATGTTAGCAAATAAGTTATAAACACTTGCCCAACTATGATGATCTAGTGGACAATTGTTGGCCCTTTAAGTAGAATTTCCATAGTCAAAGAAATATCCTTAGTTTATGTAATGTCCCCATTTTCGCAAGCATCAGAGTTTGTTTGGATTAGCCTATCATTGGCCCTCGTAGGCTAGTATGATGGATTAGAGGGTCAATTTTGGGAGTTTTGGAGCTCTTCAGGTGGCCATTGTAAGGACTTATCTCACCAGATCCTTCATTTGTTCTAAGGCATTTACATTCAAAGGTTTGTGGTTCCGTTTTGAGGGACTTACTATTTATAGTAAGTCTGTGGATGTTAGAGAGGGACCCTTACTATTTTTAGTAAAGCAGATGGATGTGTAGTGGATGCAGTGGTTGACTACCTAGTTCAGACGGCTCATCAAAATAATGAGTATTTAATGAGATATTAATATTTTAATGGCCTTTATTGATGTTTAATTATTTAAGTTATATTATAAAGTTATAAATTGACTTTATAATAAAGTGGGGGCCATATTGAGAGCTATGAGTAATTAATACTCATTGAAAAAAGTATGCTTTATTAATGATATATTACAAAGTCAACAAATGCAAAAGTTATATTCATTAAAGAGCCTTGCTAGTGAAGATTCATGGTGAAATATTATTAAAAAAAGCCTTGGAGAGAAATCGAATTCATCCGTTGTGCATTTGATATTTGCAAATTTGATGAAATTGGTGAGGAGTTTGTGCCATGGGTTTCAGTAATTGGGAGCTGGAAGAATTGAGAAATCTTCTAAGTGTTTTTGCACTTTGAACTGGTGAAACTATCCAGTGAAATTGTGCTTGAGGATGGTTTATTACAGAACCATCATTTGTGCTTCATTTGTGATCAAATTGGGAGAAAGATTCAGCATTAATCTCAGGAAGGTTTTGCAAAGTTGAAGAATGATCCATGAATGCAGAACATTGCTAAATGAGGGGTCTGCATTTGGGAATATAGAGGCTGCCGTGGAATTAAGGATGGCATACATTGTTACATGCTGTGTTCCAAGTGCAAGGGCCAGCGTTTGTCTTCCATGAGGCACATTTTGATGTTTAGTCCTTCATTCAAGTTTTTTCAAACCCTAGAAACAAATAGAGATCATTCTTGATGAGCCGCGATACAAAACTGGACTGTAAATACCAGCAAGCGATTTACTACAGGGTCAGTGTTAACAATTTGGAGTTAATTTGGTGCATGCAAACAGCTACAGGTTTCCTTTACTAGTGTTTAATTTAATTCTTATGCATAGTATTTGTCATTGTAAATTGTTTGAATTAGATATGAAGGAATAAGAAGCACACCAAATGTTTGATGTAATGTTCATATCTAAATTGCTCATAATCAGCATATTAGTTACATGACAAGTGTATGACGAAATGTCAACTAGCTGTAGATGTTGAATTGCATTAGTAAAAGTCTTTGATCTGCATTTTGGAGGTACAAAAAGGTCTGCGTTGCATCATTGGCATATGTTTAGTTCCTTAGTATTTATTTCCCAGCATTTTAGCACCATTTGCAATTGTCAAAACAAGACAAACTAACTGAAACATAGAGCAGCAAGTTTAGACTTCACGAGACGTGTTTGACAATATTCCATGAGGGGTTTAAGTCAGCAAATTTACATCAGATTCAGCAAGGGATATTACAGTTTATGTATGATCCTCCCTGAACTACATTCTATGTAATTGACTCAAAAACTACACAGTTAAATCCTGATAGCAACAGCATAATTTGACTTGTTGTGGAAAATATCTCCTACTTTTCAATTGATGAGCTAAAGGGGCTCTATAATGAATGGCCCATAAGGCACACATTTGTTGAAGGTTTTGCTAATGGGCTAGCAAGCTAAGAAGGCTTAACCTTGGGGGAAACTCTATGGTTAAGTGCGCTTGAGTTGGAGTAGTGCTAGGATGGATGACCTCCTGAAAAGGCTCAATGCTTCACCTATATGAGCATCACCTAGATGCAATGAGTGCCAAGTGTATCATTCATTCTCATGAGAGATGGGTTCTTATGAACCATTACTCATGAAACATGGGTCAATGAGTTTAATTTGAAAACTACACGGTTAAATCTTGATAGCAATATCATAATTTGACTTGTTGTGGAAAATATCTCCTATTTATCAATTGATGAGCTAAAGAGGCTCTAAAATGTATGGTTCCTAAGGCAAAACACTTGCTGAAGGTTTCGCAAATAGGGTAGCAAGCTAAGAGGACTTAACATTGGGGGAAACTTCATGGTTAAGTGTGCTTGAGTTGGAGTAGTAGTGGGATGGGTGACCTCCTAGGAAGGCCCAATGCTTCACCTCTATTAGCATCACCTAGATGCAATGAGTGCTAAGTGTACCCTTCATTCTCATGAGAGATTGGTTCTTGTGAACCATTACTCATGAAACATGGGTCAATGAGTTTGACTTGAAAACTACACGGTTAAATCCTAATATCAAATTTATCAGATTTCCACAATCCATTTGAATTAAAGTTTTAACTTCTTGTTTTGATTGTGTTTGTTTTTTAGCATCAACATTTCAGATTACACTCTATGATCCATCATCAGGATGTAAGAGAAAAGAGCAATATCATAAGGATGTTTAAATCCTAATAACAATATCATAATTTGACTTGTAGTGGAAAATATCTCCTACTTATCAATTGATGAGCTAAGGGGCTCTATAATGAACAATTTATAAGGCACGACACTTGCTAAAGGTTTTGCAAATGGGGTAGCAAGCTAAGAGGTCTTAAACTTGGTCGAAACTTCATTGGTTAAGCATGCTTTAGTTGAGGTAGTACTGGGATGAGTGACCTCCTGGGAAGGCCCAATGTTTTGGTGCACATATGAATGTTTTGTTGTTATTGATGTCAAACTTGTTGTCTAAGGTCCAGTGGTCTAATAATTACATATAGAGGTTCAGAAGGTATGTTCAAGATATACTCAGTTGTGTTCAACAGATTTCTGGAGTAGTTTAGTCATACTAATATCTACATTCAATTTAAGCCATTTGGTAGTTTAAGATGAATAGTATCAATTGTATATGGGTATAGCTACATAGATTATCGGAGTGAGTTGGAGTTGATTGTACAAGGTATGTCTAGATATTTCAGACCTTCAAAGATTTGGAGCTGTTTTTTATTAGCTACTCTTGTAAATACCTAAGTATGACTGTTCTGGTGAATACTCTGATAGACTGTGTTTAGGCATTTTGCTCCGCATCTTGGTGCATCAATAAATTTATGATTGTGGGTGGAGAATGATGTATATGGAAGCCTATGGATGCTACATCTCAATTTTTGTGGTCTAAATTGCTTTACAATCAAGGTTATAATGTTTTGTGCATCAGTTTATCTGAAAACAAAGTAAACAGTGTACAGGAATACTTTGTATTCCTCTTCGCTAACTACTTTGATGTTGTGACTTGATAATATGAATCCATTATGATTTAAGTGATCAGTATGTTTTGCATCTGGAATAATTGTGGAGGACTGCATTATCCTTTGGGCTTGTTTGGCCAACATACTTAACAATTCCTTCATTGAGGGTCAACCCAAAGCTTTTTGGTACTTACAGTAACATGTGATGTTTATGGAAAATATGTTGGATCTAAAGGAGGTTGTATATTCATGGTATGATGCTTTCTACATTTCCCTTACCCTTTGCATGCCTTGTAGAATGAGTTTTGGGTTGTCGATCCTCATGTTACACGTTACATCTTGCTTGGCCGACTTCATGAATGATTTTGGAGATGTGATGAATATATACTTGCGGATATCCTTCAAAGAGGATTACATAGAAATTTGATGTGATGTGATGTGATGTGATGTGAAAAAGTGATAAATAGTAGTACATGAGATATTATGAAGTGTGGCAGATTTACAAAGATGAAATCAGTAGCAAATGCATGAACAGTGAACTGTAATCAGCATTTTAGGAGTGCACCTCTATCAGTTCAATCAATATTATTCCTTGTTATCAATTGTAATGTATCTTTCCCTAAAGAAAGTATAAACTTCAGTATCTACAAGTAGACTTTCAGGGAGCAGTGCGCTTCCTTGGCAGTATGCCTAAATCATTGCAATATAGTTTATCATATGGTGAGTGTGATTCTCACCATGGTTTTTCCCCTTTTGGGTTTTCCACGTAAAAATTCTGGTGTTGTGTTGTGCTCTTTTTGCTTTAGTTATTTACTTTTGTATATAAATAGAATGGAATATATGAATAGTAATTTGTTTTGTTTTAGTATATGCCGATTCACCCCCCACCCCAGCATTCAGAAGTGATCAACATGTTTCATCTCTATGAGCATCACCTCAATGCAATGAGTGCTAAGTGTACCATTCATTCCCATGAGAGATGGGTTCTTGTGAACCATTTATCATGACTCCCGATTTTATAGGACAGAATCAGGTGTGATCATTATTGCAGCCAGAATAAGGGATGATGGGACCCGTAGCATCTGAATGGGCTACATAAAGGTTAAAATAAAGGTTAAAACTTAAAAGTTCAAACTATGTATTGACAAAGTCAGGGAGCAGTCAAGCAATACGGAAGGAGTCTTAGAAAGGAAAGTCAATTAACCATCGTCAGCAGCTCACAATTGATAATTTAGAGGCATCAGTAACTATTCTCTAAAGAGGCAATTAGAACAAACATTAGTGCCTTAAGTCAAGAGGTGCGGTTATTATAAAGACATGACTCTTTGTTGATTGAAGAGTCATAAACCTCAACGGAACGAAGATATATATGGGAGAACTAAATGAAGAGGAGCAGGCATCGAAGAGAATAAAAGTTAAAAAAGAGATTGAATACTCTGCAAACAGGAGTAATCAAGAGGAAGATCAATCTTGGTTATTCATTAGCAAGCAGCTTACGTAGTAAGTTAGTTTGCTAGAAATTATACCTGGATTAATAATGATCTATAGAATTTCATTAAAATATTAAGTGCCTATATATATATGGTCTAACACATACTCTGTAATATTAGTATCAATTATAATAATTAAATCAGAAATATATATTTGTAGATGCATATCTGTTATACCATATACATACTTATTCATCATGCATTTGTAGTTAATATAGTCCTACCCCATTCATTAATCATTTGCTATGAAACCCTTTAGAGTATAGGTTGGTTTTGTGTAGGGAAAGGCAGAGTAAACCCTCACAAGGTAGGTGAATACCAAGATGGGATATGGATGGGGTCTTGAAGCCTTGGAAGGAGCCTACTTGTAGATTGGTTTCAGGCGCCCTACGACAAGTAAATCCCCATCCTCCTAGGTTTGAGGAATAGGAAAGAAATAAGGAATTAAGGCTTGAGTATGTTAACTAACAAATGAATATAAATCATCAATTGTTTCTTAAACTGATTTGATTGTGTAGTGATGTATGTTCATAATTATTGGCAGCCTGCTAACAAGGGACATTACAATTGGTTTCAGAGCTTTAATCGTGCCAGCCTGTGAAAGCCAAGTTAATGCAATATAACCAAACGGCACAAAGAAAGTTAGAAAGGAAAAGAAAAACTAGCAACAAATTCTAACCCTGCTCAAAACAATAACATGGGTGAATCAATTGAAAATGATTTTAGAAGATTCATGGAGATGACAAACAAAGCATTAATGGACCAAAACGAAAGAACAACCCAAGTACTTTTGCGGTCCTTACAAAACATGGGTAATCCAATCAATAAACAAAAGACCAATTCCTCCAATGGAAGAGACATAAGTTCAAATCATTTAGAAAATAATAATGGATTCTCTACATCTAGGATACCAAAACCCTCCTTTCTACCCAATGATGATATACCAAGGAAGGAGGAGGAGATAAATCCATCCACCAACAGCACTGAGGAAATGGCTATAGTCTACACAAAATTAGACCCTGAGGTGAGAAGTACTATATCATTTAGGGAATTTTGTGAAGCAAAGAGACATGAGGTAATCAAAAAGGAAAAGAGACATCCAAGTAAGGATTTGTGTAATGTCCCCATTTTTTCATGAACATCAAAGTTTGTGAGATTAGTCTTTTATTTGACCCTCGTAGACTAATCAGATGGATACAAGGTCTCAATTGGCAGCGCCAGAGGCAAATACCCACTTCGAAGGTCAGGGATATTCAAGTTTGCTCTTTGTTTGGGTCAGTTTGGTACACTTACTATTTATAGTAAGTCATTTATCCAGCATTTCTACATTTGGTAGGGCACCTGGACCGGCCTTAGTTGCAGTGATGACCCTTGGCATCTTTGTTGATCAAGTATTCAGGGATTTACTAATTATAGCAGGTCACAGGTTGATAGAGATGGACCCTTACTATTTTTAGTAAGGCAGTTAGATGCATAGTGGATACAATGGTTAACTCTCAGTTTCAGTCAGAATTGAGAAATAATGATTAATGATGGAGTTATAACATTATAACTATTGTTAAAGTTATACTTCAATAATAATTAATTATTAAGTGCATGTCATTGATAAATTAAGTGGACTTTATTTAAAAGCGAGTTTTAAATGTTTTAAAAGTATACTTTATAATAAGTGATGAAGTGTTATTTAAAAGGGAGATATAAGTATTTAATAATGTATACTTTATATTTTAATGTGTGCATCAAAAGGAGGGGAATATTATTAAATATTATATTTCAAACTTGCAACAAGTTCACATGATAAGTTATACAAGGTGTAAACTTGAAGCTTCAAGCTCAATTGTTATTTGGAGATTTATAAATACCTTCAAAGGGAGAAATCGAAGGATTCCATTTGTGCATGTTGACATTGGGAAATTGGTGTTGTAAGTTGAAAGCCAAGGGTTTTCAGTTTTCTTCAACTTGTAGAATTGTGAATTCTACTAAGTGTTTGCACTTTGAATTGGTTGATCTCTGCCAGTGAATTGTGTCAGCATTAATCTCATCCAAAGATTAAGATTGTGCTTAATTAGTGTCCAAATTGTGAGGAAGATCCAGTGCTACCTATCAATTTAAATTTTGCAGTGTGCTGAGAATGTTATTTAATGCAGGTCACTGCCATTAGAGGCCAGCATTTGGAGTTTAAGGCAGCCGCTCTTCATCAGCAGGCAGCAACCATAAATCCAGGGCTGCGTTCTAAATTTTGGGCAGCGTATGTATGATTTGGGGCATGTTTGTGCTATTGAATGTGACCAAACTGAATAACATGTTATGACATCACTTAAGAGCATCAACAGAGGGATGCAATATTATTTTGGTTGTCTATGATTGCATACAATCAGTCCTTGTTTACAAATAAATTTGATGCATAAAATTAGCTTGTAAACATCTACAATTGATTAGCAAATTAAGTTAGTGTGTTTGGTTGTGTAAAGGATGCAAGACAAATGTTTGATGAAATAACTATGAGGGTTTAATAGCTATTTCTAGTTTATTGTGTTTCATGCAACATGTTTGACAAAATGACACTGCTGTATGAGTGTCTTTTCAAATGTTATGACTTTGTAATGACAGCAGCTGAATGTTTAATTCATGCAAAGTGTTTGTCATAATGCCAATCTCGAAGTGAATGATCAATTTCAGAATATTATTGCCATGAACTCACAGTGATATCCGATTGTCTTAGTATTACAAGCGTTTGATAAAATGTTTGAGGAGAACTAATGTATAATCTTGGTTATTGGGAATGTACGCCAAGTGTTTGAAAATATTCCTTGAGTCTGAAATCAACAAGTAAGATCACATTTTAGCAAGGGTGAAGTTAGACCCTGTAGGGGTTCTTATAGTGGTATCAAAGCGGTTTCCTGCCATCTTGTTGGGGGGTTGGGAAAATTTTTATATTGATTTGACATATGACATGTGAGTGATCAACATTCTTGCAATTGCTTCAATCATGGAAATAATCAGGAGATTACTTAAACAGGGAAATCAAATGAAGAATACACCACAAAACATAATGAGTGTCAGAAGGAAGTGCTTAGCATGTTTGAGGAATATAACACTCTTCCTCAAAATGTTAAAAAATATTTATCTTTCTATCATTTTATGAACTTTCATCCAAAGCTATACAATATGACTGGTTCAGCAAAGAAGCAATATCACAGGATAGCTCGTGACCTATTTGCTAGAAGAGTTGGTTCGGAAGGGAACAAGCAAATGGTATCTGATGGTAGGAGGGGAAAAACTGAGGAAGAAGTGGACATTAATGATTCTGATTTTTATGACAGAAGACTTAGTATGGAGCCCACTTATGCGATAACAGTCTTTCCATCTATGAAGCATGGATGCATGGAGTTTCCCAGTGTAGACACTCAAGAGTTGGGCGTTAGAGTTGAGTTATGTGATGCAAATGTAGGTCACAGAAAATCTGATTTTGCAAATCAGACCTTGGAAAATAAATCAGAGAACTCAATGGTTGGTAATAGGTCCCACGATCGTAACTTGGAGGGACTTGCAATTACATTGGAAGTGGGAGTGTGCGAGGAGACTATCATAACAACAACTTCCACTTTACCAGATAAGCCATTTGTTGAGATGCTTAGCAGCAGTACCTCGGTTGATGATGTGTGCGCCGATGATAGCATACATGATGCTACTTTTCATGAGGTGAGTGATGTAGATACAACCTCATATCACAATACAAATTATGGGTCAAAGAGTCTGCAAGGGACTCATGGATTTCAAAGACATCTTTTGGTTGGGCAACTAAAGGTGAATGACAATCAAATTGCCACAGCTATTGAGCATTTTGATGTTGCTTGTCAAATGTTCGCTACCTATAGTTGGAGTACTCCTGTGACAGATGAGTATTGTGATGGTAGTCTTTCCCTTACAGAGTTTCATACACTTTGAGAAGCCATCAGAATAATTAAACAAAACTATTTACAGTTATTGGCTAACAGAGACTATCTTCTCGAGTCAGGTTGCACTTGCTATGATGCGTTGAGGGGAAAGGAGGTAGCTGAGGTCACTCATGATCTAGGACTGACTATGGGTTCATAGGAGAGAGCACAATTGGCCCTTTGTGAGTCTTAGTCACAGATTGAGGATTTTACAGTGGAGTTGAGTCTGGCATAGCCTTCACTAGCTAGCTATAGGAATAGTGCAGTCCTCTGCACTAACAGTTGGTGATGACCTTATATCCACGGGTTGTGGTGATGGAGGTGTTGAGGATGTGGCTACATCCATCACAAATTCGGGTGCAGTAGCCACAATTGGGATGAGTATATTGGGTGAGAGTAGCTGAGAGTCACTAGTTGCATTAGGTTCTCTCGAGGTCATTACAATGATAGATGATGCAAGTCAGATTGTTGATAGCTCTTGTGAGGCAATGGTGGATTCTCTCGAGAGTTGCGTGATGGTACACAATGCTACTCCATCATCTTCATGGGAGATTCTTAGGGTGTCTTCCAGTTGGGAGTATGGCTCTCATATCAATTTGTTTCCCTCTCCTAAAAGTAAATCGGTTACTTCATCTTGTGCAGTTGATAGTGATAGACAGCTTGTTGTGTCGCACGGTCAGAGTGATCAACTAAGCGGTGTAGAAGAACAGGGTGATTCTGTCTCATACTGTTTTTATTGCACAAATTTGTTTGAGTACCTGTTTAAGAACCCAGAGTTTTAGGAGGGACCATTTCGAGTCATTGAGGCTACACTTATATGAGGTTCTCGTGGCATTCAGCATTTGGCAGAAGAAATTGTAGATACTCGGACTACAATGCTTCCTCATAGAGTTTTTGTGGTTGGGTTTGCAGAGAGGGTTACCAAAGGACCTGCCCAATCAATTGTTTGAGGTCAGATATTGGAGCCATCTTCTGATTCTCGAGTTGTTAGTGATGAGCCATTGACAGAGATTGGAGCCTTTTACCGTAACTACACAGTGAAGAATGCTCATCATTTTTCTTTTGATTCACATGTAGAGGACTTGGTCGTGTGTCGATATGGATTGGCTCCGAGGTTATACCATCCTTTGTGGGATGGTTACACGCTATCTTCAATAGATGGATTCAGTAGCTGCAAGTCGATGGGGGACAACTTGCAAAGTCATCACAGCCATGGCATCTTAGCAAAGGATGGAGATAATGATTGTGATCCAAACACCTTCAGAAGTTCTTATCTCCACAGTATGGTTGGATTTCACACCCATGGGAGATTGATAGACTGTAGAGGGAGGTTTGGTATAGTAGATGCTTCCAGATATTCTCACCTCCTTATGATGGATGGATGTGAGTTTCATTTATACTGGGATCCAGGTGGTGGTAGGGTTAGCACTGCAGGTTGGATGGGTCCCGTTGGAGTGCTTCACCATTTTCAGCATGGTGACATTATGATCAGATTAGTGCAGCAGAAGTCTGATGTTATTTTTCTTGGCAGGTTTCTATTCTGGATTTGGGATCCAAATATATGGTTGAACACTCTTCATTGTGTTGTGGGGTCCTTCGCGTGCATCGGGGTTTCAATCTAGGTTCACTGGGAAGTATTGCAGTGTGTACATGGTGTGGGTTACTAGCAGTTTTACTTTCGATCCTCGTGTACATGATTTGCTTTAGATGCACAGTTTCAGTGCACAGAGATTGGATAGATGGGTTATTGTTCATTTCTGTGCAATTGTGTTTACACCGGTGTTGCAGTTGTGTTTTAGTGTGGGACATTTCTCAATCTTCCATTGGACTTCTAGTGTAGTGAAGTTTCGTCTCAATTAGCGGTGTCAGAGACAAATTCCCACTCTGGAAGTCAAGGATGTTCAAGTTTGCTGTTCGTTTGGGTCAGTTTGGTACACTTACTATTTATAGTAAGTCATTTATCCAACATTTCTACATCTGGCAAGGCACATTGACCGGCCTCAGTTGCAGTGATGACCCTTGGCATCTTTGTTGATCAAGTATTAAGGGATTTACTAATTATAGCAAGTCAGGGGTTGATAGAGATGGACCCTTACTATTTTTAGTAAGGCGGTTGGATGCACAGCGGATACAATGGTTAACTCTCAGTTTCGGTCAGAATTGAGAAATAATGATTAATGATGGAGTTATAACATAATTATTGTTAAAGTTATACTTTAATAATAATTAATTATTAAGTGCATGTCATTGATAAATTAAGTGGACTTTATTTAAAAGGGAGTTTTAAAAGTATACTTTATAATAAGTGATAAAGTGTTATTTAAAAGGAAGATATAAGTGTTTAATAAAGTATACTTTATAATAAGTGATAAAGTGTCATTTAAAAGGGAGATATAAGTGTTTAATAAAGTATACTTTATATTTTAATGTGCGCATCAAAAAGAGGGGAATATAATTAAATATTATATTTCAAACTTGCAACAAGTTCACATGATAAGTTATACAGGGTGTAAGCTTCAAGCTTCAAGCTCAATTGTTATTTGGAGATTTATAAATACCTTCAAAGGGAGAAATCAAAGGATTCCATTTGTGCATGTTGACATTGTGAAATTGGTGTTGTAAGTTGAAAGCCAAGGGTTTTCAGTTTTCTTCAACTTGTAGAATTGTGAATTCTAAACACTTTGAATTGGTTAATCTCTACCAGTGAATTGTGCCAGTGTTAATCTCATCCAAAGATTAAGATTGTGCTTAATTGGTGTCCGAATTGTGAAGAAGATCCAGCGCTACATATCAGTTTCAATTTTGCATTGTGCTGGGAATGTTATTTACTGCAGATCACTGCCATTAGAGGCCAGCGTTTGTAGTTTAAGGCAGCCATTCTTCGTTTGTAGGCAGCAGCCATTAATCCAGGGGCTGCATTCTAAATTCTAGGCAGCATATGTATGATTTGGGGCATGTTTGTGCTATTGAATGTGACCAAACTGAATTAAATGTGACGTCACTTAAGAACATCAACAAAGGGCTGCGATATTATTTTGGTTGTCTATGATTGCATACGAATCAGTCCCAGGTTCCATAGTTTGTTTACAAATAAATTTGATGCATAAGATTAGCTTGTAAACATCTGCAATTGATTAGCAAATTAAGTGTGTTTGGTTGTGTAAAGGATGTAAGACAAATGTTTGACGAAATAACTATGAGGGTTTAATAGTTTATTGTGTTTCATGCAACATGTTTGACAAAATGACACTGTTGTATGAGTGTCTTTTCAAAATGTTATGACTTTGTAATGACAGCAGCTGAATGTTTAATTCATGCAAAGTGTGTCATAATGCCAATTTCATAGTGAATGATCAATTTCAAAAAATTACTGTCATGAACTCACAGTGATATCTGATCGTCTTAGTATTACAAGTGTTTGATAAAATGTTTGAGGAGAACTAATGTATAATAATCTCGGTTATTGGGAACGTACGCCAAGTGTTTGACAATATTGCTTGAGTCTGAAATCAACAAGTAAGATCATATTTTAGCAAGGGTGAAGTTAGAACCTGCAGGGGTTCTTACAATTTGAGCCATAAAGTAAACAAAATAACTCTCCTAAACTTTGATGGGTTTGATAAAATAACAGGCCATGCATGGTTGCAAAAGTTGAATACTTATTCCACTCTCAACCCAATGACACAAGAGGATGCCGCACAATTTGCTATCTTACATTTGGAGGGACAAGCCATGAATGGGGGCACCATGGAATCCACACCCAAGGGCAGAAAGGCATAATATCCTCTGATGAGTTTGCACAAAAACTGATCAAAAGATTTGATTGAAAACAACCCAAAACAAATTTTAAAGAACACAGGTAAAACAGAAAGTGACATCAGATGATTACATAGCAGAATTCCAAAGGATTGTAGTCAAAGTTTCAGGGGTTGATGAAGATAGGCTAACCTATCTATTTGTTGAAGGATTGAAAGATTCACTCCAAGATTTAGTAAGTGCTCTTAAACCAATAACCCTAAACAATACTATTAAAACAGCCTTGAGACTAGAAACACCATCTAAAAATATAAAAGTTGAAAGCAAGTATACAAAAGCTTCCCACTAAAAAGATAGGGACCATAAGATCTTCATAGTTGTGCTTAAAAAATAGAATATATGTTTCAACTGCCAAGAACAAAGGGGACGGGGGCACATTTTCCGTAAAGGAGAACTTGAAGGAAAAAATTTGTGCTAAGGAGAAATGGGAACCAAATGGCAAGGTGCAAGCGGCATTGAGCCAAATGGTTATTTCTAACCAGTGGAGTATATGGAAGGCTTCGAATTTAGAAAGAGCCCAAAAGGTCAAGGTTTTGGTCTTGGATGACAGTTGGTGGGCTCGTGTGCAATTTGTATTGGATTTCACCGAGCCTATCATGACTATGCTCCGCTTTGCCTATACAGATACACCTTGCTTGGGGGATGTGTATGATGGTATGGACACCATGGTTGAGAAGGTAAAATTTTCCACACAAAAACATGAAAATGACCCCACAAAATGTCAAGACGTATGCAATAAGGTGGAAGCAATCATTCATCATCGTTGGGAGAAGATGACTACCCCATTGCACCTCCTTGCATATGCCTTATCTCCGAGGTACTATAGCGAGGAAGTTTTTGCTATGCCAAATAGAGTTGCACCATATGCGGATGAAGTTGTTAATGGGTGCTACAAAGCTTTTGCAAGACTCTTCCAAGATGATGAAATGTAGAAAAAAGTTAGGCTAGAATTTGGCTTATATGCTTCGGGATCAAAACTTACTCCATATGCAATAAAGGACCAAAATAAAATGGGAGCTATCACATGGTGGTACATGTATGGTCAACCATATAAGCATCTACAACCTCTTGCAATCAAGATCCTCTCACAAGTTTTGTTTTTTTTGTTTACCACTTGTATTCTACAATTTAGTGTTTAACATACTTTAATTTTCTTTTCATTTGTATGTTTAATTTTGTGAACATCATCCAGGTTGCAAGTTCTTCTGTTGCTGAACAGAATTGGAGTACATACTCCTATATCCATTCAGTGAAGTGCAACCGGTTGGGCTCAAAGAAAGCTAAGGACTTGGTTTACATTCATACCAACTTGCATCTTTTGTCACATAAGGAGGATCAATACAAGGAAGGGTCAGCCAAGCTTTGGGATGTAACCCATGAGTGTGCAAACTTGGATGCAACACTTCATGATCTTACTACAATCACAGATGATGGTGATGATACCATGACACATGGTGCATCTAGCACAAGTGGAACCGTTCTTGGTTCAAATGATCTTGAACTTGCAACAGTTGGAGATGATGAGAATGTGGATTTTCTTGAGAATCCTTATGATTAGTGAATCTTGACTCTCAACTCTTGATTGATGAGCATTGAATAATGAACTAAGTTTTGATTTTGTAGTTCAAATTGTATTGGAATCTTGAACATGAGTAATTAGTTATTGAACTTCTTTCAATTTGAATATGTGTCTATGAAGTTTTAAGTTGAAGTTGTTGAACTATCAAATATGAAATATCTTGAATCTTGATCAATGGTGAAGTATCATTATTTTGATTCATACTATCAAATGATTTATTTTTGTATATTTTTTGCACTTCTTTGCATATATCATATATGAGATATATTATATATAATATATATTATATATAATTATATATATATACACGCATCCAAACGCATCTGCATCCCCTAAAAAACAATTTTACGCATCCACATCTGCATCCGCACCCGAATCGGTAACTTAGGGAAAAAATAAACAAATTCTTGGTGCGACTTAAAGGAAGCTTCATGATTTATTTTAAAGTTTTGAGGGGAGATATATCTTGGCCATTACTTTCCTTCATTTCATCGGTTGAAGGACTCTATTTGCAAAAAGAATCTGAAACACTTTATTGCTAGAGCCCGGAGCTTCATTTTTCATGCGCATTTCTTAGCATCCTCACGGGAGGCTTTAATCAGAATGTGGTTCATGGATTTCAAAGTTTTAAGACATTATTTTCCTTGTTGGTGCTTAAGAGTGTTCATGACTGTGTGGGATCCTTGGTATGCACATAGAGAAGAGTATATATGGTTTTTTTTGTACAGGGCAGACAACATTTTTGGTATTGCTTGGCATTGGCACTCTTTGCAATGATGCGAGTCTTCATGTGAATAGAAACTTGGTGTCCCCATTAACAATCAAACTGCATCTTCAAACTATCGATGGAAGTAAGGACTTTGTGTAGTTGTGTGATGCCTGCTTTGTTTGTGGGTTGCAAAAATATACCTATGTCACACAGAGTAGATTTGGCATATGTGAAATAGCTAAACTAGAAATGATAGAAATATTGTTGAAAGATTAAAGAATCTGTCATTAGTTTTAAAATTGAACCAGAATGGAGCAGAACTAAAGAGAGTGCAATACAAAATAAACAAGAGCAGAAGCCACAATCTTTTATCCTGGGAAAAACCCTCCTTACCGAGGGAAACAACCCAGCCCACAAAAATATTATCCTTTATTGAGATTCAACACCAAATACGATATGTAGCTCTCATTGACGTCACAGCTTGACAGTCAATAAGCTTTATAATGTCTTACATAGAAATGATGCTTCAATGATCATACAATAATATAAACAACTGAAATTAGACACACTACGTAAATGATATAGCCGCACATAAAATAGCTCACTCATAGAGCATGAAATGTCTGCATACTCCCTAATGCACAGACATAGATCTCTGTTATAAAAGTCCATCGCACAGAGAACCAAATGCCGAAAGAGCTGGTACTTTTATTTTTCATGTCTATCTTGTAGATCACACCCAGAACCGAAAACGGGGCTGCTAGTGAATAATTACTAATTGCAAAAGAAAGCTCACAATCATAATGAAGTGCACCTGGGAAGGTGAAGCACCATCATCTTAGGCGTTACAAAGATGGTGGTGCGGATATCATTAATAATATTAAGTGTCGATAATGAAAACCGGTTATCCAAATGTTATGAAACAAAAAGGAACCGACAATAATCAATCGGTTCATACCGATAATGAAAAGTATGATGATGCCGAAAAGAATAAAACACGGACCAACAGCGAATACACCTGTCATTGGTGATTAAGCACTTGCTTAATCACCAACGACAGTGGTGCCAAATAATACATGAAGTCCATGTCACCAAAGATGTGCGAACTGAAGCAATACGAGCATCAACAATATGGCTCACCAAAATGACTAACAGAACCAGATGTAGAAGGTAACAGCAAAAATCAATGTTGAAGTCTTTGTCGCAGCTACTCAACTTCAACACTCCCTCTTAGCAAGAGAGACACTTTTAGAGAATTTCATCTACACAAATGCACTCAATTGCAAAATAGTCAATGTCAATAGATAATCTCAACACATTTCAAATTTTGTTATTTTTGTACAATAGAATTCACCATAGCTACTCCTAAAGGGTGAATACAAAACACATAAAATAAAATCAGCAAAATGTTATTCATCATAGTTACTCTTAGAGGATGGATGTAGAATCACAAAAATGGATCATGAAACCACACACATGACTTCCACCATCGCTGCTCCCAGAGGGTGGATCAAGGGCTTTCACCTCAAACTTCTCCCAGAGAAGAATGCATTATCACCTTGCCTACTTGCAGAGGGTGATTCCACCATACCTACTCGCAGAGGGTGGATCAAGGGCTTACACCTCAAACTTCTCCCGGAGAAGAATGCTTTACCACCTTGCCTACTCGCAAAGGGTGAAACAAGGGCTTTCACCTCAAACTTCTCCCAAAGAAGAATGCATATAAGCAAGGGAACACTCAGGCTAAAGACACTTTCTCAACAAGAGCATCATTCTTCACTAAGCCAAGCTTTTCTCGAAAATAGCAAAACTTCACTCTCGAAAGTGGTTTGGTGAGAATGTCCGCAATTTGCTCCTCTGTAGAGATATATTTTAGTTCAACTGCATTTCTCTCAAGTAATGAAACTTACTCTCAAGTAATGAAACTTGATCTCCACGTGTTTGGACCTGTCATGAAACACTGGATTAATTGAAAGCTTTACACAGCTTTGGTTGTCACACATAATCACTATAGATTCGACAGGCTGCCCAAACAACCCTGCAAGTAATTTACGAAACCATACAGCTTCTTTTGCAGTCATACAAGTTGCAACATACTCTGCTTCAGCTATACTCTGAGCCACACAAGATTGTTTCTTGTTGTACTAGGAAACCATAGCAGAACCAAGGCTGAAACAATTACCTGAAGTGCTCTTTCTATCAGATACACAACTTGCCCAATCTGAATCAGAGAGCCCCTGTAACTTCAGTTCAATACAAGAAGAGTATTTCAACCCATATCCAATTGTACCACAAACATATCTCAATATATGTTTGGCTGCCACAAGATGGATTTGTCTTGGTTCACACATGAACTGACTTAGTGTATTAACTGCATAACATATATCAGGTCTCGTGTTAACTAGGTACATTAAAGAGCCAATTAGTTGCATATACATAGTAGGATCAACCAAATCTAAATTAGCTGAATCATCATGAAACACTTCCATGGGAGTCACCATGGATTTGCAATCTAACATGCCAAATCTCTTTAAAATATCAATAGCATACCTCCCTTGACTCAAAATGATTTCGCTTGAATTTTGCCATACCTCAAGGCCAAGAAAATAATGCAGCAAACCAAGGTCTTTCATTTCAAATTCTGAAGTTAGCTTCTTCTTGCACGTGATGATGAGATCATCATTACCTGTGAGAAATAAATCACCTACATACAAGACTAAGATCAAAATTTTATCATTATGAACCTTGAAGTATAGTGTTGATGTTTTGTAGCTTCAGTCGAATAAACACTATGAGTCAATACTAGTGAAGATATATATATATATATATATATATAATGTAAATATTAGAGAAATTAATATAATATTCAAGAGATATTATATATATATAATAATAATTATCATTATATTAATTACATATTAATGAATAGACATGTCTCATGAAGGGACATGTCTCTTCTTGGCTCATTCTCAATATAAATGCAAGAGATTGTTGCATTTGGAAAACACATACAATGAGATAGTGCTATTACATTTGCAATAATCTTAAAACATTAACATGGTATCAGAGCCAAGTTGCAAATGTAAGAGAGTAGTTTATTGATGGTGAATGTATGACTGTCTCAGAAAATACAGTCTCAGTACAAGGACCATATCTCTCAAATGCACCGTTGGATTTTGCTAAATTTCGGATATGTTTGTGAAAATAAAATTTAGAAGAATCTCACCGGAGAGATTGAAGAGAAAATATCAGGTTCAAAAGTTATGATCGACTTTGTACAGGTCTATGCAAATTTTTTAACAAAGAGAGTTCTTCGATTAAAAGCTACAAATATTTTTTATAGTGAAAATAAGAAAAGGATCATTACATTTAAAAGATAAGTATTTCATTTTTTATTAATGCACATAATTTTTTGAGTTTTTTTAATTCATGCTATACTATTGGTTATTAAAATCTTGTATGCTTCTATCATTGGTATTTCTGGTCAAGATAGTTTAGTGAGTTATTTGTAATCTCTCTAACATACCTTCAGGACAGAAGCACAAGATAATTGCATTCAAGGTAGAAAGAACTTGATGCTTGCAAATGAATTGATGATTGAGACTAGATGCAAAGGGAGTCTGACATTTCAAAAGAGGTCAAGAAGTTGATAAACTTGAGCTTCAGAGGGAGCAGATGGTTCATTCAACGTGTGACAATCTTGATTGAGAGGGAGTTCACTATTGAAGGTGAAACACTTCTGAGGTAAACTTGATATAATTGATTATTATACTAATGAATCATGAATGTTTTTAATGGGCCTGCCCCCTGTGTAAATCATGAGGAAGTGACAACTTCCAAATGATTATCACTTGTATTTGCAGAAGTTATTGGAAGGTGACGATCTTACAATAACTTAAATCATGATATACATTATTTATAATGTTGAAACATATCATGATGAATGAATGCAACAGCTAAGTGTTAGATGTCATTAAGTTGACGGTCTATGAGTTGTTTGCATAAATATATCTTGTAAATCAACAACTAAGTGTTAGATGTCATTAAATTGACGGTCTATAAGTTGCTTGTATAGATACATCTTGTAAAGCAACAACTAAGTGTTACATGTCATTAAATTGATGGTCTATAAGTTGTTTGCATAGATATATCTTGTAAATCAACAACTAAGTGTTAGATGTCATTGACGGTCTATGAGTTGTTTGTATAGATATATGATAGGTATTTGGTGAATATCATGTGTTGATATTCTGCAAGCCAGTACCTTATTGAGTACTTGGTGAATATCATATGTTGATGTTCTAATAGGCCAATACTCAAAGTATTTGGTGAATGTCATGTGTTGACATTCTGATAGGCCAATACACAAGAGCTTGTGGATAGAATCGTCGATGGAGGCAATCCACCTGAGAACTTGTGGATAGAATCGCTAATGTAGGCAATATTGAGACTATGTTTCTATTGATTACATCTTGAGGATGATGCCTTTATTTCTTACATCATATGATTGATGTTGTCAAGTGTCTTAAGTGTTGACATTGAATTGATTTATCCTCCCTAGCTAAGAGGGAGTGTTGATGTCAATAAACACTATGAGTCAATACTAGTGAAGATATGTATATATATATTTAGTGTATATATATATATATATATATATATATATTATGTAAATATTAGAGAAATTAATATAATACTCAAGAGATATTATATATATATAATAATAATTATCATTATATTAATTACATATTAATGAATAGACATGTCTCATGAAGGGACATGTCTCTTCTTGGCTCATTCTCAATATAAATGCAAGAGATTGTTGCATTTGGAAAACACATACAATGAGATAGTGCTATTACATTTGCAATGATCTTAAAACCTTAACATATAGATTAGGATCAACATCATTCTTTTGAAAGCCTAAGCTCAAAAGATACTCATCAATTCTCTCATACCAAGCACGAGAAGCTTGTTTGAGTCCATATAATGTCTTTTTCAGCCTGCACACATGAGACTCTTTGTTATGAATGATGAATCCTTCTGACTGCTCTAAATAAACTTCCTCTTCAATGACTCCATTTAAGAAGGTTGTTTTCACATCCATTGGATGAAGTTTCCAGCCCCTTATTGCAGCAATGGCTATAATGGTTCTAATGGAGGTGTAGAGAGCCACCGGTGCAAAGGTTTCATCATAGTCTATGCCTTCCTTTTGGGAAAAACCTCTAGCTACAAATCTGGCCTTGTAGTTATCTATACTTCCATCAGTTGCATGTTTAATCTTGAATAACCATTTAGATGAAACTACTGATTTACCTTTAGGCCTTGGGACAATGTCCCATACATCATTTTTCATGATGGACTAATATTCTTCTATCATGGCATCTTTCCACACTTGATGTTTTAAAGCTTCTTCAACATTAGGAGGTGGATCAGGTTAAAAGGTTCAGCTTCTTCCACAATGTTCCTAGCCCATAACAGTCTTTTCTTATTGGATGGAGTAGAGCTAGGACCTGAAGAAACAACTGGATCAGGTTGAGTAGTAGGATTTTCTGAATCTTCATTCTCCCTCTAAATTTCTGAAGGAGGATCCGGATCAGCAATGACAAGATCTTGAAAGTGCTCAAGATCTTCTTCATCATTTACAATGTTAAACTCTTTGAGGGACTTGCAAGCTATATCTTCATCAAAAGTGATATCCCTATTGATTTCAATTTGCTTTTGACTAGGCCCATAAATTCTGAGAGCTTTAGAAGAATCACTATATCCAACAAAAATCCCTTTCTTACCTGAAGGCTCTAACTTTGATCTTTTCTCTTTTGGGATATGGATGTAGACAGGGCATCCAAAAATTATGAAGTAACTAATGTCTGGTTTTGATCCTGAGAAAGCTTCTTTAGGGGACATGTTGGCAAGAATTTGATGGGGACTACGATTTTGAATGTGGACTATTGTTCTGCATGCTTCAGCCCATAGGAAGGTAGGAAGACTTTGATCATGGATCATAGCTTTTGTTGCCTCGACAACAATCCTATTCTTTCTTTCAGCCACACCATTTTGTTGAGGATTATAGGGAATGCATAGCTCCCTCTTAATGCCAGCCTCAACACAAAAGTTATGAAAAATTCCGGACAGAAATTCTCCACCATTATCAAATCTCAGGATCTCAATCTTTTTGTTAAAAAGATTTTCATCCAAGGCCTTGAATGCTTTAAAACGGGACAGCACTTCATCTGATTTCTTAGACTTAAGAAAGTATATCCAACACTTATGAGAGAAGTCATCAATGAAAGTAATATAATACCAGTAACCACTAAGAGAAGCAACAGACATGGGACCACATAAATTTGAATGAATTAATTCTAGAATATCTTTAGCTCTAGATTCACTACTATGAAAAGTACTCTTAGTGTTCTTACCTAGAGCTCATCCCTTGCAAACTCCTTCATGGTCTTGATTCAGCTTTGGAAGACCAATGACAGCTTTATCCATAGAGGCTAAGGTTCTGAAATTTAAATGCCCAAACCTCTTGTGCCAAAGAATATTAAGATTTGAAGAAGAAAGAGCAAGAGCTTGAATGGGACGGGCTGAAAGCTTGTAGAGACTATCATGACTAACTCCAATCTCACGGGCTGAAAGAGAATTTGACTTCTTCTTCCATGCTAGGACTTTACCATCAACAAAAGAAACATGATATCCTTTGTCTTCTAGAGCTGAAATTGAAATCAGATTTCTCTTTATCCCAGGTACAAAGAGAACATCACTCAAGTGAAGAGAAATGTCTGAATCTAGTTGAAAAGAAGTGGAACCAGCTCCTTTAACTGAATAGCTTGCATCATCTCCAATAATAACTTGAAGATGTGAGTCATTTTCCTTCAAGTTGAGTAGATGATCATGGTAACCGGTGATGTGGTGCGAAGCTCCACTGTCAATTAGCCAGGTATCACTATTCGTAGGAATATTAATGGAGAGAGCAAAGATAAAACAAAATCCTTCAGAGTTATCACTAGATTCCTTTTTACGAGAAGAGTTCTCAAGGAGAGCAGCAGAGGCTTAAGGCTTTGGCCTTAAGGTGCAATCTCTAGCATAGTGACCAAACTTGTCACGTTTAAAGCACTGAACCTTGGAAAGGTCAATTTTCTTTCTTTTGAGAGCAGGAGCTGAATCTGAACCTTTATCTTTGAATCTCTTAAAATACCCCTTCTTCCCTTTTCCTTTAGAGGTGTGGGCAGCAAGCATCTGATCATCTTCATGATGATTTTTGCGACCATTTCCTCTAGCTTCAAGTCTGCATTCTTCTTGAATGCAATCAGCTCTCAATCTGTCAAATTTAGGGAGGTCATCTCTTCCACTGATACCTTAAATGAATGATTCCCAAGAGTAGGGAAGTCCATTCATGGCAAGCATAACTAAGTCCTTGTCTGGGATAGAATCTCCAATTGCACTTAGCTGATCTTTTAGTTCTGTGATCTTCATAAAGTAGGATACTACTGATTCTCCTCGAGCCATCTTAATATGTAGAATCTGACGTCTCAGAGCTAAGGCTATGCTAGTGTTATTGAGCTCATACAAATATTTTAAAGTCTGAAACATCTCATTGCTGAAGACAATTTGGAAATAATGGAAACCAAATGATCCTTTGGAAATAATGGGAACCAAATGATCCTTCAAAGAGTCAATCAAAATTTTCTTAGCCATGACTCTGTTCTTTTTCCACAAAATTTTCTCAACATCATCAAAAGGTTCTGCTAGATCAGAATTTACATAATCAAGAGGGTCGTTCTCCTCAAGTGCAATCAGAATCCTAAATTTCCATGAAGAGAAGTTAGAGGAACCATCAAGTCTATCTTCAACCTTTAAACCGTTAACCATGATCACACGCTGAGAACAAAAATCAAGTGACACGAAAGACAAGATGCTTCTGGTTCTGGATCGAGTTTCTCAGACCCACTTTGAAACCATGTTAAAATTGAACTAGAATGGAGCAGAACAAAAGAGAGTGCAATACAAAATAAACAAAAGCAGAAGCCACAATCTTTTATCCTAGGAAAAACCCTCCACATTGAGGGAAACAACCGAGCCCACAAAAATATTATCATTTATTGAGATTCAACACCAAATACAATATGTAGCTCTCATTGACATCACAGCTTGACAGTCAATAAGCTTTATAATGTCTTACACAGAAATGATGCTTCAATGATCATACAATAATCAAGTACAATAATATAAACAACTGAAATTAAACACACTGCGTAAATGATAATAGCCACACATAAAATAGCTCACTCATAGAGCATGAAATGTCTACATACTCCCTAATGCACAAAAATAGATCTCTGTTATAAAAGTCCTTCACACGAAGAACCAAATGCTGAAAGAACTGGAACTTTTATTTTTCGTCTCTATCCTGTAGATCACGCCCAGAACTGAAAATGGGGCTGCCAGTGAATAATTACTAATTGCAAAAGAAAGCTCACAATCATAATGAAGTGTGCCTGGGAAGGTGACGCTTCACCTTACTTGGCGTTCCACCAAGTAAGGTGAAGTGCCATCATCTTAGGCATTACAAAGATGGTGGTGCGGATATCATTAATAATATTAAGTGCTGATAATGAAAACCAGTTATCCAAATGTTATGAAACAAAAAGGAACCGACAATAATCAATCAGTTCATACCGATAATGAAAAGTATGATGATGCCGAAAAGAATAAAACACGGCCCGACAGCAAATACACATGTCATTGGTGATTAAGCACTTGCTTAATCACCAACAACAGTGGTGCCAAATAATACATGAAGTCCATGTCACCAAAGATGTGCGAACTGAAGCAATACGAGCATCAACAATATGGCTCACCAAAATGACTAACATAACCAGACGTAGAAGGTAAAAGCAAAAATCAATGTTGAAGTCTCTGTCGTAGCTACTCAACTTCAACAATTAGCTACTATGAGTGGGGGACTTCATGGCGACTCTAATGAGTTGCAGATATTGTGTCCTAGCTACTTGAAGTTGAAGAATTGCGTGAGTTTTTTTATAGGCCCAGAGCGATATTAAAGTATTGGGTGGATATTAAAACTGCCAATTCTTGAGAGTTTCGTGGAGTGTGACTTGGGAGATTGAAAGTCTTTGTTATGTAACATTTACTGTGAACAGTGTTGGAAAGTATATACTAAAGTATTGACAGCCACAATCACTCTAATTACCATGGATTAATGATAAATCATCTAAACTTGTCAAACATCTGTGATGTTGGTGATGGTTTTGACTTTAAGTGTCAGCTCCATCTTTCTAGAATTGAATATTATCCAATGGAGTTGTCAAAGATTGGTTATTAGAAGAACCTTGGGCATTGTGGGAAGAAGTATATTGAAATTCTTGAAGACATTGGTCTCAAGTAAAGGATATTCGATCACTAAAGGTACATGAAGATGGTGGGAGCGTTGAGCCCATTGTTGATCTGGATTTGAGCCTTGCAGCCTTGGCTCGTTTGAAGACTAAACTACCTAAAGAAGAAACCAAAACGATAGTCTATTATCCCGGAGCTGTAATATTCAATATTGGAAGTTGTCTACAAATAACATTTTCTGGACAAGTATCTGGAGATTCATGGGCCAGTAGTTCTAAGAAGAATTTCCTTGTTGATTGTTGTAGTATTGTAACATGTTAGACAACAATTCAAAATTCTCTGTGTTTCGAGATCAAAATTTCATATTTTTAGAAATAGTTGTTACTCTTGCCAGCTAGTCTTCATATGTTTTGAGTTCTTAAATGAAAACTATTCCAATCAAACACAATACCTTTGCGAACTTTCAAAGAACTATACAGCTATACATAACAAAGAGAGAATAAGCAGCAACAGGGGTGGTTATTATAGTAGTATCAGAACAGGTGTATCCTGTCATCCTGAAGAGTCCAGTAAAAAAGATGAAGACAAGGGTAGATCAAAAAAGTGATTTTTCTCGAAAGAATTTAATGACACATTTAATGATGATCAGTTGAGGGACTTGCAGAAAGAAAAAGAAATAAGAAATTGGCTCTATGTAATTGAATTACAATTGGAGTCTATGAAATTTTATGGTGGTGTTCTCTCTAAATTGGAGGAATTAGACTCATATTTGTCCAAAGTAGACCAGTCAAATTGGAAGCTTCTGAAAAGGGCTTTGCAGCCCTTAATGCTCGCTTTGGTCCGACACAAGTTTATGGAACATCCTTATGAAGAGATGAGACTTGCAGTTGCTTCTTGTCATAGTGAGATAATAAGAATAACAAATCCTATAGCACCCTCTAATGAGGACATACTAAAGAAGGTTCTACCTAGGGGATGTCAAAGCCCCTGCCCCTACTTTTGGTAAGAGGGCTAAGATTTTAGAAATTATGGCAAGGACAATATCATTTATCATTATGTTGGATCTCAAATGCGATAAATAGATTCTACAAATGTTTCAATGTTTTTTTACCAAAATAAAAAAAAATTACATCCAGACAAAATGAGGGCTTGTGTACAAACTATTATGTCCTTAATCTTAGACGAGGATAATAATATCTATAAGCGGTTGGAATCAGACTTGATGGCCATTTGGAGAAAGGAGCATAATATCTCGCCTATGGCTTATGAGTTCTCAAAAAGGTTGATTGAGCAAAATATTGAGAAAAGTTCAAGAAACAAATGAGTGAAAATGAACTTATCTCAATGGGCTTACAAGTTGCAGGGTCTCCCAAAAAAGGTAAGAACCAAATGAGAAGGGATCAGATTTGTTTTTACATGTCAGGAGACTTGGACAACTGATCACAATTGTGGGGATGGTAAGGAAGATAAGTCAGCCAAAGAGGTTTAGGCCAGAGATGAAAAAGATAGGAATCTAACAGTTTTGTTTCAACAAAATAACACAAATGCTTGTGAAGAAATGGATTCAACTGTTGTTATAAATAAGGGATATACAAATCTCTATATTCATGATTTGGAAGTTGTTATTGACAAACACTTTGATGAGGATGATCTTAATCAAGGAGAGAGCATGTCGGAGTCTCAAGATGTCTTCAAGGGAAAAAAAATAAATCTTTATATGATGAGAAATTGTTTGAAAATGATGACAAAGCAGCAGCCTTGACTTTACATGAAGATCAATCAAACAAGGAGTTTGAGGCCTATGATGACATTGACAACACCCTTGAAAGGTATGATGAATCATGTGTTCTTTATAGCAGCAATTCACTTATGAATGATAATGTTTTGGAAGACAAAACTAATAACTTGAAAGGTCCCAAATTTGGTGAGAGAGCTAATATCATTGAGGATGCTCATTTGGTAAATTTTGAAATGGGTACGATCAAAATGTTGTTAGAAGGTCTACCTTACGAATCTGAGATTGTTGTTACAAATAGTGAAGTGTTTATTGACCAAAGGGTTGTCAATTTAAAATATGTCAAGAAGTTGACACTCAAAGGACTGATTTGGATGACCAATCAGAAAATGCATTTCAAAATGATGGTGATGAGAAACATTTATTGAACAATCAATTGAAGATCACTTATGATGTGATCATTGCAAACTTAGTAAATTATGAAAACTCACAAGATCATTGAAGACCTCTACTAGAAGGCTCAGATTGAAAGGAGACAAAGGGGCATGGAAGGTGAATCTTATTTTGGAGACTTGCAGATGGTCAAAGTAGCTCTTGAATCAATAAAATCTGAATATTTGTATTTACTTTCAAACAGGAATCATATCTTAAAGGTTACTGAAGTGTAGGCTGATAAATTGAAGGGAAAGGAGGATGAGGTCAATAAGATCAAGGAGCTTAAAGGTACCCAAGAGATATTGGAGAATATGCAAATGGTTGCTCAAGAAGCAAAAAATGAGATTGTTGTCACTAATCATTCTAGGGAGTAGTAGAACAAACGAAGGACCGAATTTATCAAGGAAGGGATTAAGGAACTTGACAGCATACAACAAGTTTATGATTTGGATAATTGTCCCAAAAGATCAACTAATAAATTTTTGGACCATCCAGAACTCCAATATGAGTTGGGAGGAAAGGATAATATTCAATTGGTTGACAACTCTTTATTTGAGGTAGATGCTGATTGGATATTTGATAATCCCCTCTTTGAGTTGGGTGAGGAATTTATTTCTAATTCCAAGTGAGAATGGAATTGATTGCAAGATTTGGGACCCAAGTGCAGTTCCTAGTGATGAGGTTTGGTCACAGGATTGGAGTAGTGGATCAATTTCTAGGTTAGTATTTTTGCTCACTTTCCTATCAGCTTACACATGAGTTCGGATTCTGAACCACAAATGTATCGGATGGATTCTTTGTTTCAACAAATGAGTAGTTCCTGGTTGAGGGTTAATGGTTGATATAATTTGATCATAAGAGATGGATTTTCAGCCATCTCCATACCCATGACTCATATGTATTCAGTGGTATTTCAGATTGTTGATTGTTGTACTAGTTCCTCTGCACTGTTGGTGTTCACCTCTATACTCCATGGAATTTCGAGGATAGGGACATTTTAGGAGACAATGACATGTTTCCGAAACGGGTACAGTTTAGGACCAATTTTTAGGGGAAGCTAGGGGACGGCTATTAAAAAAATAGGGGAATTTTTATATAGAGAGAAATTTCAAATATACATATCATAACATTGATAAACCACTTACCATAGACATTTTACAAGCTCAATACATAGCAAATTAAAAAAATTCCAATGTTTTAATTGTCATAATATGACATACATAGAAAAAACTGCCCAAAGGCTCCAAGTTTCATGCATCAAATGACATCAAATATTGAAATATATACAATAAACATACTATTATAAGTCTATAACTAAAAAAATAAACAGCAAACAGAAGTCCAGCTCCATAATCAATTGTCCATAATAATCATAGTAATGTATCTGCAAATATATGGCTGTCCATAAACAACACATGGTATGTCTAGGAATCTAAATCCAAATCAAAGTCATACTCTGAGTCACTGGAAAGATGAGGGTCTTCCTCATCCAATGGAACCCCAAGCAATCCTAGAGGTGTGTCATCCTCCTCAACCTGCATAGTATCTTCGGAATTGACATCCCAAAGCAAGGCTGGAGTCTAACAATACTCAATACTCTACCAATCCCCTGCAATGCACTGTGAGCAGCCACTAACTTCTCTGATCGTCTAGAGGTAAGGTTGTTCCTCTTGACTGATTGGATGAAGCTATATGTGGATTAATTCCTCTCTGCAACAAAGGAACTGGCAACCTATGAAAGAAGACGAACGACAAGTATTCTCAACTCGGGTGCATCCTTACCATGCCACATCCACCATCCAATAAGGTCAATTTGAGTTAATGTAGCTCTATTCGTCCTTGCCTCTGGTCTACCAAAGGTTGGACCACAAAGATTGATGAATGCAAGCCACTAACCCTGAAGTTTAGTAGCATCATCTCCATTGTACATTTTTGCAAGGGCCTTAAAGAAGCCCTCCTTCAGCTGAGTTGAACACAAAAAAAACATATTAAATAATGAAGAGATAATCATAAGAGATCTAATTCTACTTTGCTATTTGAAATTTAAATTGAAAACTTGAGATTTCAGATTTGAGAATCACCTCCTCAACACTAGATGGAATCACTCTCCCAGATCTCGGTGCATAACATTTTGGATTGAGAGCATAGGTTGTCATATGAAGTGAGGTGTTCATAATGTTCCACAGTCGAGTCACAATGGGCCTAAGATGCTCCTCATAAAATCTCAAAGTAGGTTCCCTACTATAAATGTTTGTTTGATCTGCCCAAGCATGCTATCAAAGGTCTCAAATATCTCTTCAAGGTTAGGAGAGTCAGTATCAGCATATCTAATGACCTGCACAATAGGCTCAATGAAGGAGCAAATGAATCTGCAAGTGCAAGCAAGACAAGTTAGAAACATCTTAAATTTTAAAATTCTTAATTCTTAAATAATAAAATCGGCAAATGCCAAAATAAAAAATAATTTTATTAAATCAGCAAAAAAAAAATCTTACCTCATTGTGGACCACCAAGTATCATCAAGGATTCTTTGCTTCACACTTCTTCCCTCCGGTGTGTTGGACTCATGTCATCTACTCCACTCTGCATTGACCACCATGGATTGTAGGCTCTCTTGTACCTCAAGCATCCTCTTCAACAAAATAAAGTAGCTAGCATATCTACTTTCCACGGGCTTGAGGAATTCCTTCTTGAAAAATGTCTTAAACAATGTAAAAGATGTGTGATGGTTGCAAATAAACATTTGCACATCTCAAGCCTCAAACACCATTGCCTTTATCCAATCAATTTTCCAAATTTGCTTCAAGGTGTTGTTCAATGCATGTACACAACATGGGGTCAAAAAAATATTCTTATAAGCACTTTCCACCATCAATCCAACTAACTTACACACCCAGGCTGAATCAGTGATTACTTACACAACATTAGCGGGTCCAACCTCTTCTATAGCATCTCTCAAAATCTGAAATTGCAAAGCTACATCATTCCTTTTCCTTGAACAATCTATAGCTCTAAGAAAATAAGAGCTCGTTGTGCTAGTGACAATAAGATTGATGAGTGGCTAATGTTTGATATCGGTCCACCAATCCATGATGATGGAGCATCCATCCCTCAACCATGTATGTCTCATATCCTCCATCAAAATGCTCACTTTAGAGTACTCTATCAAGAAGGGTGGTGCATAGTTTTGTATCTCTAGGTGGTAAAAATGAGGGACCAGCAGCATAGATATCTTTGCACATTTGTTTAAAATATGATGAACGTAACACATGGAATGGTATAGCATGAGCAAAAAGAAATTTAGCAATAAATGATTCAGTCAATTAAACAAATCAACAACATTGGCATCTCTTTTACTCTTCTTCCCCTTTCCTTTAGTAGAAGTGGGAGTGAGTGTAGCACTTTCTTCCTTATGAGAAGGTTGAGTCAAAGGCATGCTAGCTTGCACATTCTCTTTTGAAGTCTCTAATTTTAACGCCTCCCCCTCCATGTGCAATCTAGTTGCCTCAAGTTTTTGTTCTTGTATTATTTTTTTGCAACCTTTGACCCCTTGACCACCTATCCACAAAAGATGGCAATAGACTCTAGTATAGCTGTCATAATAATGTTTGTGACACAAATGGCACTTTCATTACCTACTACCCCCAGAATTTATTTTTCTTATCTTTGTCTACTCTTGTGGCAAATTGAAGGAGAGGTTTCTTAGGGTTGAATGGGCCTTTTGCAAACTCTTTGAGGCCTTGGGAAGGGCACTCAAACGGGTTAGAGGTTGTTGCCCCTGCTACATCCACATTAGTTGAAGACCCCCCTATAACTGCCCCAATACTAGGTCTTTTTCTTTGAGATGTTTAAGTTTATTGCACTACAACATCCATGCTACCACTACTCCCCACTCTCACTGCTGCTCATGATTATGAAATGTAAAATATGTTAAAATTATATATATGATCTGGATAGAGTAAATCAAATAAACTTACTGCTATATCTAAATGATATTGTTTTGTAGTGAGATGCTTACAAATCTGAATCGTAAGTTTGCAGATAGAAGACAATGCACATATTTATTGATTGCTTCCACAATGCAATACAATCCAAATAAGTATAATGGTGAAGGGCCATGTCTGCGTAGAGACGTGACTCTACGTGGTTTGACCCTACGTAGAGCCATGTCTGTACGCAGACATGTTCTACGTATTAAGCAGCCCGCACCCCTTCATAACACACAGGAATGTTACGTTAACTAATCAATGGATAATAATCATGTCATATGTGAAGTGTTACGTATAATAATAATAATCATATGTGAAGTGTTACGTATAATAATCAACGGATAATATCGGCAGAGTTAGGCTATCGACTGTGTCAATATAATTTCCGGTAGTAACATCAAAGATTAGATTAATATAATTGGTTTATTAATATCAGTTTTAATAATAATCAGTCATTGTACTAATATGATTATCTCAATCGAATCGATGCTATAATCTAACAAAATAGTGCTGCAAGTTTGTTTTTTTAAATGTATTTCACTCAAAGGCCCTCCCTATGTGTTGAAAAACAAATGGAAAATGAGAAAAAATGGCCACAAAGTTGAAATAAACAAATGGAAAATGAAAAACATACCTGAATGATGAAGATTTGATGGCAAAACCTCCTCTTGCAACTCCAAAATGAAAAACTTCTTCACTAGTTGTTGCTGCTCCAAGTTCTTCTTCTTGGCAAATATGGTAAAATGAACAAGTTTTTGCCTTTTTTGGTCTCTTATCTCCTCAAATAGGGTTCACAATATTATGTGGGTTAACCCACATGGCCCCACCAAATGAAGAAAATTTTTTAAAATATTCTATTTTTCATAATTGGCGATCACTTTTACTTCTTGGGCCATCGGGAACAAAAATCCGTCTCGGAGACGGTTGAGGTACGGCTATGTCATCCCTGGTACAGACCTGTTCCAAGAACAATACTCGATTTAGCAATTTTAAAACACCTTTAGAAACGGCAAATTCCCATTCTCACATCCCTGTACTATACTGGGAATGGGGGCAGGTCCAAAAATCTAGGGGACACGTCCCCATGGAACACAGGATGACCTCAATCTTTGGACAATTTGATTTTGCGCACTTGCAAACTTCAGTGTAGCTAGTTGTGGGTCATCCTTTGGGAACAGCTCAATTATTATTCAGTTCCACATGGGAGAATTTGGGTCACTGCGGTCACTTCATAACATTAGTATGTGTGATTTCAGATGATGATGGGTTGATTGTAGTGAGTCGGGATACCCGATTTTCCTACACTAGCATTTGGAGGCTAATTGTCAATGCCATGTTTTTAGTGATTGAACACACAAGTAATACTTAGTTAGTTGACGTGAGGATTGGTTATGTTGACTTCTATTCCAGTCCCTCAACCGTGATGGATCAGATTTTTGTTTGGGACTTCACGAGGGGAGATACTAAATGGAATACTCTTTTTGTTACCCAGGATCATGATTGGTAAGGAGTTTGTTGATGAGGTCTTTCTTGAGTTACCTTAGCAAGATATATTACATGCATTGATTTCAGCCCTCTTAGAGTTTTCAGACCTATGGAAGTTGTTCTAGTTCACATCAGTAGCTTGGAATGGGCTGATATGTCTTTTCATGTACCTTTGAGGGGTGTTCAGCATTCCATGGGAGATCATTTGGAGTTGGATAGTTGTTTCGTGTTGGTAAATCCTTGAGTTACTTCTATCTCCTCATATTTGACAGTTGTGACTGTGTGATGATTTGGGATCCTGGCATTGGCATGTTTGGTGTATTACTTCAATAGGATCTTGATGAGTTGCTTCACAACTCCAGGCATGGTGATGTTTACATCAAAGTAGTGCAGTGGATTGGCGGAGCAGCATTCCTAAGGTTGATATGGGATCCAGGCATTTGGTTTCCTCATACAAATTACAATTGCTTGACGACAAGCAATCTCCAAGAAGGGAGGACTATAATGTCCCCTTCTAATGCGACCTTGAAATATTAATATTTAATGAGGTCATAAAAGTAAATGATTTAATTATTTAATATTATCCCTCAAAAGTAAATCATAAGGATAATATTATTTAATTAATTTAATGAAGTATTAAGTGACTTAATAGTGAATTAAGAGAAAAGTCAATTAAGTCACTTTATAATTGTTATTTCCCTAAGTTCAAATCAAATTAAAAGAGGGAAAATGAAAAGACAAAAGAAGGGAAAATGAAGAGACAAGCTGAGGAAAGGCCAACAGTCTTTGCAGTTGATTATAAAAAGAAGGATGAGAGGCCATTCCGCTTATGCTTGGTTTATGAATTTCTATTAGAAGAGCTCTCAGAGCTTTTGTTTCAGTTTCAGTTTCGTGGGGATGGAAATGTCACAAGCCATAACTGATGTAGGTACAATATAAAAATCTTTTTGTAATGCAAATATAATTATTTTTATAAAAAAATGCATTGCTTCGCTCATGAACATGTAATTAGCCAATATAATATTATTATTCATTTATAATACAACATTAATCTATAAAATTGATTATTAATATATAATATTAATCAATATAAAATTAATCTACAATATAATATTGATCTATAATGTAAAATTAATCTACAATATAATATTGATCTATAATATATAGATCATTGATACTACTCAATATAAATTAATCATATAAATATTAATTTATAATATAATAATAATCTATTAATATTATAAATCAATATCAACTAATATACAATTAATATAACATAATTAATCAAATAATATTTAATATTATCAAACAATGATATGAGCATTATGAATCGTTGACTCTCCCTCATCATCCAGCCCGCGACAGTAGGGTCGCGACTCTTAACGATGCTTTCTCCACATAGGAGTATTAAGGGAGAGAAACATCGATCTCCAAAAAGGACAGGGGGGATGGACTGTTGTAAAACGGTGCCAGTAATATATCATTGGGCACAAAGAGTGGACACAGTGAGCAAAGTGGGAGAAGGAAGAATTCATCGGGGGAAAAATGGAAGATCATTTACAATACACAAGACGATAACAAGCATTCACGACAGGTGGAGGATAGTTAGCAGAGTCAGCAATGACTCAGCATTCAAATAAGGACAATTAAACACATTCCATAGCGAATAGGGAAGGAGAGTAGTTAGATACGAACAAGGGAAGGAGATAATAAGAATATGAGGGAAAGAATATAATACTTGATAAATCAGAGTTTGTATATTCCTATGGCATCGTCTCATTGATTGCATGCATTGTAATATATAAATGGAAGTCTATGCAAATCATAGACCCTGTGCTATTGGTAATTCAACATATAAGTTTAATACCACTGCATCGATATATATAGATAACATACAAATGTTACCATTAAAGTCTACAGGGACAAAGAATGCAATACGATGATCACAGTCGGATGTTTGTGAAAGTATGGTCATACACATCAACAGTTGACACTTGGTCTCTGGTCTAAGTACTGAGAAAACAACAATGGGTATTGGGAGAGTAGTAAGTAATACAGTCGGGGAATAAGAGAGTTGTAACAACGATGATAAAACCAGTAGATGCGTTGAGACACGATTAAATGCCAACAGTAGGTTTTCCACCCAATATATATGTAAGTTTAAATAAATAGATGAAAAGGATTGGCACATTAAAAAGAGAATCAAAGACTAGTACCAATCGCATCCTTAGTTCAATACCGCCAGGAGCATATTCCATCGAAGAGTTGGAGGAAAAACACTCAGCAGGGATTACTATTCAAACCACCAAATCTTACAACAGATAAGTGGAATTCAAATCAATAACACATGCCATCTTAACAGTGATAGAAAGACTGTAAGTAATAGAATACTCTGTTTCAGATAGGAAGTAATAATATTCTGTTATATTAAGCATTTAACAACAGTTTCTCTCACCATAAGTTTATATGAAATTTGGATTATTAAAATCCTAACATATTATAAGACCCAGATGCTATTATCGCTTCAGACACGAGCAGGGAAGGGCTGAGGCTGCCAAAGAGGGGCAGTCTAAATCCAATAGGATAGCTCCCAAGATAGGGTAGGGACCAGCGTTCTCTTTAGCCTTGAGAGCTTGAGCTCGAGACAGGTTAAAGGCTGGGTCTGTAAACTTTGAGGGAGCCTATCAATGGTCTCTAAGTGCTTTGGTTTGCCTCCAATATCTTCTCTCTTCTCGAGAACTGAAGTAATAATAATAAGATCAGTCCTATAATATGGATTGGAAACAATCAATTTTGTATTTCATTACTTATTCCTTATTTTTATTACGAATGTTATTGCTAAATTAGCAAGGGACATTACAGGAAACCCATGGGACTATTTTTGAAATGGACAAAAACCCAATTTAGGTTGGAGATATTATTCAAGTAGCTCACATGTATTCACAATCTATTTCAAATTTGGAAAGTCTTTTGTCAAGGCAAATTTAGAGAGAATTTGAGGTTCATCATCATCACAAAGGTTGGGATAATAAAATTTAATGCTATAATTATTTTGGAAAAAATAAATAAATTTTTGGCGTGACTTAAAGGAAGCTTCATGATTTATTTTAATGTTTCGAGGGGAGCAATATCTTGGCCATTACTTTCCTTCATTTCATTGGTTGAAGCACTCTACTGGCAAAAAGAATCTGAAACACTTTATTGTTAATGCCCAAAGCTTCATTTTTCATGTGCATTTCTTAGCATCCTCACGGAAGGCTATAATCAGAATCAGGAATCTCGTTATTGTTTTGTGGCTCAAGGAGTGCAAAGTTTAAGGCATATTATTTTCCGCTGGTGCACAAGAGTATTCAGGACTGTGTGGGATCCTTGTGCACATGTAGAGAAGAATATATATAGTTTTTCTGTACAGGGCAGACAACATTTTTGGTATTACTTGGCATGGGCGCTCTTTGCAATGGTGTGAGTCTTCATGCGAATAGAAACTTGGTGTCCCCAATGACAGTCAAACTGCATCTTCAAACTGCCACTGGATGTAAGGACTCCATGTAGGTGTGTTGTGCCTTCTTTGTTTGTGGGTTGCAAGATATACCTGTGTCACACAGAGTAGATTTGGCGTATACGAAATAGCTGAACTGGAAATGACAGAAATATTGCCAGAAGATTAGAGAATCCATAATTAGCTACCGTGAGTGGGAGACTTCATGGTGGCTCTGTTTAGTTGCAGATATCGGGTCACAGCTGCTTGAAGCTGAAGTATTGCACGAGTGTTTCTTATAGGCCCAGAGCGATATTAAAGTATTAGGTGGATATTAAAACTGCCAATTCCTGAGAATTTCGTGGAGTGTGACATGGGAGATTGAAAGTCTTTGTTATGTAACGTTTACTGTGAACAGTGTTGGAAAGTATATACTGAAGTATTGACAGCCACAACTGCTCCAGTTACCATGGAGTAATGATATATCATCTAAACTTGTCGAACCTCTGTGCTATTGGTGATGGTTTTAAGTGTTGGCTCCATCTTTCTGGAATTGAATATTATCTAATAGAGTTTTCAAAGATTGGTTATTGGCAGAAGGACGCTAGGTGTTGTGGGAAGGAGTATATTGAAATTCTTGAAAACATTGATCTTAAGCAGAGCATATTCGATCACTGAAGGTACATGAAGATGGTGGGAAGGTTGAGCCCGTTGCCATTCTGGACTTGAGCCTTGCAGCCTTGGCTCATTCAAAGACTGATCTACCTGAAGAAGAAACCAAAACGAAAGTCTGTTATCCTGGAGGTGCGATATTCAATATTGGTAGTTGTCTACAGAGAACAATTTCTTGACAGGTATCTGGAGGGTCATGGCCAGTAGTTCTAAGAAGAATTTCCTTGTTGATTGCGGTAGCATTGTAACAGGTTAGACATCAATTCAAAATTCTCTGTGTTTCGAGATCAGAATTTCATATTCTTAGAATATCATTGTTATTCTTGCTAGCTATAGTTCATATGCTTTGAGTTCTTAAATGTAAACTATCCCAATCAAACAGAATAGCTTGGAAAACTTTCAAAGAACTGTACAGCTATACATAACAAAGAAAGAATAAGCAGCAACAGGGTGGTTATTACAAAAAGAAAGAGATCATTGATGTTGCTAAAGATATGGTCAAATTTGAATGGAGTTATTCTTTTCCGGGACCTTCTACACCTTCAGCTAAGGATCTGAAAACTGAAAAACATCAAATTTTCACAGTCCATAAGATTATTTAGAAGAGCTTCTAGTAAAAACTATACTACAAAGTTAAAACATGTTTTTTATCCCAAAGCTCTTCTAGCTGATTTGAAAATCGTTAAAGAGGGTCTTATAAAATATATTACTCATTCTACTTGGACTTTAACTTTGCTGCTATTATTAATAGCTATCCTCATTTTCCAATTAGTTTCATAATTCTGATATTATATCAGTTTTGCTGTCAAAAAGCAATTACACAGACTAGACTCTTTATGTTTCACCCCTTTAATGAGTTTCTGAGCTACCCAAGAGTGAAGTCATTTGAACATACTTATTTATTGATATAACAAAAACATGTAGCTAGCATTGTACATGGCAAATTCTCTGAAACAAATTGCTTCTCAAATGGCATGTTTGAAAATCACATGCAACGCTGCAATCAACTGGGCCTCTTGAACCAATCAAAACCTGCCTACTATTGTTTCGTGCTAGAGCGACATTTAATATTAAGAGACGTCAAAATAACCAGCTTCAAAGGTGACTCGCATAAAAATTCCAGCTTTGGGTTTAGTATAACAACTACAAGTGGTTTTCGGTTGGTTTTGAGTCTTGACCTGGTAAGATTCTATTCCACATGCTAATGAGAGCATAATAAAGTTTACCAGCCCAGCAATTAGCTACTTATAAATTAGCCATTAGGGAATAAGACCACTCATTGGAGGACAGGCAAGTTTGATTACACCTAATCACAGAAGGAAACATCCCAGCCCTGCCAGTGGTAAAAACCTTAAAACTCTCCTTCCTCCGTGTAACCTACAAGAGAGTGAGACGAAATGACAGAGAGCTGACTTGGGTAAAATTAAACACCTTAAACGTTCTTTGTCATTTGGGATGCACCAAATAAAAAACAACATCCTAGCTGCTTAAGCTTTCAGAAGCATAACAGCTACACCACTGAGAACGATGATATACAGTCAACTCTATGTTATGCCGTTTCCATTGAAGGAGAATGAATGAGTCAATTAAGGTTTTGGGCATCACATTTAGATCCGACTGAACTGACCCGGGGCAACAAAACCAAACATAGTCTGTAATACCGACAATTGCATTTAAAAGGCCCTAAAATGCGAGAAAAAGTGACGTCTTATCCACAAAATCGCAAATGTAAATGCAAAGCTTCAACAGCTGCAAATTGGCAAAACGGGGTTAATGTTATGTCATCTCACAGATTGTTAAAAGCATCACCGCATGATATAGAAAAACATACATGGAAACTTGAGCTCGCTAGGCTGAATGCTTAACAGTTCCGTCGGCATGACTTCTACTTCTTCCTTGTTCTCCGCAGTCAATCCACGGACGATTTCAACGACTGACGACAGAAATGGAACGTGGCCAACGCGTGCAGCAGAAAATACAGAGGGAGTCGCAAATTAAGGCATTTCATGCGATCCCATATATATTTTGCCCTGCAGACACGGCTTAAACATTAGTCCAGCCAGACCTGTAGAGCTTTCGCACTCGATTATTTTTACTTTTATTTTTTTTAATTATGTCAGCCTAACGTAAATTTGTCGCTTGTCCAAGTCATTTGTTTTGTAGGTGAGGAGGGTACAACGTCCCCATTTTTGGGGGGTACGATTTGAAGTCCAGATCGCATACGCTTGCCTTTTTAAGGTCGGAAGAATATTTCTACAATGAAATGTGTCTTATACAGATCGTAAAATTCACACATCAACGGTTACAAATCAGTTATTAGTAGAAAATAATAAGGTTTTGAAGAAATAAATTGTATTGTTGCAAGATTTCTTTAGGCAGGGAAGATGGAATAGCATAACATAAAAGTTGCATGGCAGATCATGAAAGATTCAACAATGGAAAACAGAGATGTGTTGAATTCTAAAGTTTCTTCGGTTATAGGAAAAGCTATGAAAATTATGAATCTTGATCACAACTTGTTAACAACACTAATAATATAGAAGAAGAAGCAAACATTGAAGTTGATGATATGCAAGTTAGAGAAATCAAAGAAAGGAAAGTTAGAGTAGAAATTGTAATTATCGAAGGACTGAAGGATTATGGAAAAAACGAATGCACTCTTGATCTTGCAAGTGATTTTCTCAAAGATGAGTTGTTGTGGCAAGGACGAATCTGCCAAGCATGGAGGGTGGGCAAGCTTAGTAATGAGCGAGCTAGACCAATAAAAATCATTATGTCAAACATATGTGACAAGCAAAGTCTTCTAAGCAAAAAAACAACTCTTGAGGGGGTATTGCTTTTATTTAGATGAAGAACTAACTATTAAGCAACAAGTGGAAAGTGGGGTAGAATTATCAAAGGTTATAGCAACAAGGAATAAGGGCAAAAGGGCATGGTTGTACAAAGAGAAAGTTGTTATTGCCTCTTTGCGGTCTCATTCTCAAAGAGAACAATAAGGCGGCAATAAGGAAATGGCAACAAACTCTTTAGTAACTAAGCAGCAAGAGCGAGATGGACAAATAGAAATGAAGACTCAACTTTGGGTCTTGTATGTCAAAACAAATAGCAATCACCTCCTACCTAGGTTTCCTGTAGATTAGTTTGTTGGAATTGTAGAGTTTGCCCTTAGAGGAGGGGACTAGGGTTAGGACCTATTGTACAAGATAGAGGCATAATTTGTCTCATAAAAATGCATGAGCATGAAGGGTGCAAGACACCTTTGTTTGAAAGGTATTTGAAGATAGCGGTGTGGAACATAGTTGCAGGAAATGGAAAAGGACATGGGCTATTATGATCTTGGTGAGGGGGAAAGGAGGTTGTTATATTCGGCTAGAAAAGGAAGCCTCAAATAAATAATTCATTTGGTTTAAAATCTCATAAAATAGAAATCTTATTAGGATTGTAGTATGTTATTTTACTCTACAAGTTCAAAAACCTGCGAAAGTAGGGGGCTTGATCGAAAAGATCTATTTACAACATTAAAAAATGATATGGCAACTTATTCTTAGCTAGGTGAAGTCCTTTTAGTAGGTAATATCAATGCTAGGACTACAAGTGAACAAGCTAGCATTATTTGTTCTAAGAAAAATTGCAATCCTATTTGGCTCAAAGAAGAAAGAAACCATCAGTGGGCAAGAGTTTCAAAAGACAAAAAAGGCTACAATCTTTTTGGGGAGCATATGTCTACTCTTTGTAGACAATTTGATTTAGTCATTTGCAATGGTTTGGCTAGATGGATGGGATCCGGTAATTTTACTTGCAATACATATAATGGCACAAGTGTAGCACTTGGATTATACAATTTTCTCACATGGCCTATTAAGAATATGGGGGATGTGTATGTTGGCATTTGATGAAGATTTGATGACAATGATCATGTGATGAATGTTGTAGTGTTGTCATTAATGGCAACAAGTCTTCTAGGATGATTAAATCCATTTTACCAGGGGTGATGTTGATTGCATAAGGAATTCTCTGAGTATCCAGTGTAATGATGATAACACAGTTAGTCATGGTAAATGCAATGGACGGTGATGATTTGGATAGTTATGGTGGTGCGATTGGATAGGAAGAATCTACAAAGTCATTTCAACCTACATCTATGATTGCGGAAGCAGATTGAAGTACAAATAAAGATTTGGTGGAAAGATTAGTGTTATCGACTAGAACAGCCAATCAATCAAGTCATGGTGATGAAATCGAGGTCGTCGTTGGATAAGAGTTGATAATTGTTTTATTTTTGAATTGTACTGTTGAGGGTCATCCTTGACAATTTCAATTTACTACGTTGGTGGGATTGCTTAAGATATTTGGATGGACTTTTGTGGGTCGACATTAGTAACACATTTTAGGTTTGTTCCACCAACATAAATATGTATATAAGAGATGAAATCATAGAAAAAGAGGTTGTTAGTTGTTGTGATGATTGTGATTGTTGAAGGTGAAGTTTGTATGATAAGAATAGTGATTTGAGTAGTGTTGAAGTGGGTCTGTCAGGAAGAGTGTGCTACATTCAAATCATTCTTATTGAGTTCATTCTCAAGGCAAGTTCTAACAAGCTTGCGATCAAGATCCTCTAACAAGGTTACTCTTAACAAGGTAAGTAGGATCTAATAGGCTTGAATTTTAAATCCTCTAACCAGGTGACTCTCAAAAGGAGTTTTAAATCCCCTAACCAGGTAGTTCCTAACAGGACTTTGTAATAGCTTCTAGTCGGGCTATAGATACTCTTAACCAGGTATACCCTTAGCAAGGTGTTGTAATGCTCCTAACAAGGAAAATCTTATTGGTGCACTAGTGAGATTAGTGGGTGATAATTCCCACCATGGTTTTTTCCTCTAACAAGGGTTTCCACGCAAAAAGATTGGTGTTTTAGAGTTGATTATGTGTAGATGTTTTATGTGCTATGCTTCTATGTTATATTTACATTTGCATGTTGGTTAATCTGCAAGTTTATGAAAAGATTTTGTAGATCTATGGTTGCACTGATTCACCCCCCCCCCCCCCCCTGTCATGCCCAAAAGTTGAGCAAACCACAACTACAAATTTTTTTCTAAAACCTTACAAAACAACTACAAGCCATCATACTAACACAACTAAGAAGAGAACACTATCTAGCACAAGCCCCTATGTGCACGCAAAATAGTGCAAAGATAAAATAGGCAACTAATAATAAAGGAGAGTCTGACGATAGTCCAAAGGTCAATCAAAAGGGTTGACCAAGTTTGACCAAAAGTCAACTTCATCAAACAACTCTAAAATAAGCTACAAGGCTACCCTTAAGTTACTAGCTCCGTTTGGCACATAAATCGAGATAGTTGATTAAAAGTCAACTAGAGTTGACCAAAAATCAACTATGCATAGAGGTGTGTGCAAACGAGCTGAAAGGTTAACAAACACCAAAGGAACACTTGGGAATGCAAATCGAGGTGATGTCCAAGGTTTGACTAAGTTTGACCAAAAAGTCAAATGTGTTCAAATTCAGTCAACAAGGCCCTAGGAGATGCCAAGGAAGTCGTTTAAGAGGATTAATAGGTGGCATCCAATTAATATCCATTAACTAAGATATCCCAATAAATAAACCTTAAATAAAATAAATCTACTCTATGAAAGTATCAACTTGAATAACATTACTAACCTTATTAACATTAAAAGGAAATGCTACTAACTTAATTAATCTTTGTTTTAATAGACCATTATAAAAATGAATCTATTAAATTAATTGAATAAATTTACTAAGAGAAAACTTCCTTTTTAAATTATGACAATCTAACAATTAATTATACATACTAAAATAATAGGGTCTAATCCTAAATGACCATTATAAAAGAAATAATTAATTTATCATAAAGGTTTAAGTCTATAAATCCAAATTTAAATTAATTCAAAAAATACAATCTATTTAAACAATATGCCAACTAAAAAGTCACTTAAAAAAAAAAAACATATCAATGTTACATTCTTAATATAAGCTAAGCTAAAAATACCTACCAAATAAATTATAATTAAATAAAACTAATCTAATCTAATCTAATTACATCCTATCAATAAACTAACCCCCTAAATACCATGAACATTAATCTAAATTTAATGTTTTAAACTAAATATATAAGTAAAAAGATTATACAAAATAATCAAATTTTTGTTTATTAAACAAAACCCTATCCTTGCGTTAACTTCTTAGCACCCCTTGCATTCCGCGTGACCTGCAGAGAGCCAGAGGAAGGGCGTCCTGGACGGTGGTGGAAAAGAAGTGGCGGAGGAGGAGAGTGGGAGGGAAGGAAGCAGCGGCACAAGAAGAAAGCACACACAGAGGCAGAGAAAAGAGGGTGCCGGTGGAAAGGGCGGCAGAAATCGCTGTGCACAGTGGAGGCGGAAGGAGCTCCACTCAGCGGTGGAGTGAAAACGGAGAGGGGAGGAGCAGTGGGTCAGTGTTGCAGTGGCGGAAAAGGAGGCGGAAGGGACCGACGGCGGTGCTGGGGCTGGCACCGCGATGCTCGGCTCCCACAGTGCTGCCACAGTGAGGGCATGACCGAGGCCGTGCTTCCCACTGTGTTGACACAGTGGGGAGGTTGAGCTTCATGCGACCCCCATTCCACTTCCCAGGCCCCTAAAAAAAAAACTTAGCACAGGCCAAGCCAAAAATTTTGGTAAAAAAATTATATATATATTTTTTTCCTAGCGTTATGCGCTTAAAAAAAATATTACAATACACATTTTCCTTTTGATTTATTTTTTTAAAAAAGATACAAAACATAAGCTATAATAAAGGTAATGTATATAATTTTTATGTTTACATTTAAACATAAGGAAAATACTGTTTTAAATAATTTACTGATGGAGGGAGAAATCCCTGAATTACAAAATAATGAGTATAAGGAAATATTTTTTTCCATTTTTGAAACCATCAAAGCAATTCATAAAATAGCCATTACATCTTGGCCAAATCGAATTTGATTTGGAACAATTTTTTTTTTGAAGAATTTTTTTTTGAAAAAAAGATAAGTGTAAAATATTTTTGAGAAAATTAATATTTTATTATATATTTTGAAAACATGGTAATTTCGAATTAAGGATCCATATATAATTAACCAAGTAATTTCCATAAAATTTAAAAATACCTCTTAACAAATCAGTGAATTTGAATTTATTACTAAAATTCTGTAATTCCTTTATTAACAAGGGAAATTCACAAGTTAAAATAATGAACAAGGATATCTCTACAAACATTTATTTTCTCAATATTATTAAGTAATTATCTAGACTGAAAAATAAAAATCAATATTCAATCCTGTTTCATTTCTTTAACATAGTTGAAATCCAATATCCATTGATTTCGTAATCTCCATAATTTCGACCAAAACATCACAACTCTTCAATTTCGACCAAAATGAAAACATTGACTTTAGAGGGGTCATAAATGAGTTTTAAGGCCCTTAATGGGTTGAAAATGACCCCTAACCCCTAAGGTATCAACCTGGGTAGCTAAAATTGACCCCAATTAACCTATGGGAGCCCAAAAGACCCTCCTAAACTCCACCTAAAGTTTATGCACGGATTTCTGGTCTTGGTTGACTTTTAGAAACTTCCCAATCCAAGGTTAGTTGATCCTACCCTAAGGTTACACCCTAGTCAAGCCCTTGACCCAAACATTAATAAAATACTTAACCATGCCAACACTTAAGCCACAATTTGCCAAATTTGGCACATTAAATAAAACAAATGACATGGCTAGTTCACATAGACATTAACTAAATTACATAAACACATGCAAGTCGCATTTACAAATAAAAGACTATACAACGAGGTCCATGTTTCTTTTTCAAAGAGGACCTTGGAATGCACGGTATAAACATAGGCTCCAATACTGGATCCCTGCATTTAGATCCATGGTCAACTTATCTTGCACACTCATTGCACACATCAGTAGGTTCAATCGACATGATATAAACATAATCACATCAATACTGCATGATTTAAAACTATGTTTGTAAATCAAACAACTAAGCATAACTTTGGTTTCCTAAACCAACTTTTCATCGCAATAGTTTTAAAACATCATATAACATCATATGTAACATAATCGTAATTGAAACTGAATCAAAACATGTAGTATCTTGAGTGTACCCTAATTACATAATTAGGTACCGAACATATAGTATAGGATTCAATAGATCCTCAAATATATAGGTGTCTCAAATAGTCAAGTATGTCTGTGAAATAAATACTGAAAGCATGAAAAACTAAGTAGTAATAATATGACTGTCTGGTAGGTCTCACATCCACCCCCTCTAGGCATGAACCTCCTCCTGGAGTTCATCAAAGAGGCGAGGATACTGTGATCTCATCTGTGATGCATCCTCCCATGAAGCTGTGACCTCATCATAACAATTCCACTAGACCCTAACCTGGTCCAGTGCCCTGCCTTGAAGTGCCAGGGTCCATCGGGCTAAAATACGAATGGGCTCCAACACCAGCTGTCCATCCGACTCTACCTGCAAAGCATCCCAATCTATCACATGAGACTCATCATAAACATACTTCCGCAAAAATAAAACATGAAACACATCATGGATGCATGACAGGCTAGGTGGCAAGGTTAAACGGTAAGCAACTGGTCCTATCCTCTCAAGGATCTCAAAAGGTCCAACAAAATAAGGTTCTAGCTTAGAGCCATTTCCAAAATGGATTGGACTCTTATGCGGTCGCACTCTCAAAAAGATCATGTCTCCTACTAAGTAAGCTCGATCAATCCTCTTCGCATCAGCATACTTCTTCTGTCTATCCTAAGCCTCTTCGAGATGCTGCCTAATCAAGGTCACTTGTTGCTCCATATCTTTGACTAACTCAGGACCAATAGAAACTATGTCCTTGATCCTATCCCAACTAAGCGGTGTCCTGCAAGGCCTACCATAAAGAGCCTGGTATGAAGGCATACCCAAAGATGTATGATGCCCACTATTATAGGCAAACTCCACTAAGTGTAGGTATTCCTCCCACCGGGTCTAATGGTCCATCACATACATGCGAAGCATGTCCTCTAACACCTGATTGACCCTCTCGGTCTATCCATCTGTCTCAGGGTGGTAGGTTGTACTGAAATTGAGCCTAGTGCCCAAAGTTGCTTGCAGTTCTCTCCAAAAGGATGAAGTGAAGAGAGAATCTCTATATGAGATGATCTTACGAGGTATGCCATGCAGTCTGACAATATCCTGCAAAAACACCTATGCCACTAATGGTGTAGTAAAGGTAGTACGCACTAGTGAGAAATGAGCCACCTTGGTCAACTTGTCAATGATCACCATGATGGCATCATGACGACGAGATGACATAGGTAGACCAACAATGAAGTCCATAGATATGGTGTCCCACTTCCACACTGGTATCTCATGAGGTTGAAGTAGACCACCTGGATGTCAGTGTTCCGCCTTCACTCTCTGGCATTCTAGGCACCTAGCTACCAACTCAGCAATCTGCATCCTCATACTTGGCCAATGATATAACTGTCTCAAATCGACATGCATCTTCTTCACTCCGGGATGCACTGCATAAGGGGTTATATGGGCCTCTAGCATGGAAAACTCTCGCAATCCACTGGAAGAAGGTATGTAGATGTGTCCTCTATGACGTAAGAGTCCATTTGACTCCAAGGAATAATCTACATACTTCCCTTCAAGGGGTCTCTATGACCTAATCAACTCACTCACTTCTACATATAACTCATCATCATGTAAGTGATGAAGAATACAATCTCTCAAATCTATGCCTGTAGACATAGAAGAAAGCTCGTGACGTCTCCTACTCAAAGCATCTGCGACAACATTTTCTTTCCCCTTGATGTAGTGAACATCAAAATCATATTCACACAAGAACTCCATCCATCTTTGTTGCCTAGCATTAAGGTTCGGCTGAGTGAAGATGTACTGTAGACTCTGATGGTCTGAATGAAGTTCAAATCGATGTCCTAAGAGGAAGTGTCGCCATCTTACTAAAGCATGCACTACTACTGCAAGTTTGAGATCATGGGTAGGATAGTTGAGCTTGTGAGTCTTCAGTTTCCTAGACTCATAAGCTATAGCTCACCCATCTTGCATAAGAACTACCCCTAAACCATCTAAGGAAGCATCTGTGCAAACTACAAACTCTGCTGAAGGCTCTGGCACAACAAGAATGGGTGCACTAGTCAATGCTCTCTTGAGCTCCTGGAAAGCTTGTTCACACTTCTCAGTCCACTCAAACTTCTTTCCCTTTCACTGAAGAGAAGTAATAGGGTGTGCTACTCGAGAGAACCCTTCAACAAACTGTCTATAATAACTGGCTAAACCCATGAAGCTTCTCACTTCAGTCACTGAGGTAGGTGCTGGCTAATTCATGATGGCTTCAATCTTTGATGGGTCTACTAAGATCCCATCACCAAATATCACATGGCCCAAATACTTGACCTCTGATATGAAGAAGGCACATTTCGACAAGCTTCCATAGAGTTGATTATCTCTAAGGCACTACAAAACTTGTCTCAGGTGCTCTTCATGTTCTCTCTCATCCTTTGAATAGATCAAGATATCATCCAGGAATACCACCACAAACTTGTCAAGGAAGGTACAAAATACTCCATTCATAAGACTCATGAATACAGTTGGAGCATTTGTGAGACCGAATGGAACCATGGTGAACTCATAGTGGCCATATCTGGTGTGGAATGTTGTCTTGTGGATGTCACTATCCACTATCCTCAATTGGTGATACCCTAACTTAAGGTCGATCTTAGAGAACACTCTAGCGTCCTGAAGCTGATCAAACAGGTCATCGATCCTAGGTAGTGGATACTTATTCTTGATGGTTACCTTGTTCAACTGTCGGTAATCTATACACAACCTAAGAGATATGTCCTTCTTTACAAAGATCACAAGTGCACCCCAAGGAGAAACACTAGGATGAATGTGTCCTTTCTCTAATAGTTTCTCAAGCTGTGACTTGAGCTCATTAAGCTCATTGGTGGTCATCTTGTAAGGTGGTTTGGAAACTGATTCTGCTCCTAGTACTAGATCTATATGAAAGTCTATTGCCTTTCGAGGTGGCATACCAGGTATCTCTAAAGGAAACACATGTGCATACTCTTGCAGAATAGGATGGTCATCCAATGAGGTCTCCTGTTCAGCCTCATCCTCCCTATCGTTGATGGTGATAGAAAACATCTGACATCCCTTTCGCATGCTTCGCTTAAGCTGCAAAGCAGAGATCATATGAAGGGATACATGCCTCTAGATTCTAGAAATCATGGTAGCATTACCATCATCATCCAAATATTTGACCAACTTCTTACGACAATCTAGCTTGGCCCTGTGAGCATAAAGCCAATCCATGCCAAGAACTAGTTTGTAAGATCCAAGAGGTGTAACTTTTAGGTCTGCCAAGGTGGTTAAACCACCAATCTGAATCGGGCACTGCCTAACCAAAGAGGTAACCGATACTCTCGCTCCTGAAGATAACTCAACTTCCCATCTAACATCTTGCCTAGCTGCCACTAGCCTGCAATGCTCCACGACCAATGGAGAAACAAAGGAGTCAGTAGCTCCAGTATCAAAAAGGATAGAAACTACACTACCTCTGATCATACCTAATGCCTCGATGATCGTGGCCTGATGCTCTTCTTGCCGGTTGTCAACCGCTGCAAACACTTTGTGGGACTGGCCCATGTCTCCAACTATAGGTTTGGACATTGCTGCTTGTTGATTTCCCTTCTGAGGACATTCCCTAGATATATGCCCCATGGCACCACAAGTATAACATAGATCTCAATACTGAACCTGAATGCCCTGAGGCCTAGACTATTGTGATCCTCCTGTCTGAGTAGACCCACTATAACCCCCCTTATAGGGTTGCAGTGACTGTGTTGGGGGTGTATAAGGAGCCTGTGATTTTTGTCCCTTCTTGGGATCCTGAGAGTTCCACTACTTGGGCTTTGAGCCCTGTTGTCCTTGAGGTGACTTTGGTGCTTGACTCTGCCAGGACTGTTGTTGCTGCTGCTGAGGTTGTGGGGCTTTGAAATTACCCAAATTGTTCTTGTGATTACCCTTCCAAGGGGGTTTCTAATAACCATAATTCTAAGGTGTGAAGTTACGGTTTTGAGATCCTCTACTAATATCCTCAGCAATGACTACTCTCTCAACTGTGTAACGTAAGTCTCCTGGTGGAGTCATATGTACCATGCTGGATATGATGTGGTTCAATCCCTTGATAAAGTGATTTACCTAAAGTTTTTCATCCTTCATGTACTCTACATAAGGGAGGAGCTCGAGGAATTTGCTCTCATATTGAGCCACTGAAAGTCCTCGCTGTTGTAGATCATGAAATTTGTCTATACGATGCTAATGGAACTGTTGTAACAAGTATCGGGCCCTAACCCTTTCCAAGAAGGTTTCCCAAGTGAGTGTGTCCATAATAATGTGGCCCTTGAACTCTTCTTGTCTCCACCATGTGGATGTTGTCCCTCACAAAAGATGAATTGACATACGTGCCTTAAGATTACTCCCATAAGGGCGTAATCCAAAACACTGTCCAAGGCTTATAAGCCAAGATTCAACCTTTGTACCCTCAATAGATCCCACAAAAGGTGGAGGGTTAAGTCGAATCAACTCTCTAATCTGATCACCTGTGTCAGGAGGTGGTCTCTCATATATATGAATCTCATCTCTGGGTGGAGGTTCTGGTCCCCTGATGGAACCAACCTCAGGCTCGGCCTGAATCTTTGCAAGCCTAGAGGGAGGACTCCAACTACGTTCCCTAGTTGAGGACCCACATCCTTCTATACCCTATTGTACATTCTATGTTACAACTAGAGGCATAAGATCAAGAATAATTCCTGCAAGGTTTTGAAAGGCCTGAAGTAATTCTGCATTCACATTGGGAGGTGGTTCAGGAGGTGGATCCTGGTTCTTCTCTTGAATCACTACCTCTAACTGTACCTCTTCCTGGGATAAAGAGACATGTCTACATCCACGTCCACATCCTTTTCCACGTCTATGAGCTAATCAAGTAAGTGGAGGCATCCTACACACATAACAGGACAAAAGTTTAGCAATTATGAAGCAGTTTAGGTTCCCAAGGTTAACTAAACCGTGCTCTGATACCAAAATGTCATGCCCAAAAGTTGAGCAAAACACAACTACATTTTTTTTTCTAAAACCTTACAAAACAACTACAAGCCATCATACTAACGCAACTAAGAAGAGAACACTATCTGGCACAAGCCCCTATGTGCACACAAAATAGTGCAAAGATAAAATAGGCAACTAATAATAAAGGAGAGTCTGGCGATAGTCCAAAGGTCAATCAAAAGGGTTGACCAAGTTTGACCAAAAGTTAACTTCATCAAACAACTCTAAAATAAGCTACAAGGCTACCCTTAAGTTACTAGCTCCATTTGGCACACAAATCGAGATAGTTGATTAAAAGTCAACTAGAGTTGACCAAAAATAACTATGCACAAAGGTGCGTGCAAACGAGCTGAAAGGTTAACAAACACCAAAGGAACACTTGGGCATGCAAATCGAGGCGATGTCCAAGGTTTGAATAAGTTTGACCGAAAAGTCAAATGTGTTCGAATTCGGTCAACAAGGCCCTAGGAGATGCCAAGAAAGTCATTTAAGGGGATTAATAGGTGACATCCAATTAATATCCATTAACTAAGATATCCCAATAAATAAACCTTAAATAAAATAAATCTACTCTATGAAAGTATCAACTTGAATAACATTACTAACCTTATTAACATTAAAAGGAAATGCTACTAACTTAATTAATCTTTGTTTTAATAGACCATTATAAAAATGAATCTATTAAATTAATTGAATAAATTTACTAAGAGAAAACTTCCTTTTTAAATTATGACAATCTAACAATTAATTATACGTACTAAAATAATAGGGTCTAATCCTAAATGACCATTATAAAAGAAATAATTAATTTATCATAAAGGTTTAAGTCTATAAATCCAAATTTAAATTAATTCAAAAGATACAATCTATTTAAACAATATGCCAACTAAAAAGTCACTTTAAAAAAAAACATATCAATGTTACATTCTTAATATAAGCTAAGCTAAAAATACCTACCAAATAAATTATAATTAAATAAAACTAATCTAATCTAATTACATCCTACCGATAAACTAACCCCCTAAATACCACGAACATTAATCTAAATTTAATGTTTTAAACTAAATAAATAAGTAAAACGTTTATACAAAATCAAAGTTTTGTTTATTAAACAAAACCCTATCCCTGCGTTAACTTCTTAGCACCCCTCACATTCCACGTGACCTGTAGAGAGGCAGAGGAAGGGCGTCCCGAGCGGTGGTAGAAAAGAAGTGGCGGAGGAGAAGAGTGGGAGGGAAGGAAGCGGCGGTGTGGGGAGAAAGCATGCACAAAGGTGGAGAAAAGAGGGCGCTGGTGGAAAGGGCGGCGGAAATCATTGCGCATAGCGGAGGCGGAAGGAGCTCCATTCGGCAGCGGAGTGAAAACGGAGAGGGGAGGAGTGGTGGGTCAGTGCTGCAGCAGCGGAAAAGGAGGCGGAAGGGACCGGTGGCGGTGTTGGGGCTGGCACCATGGTGCTCAGCTCCCACAGTGCCACCACAGTGGGGGCACGGTCAAGGTCATGCTTCCCACTGTGTCGACACAGTGGGAAGGCCGAGCTTCACGTGGCCCCCATTCCACTTTGCAGGCCCCAAAAAAAAACTTAGCGCAGGCCAAGCCAAAAAGTTTGGTAAAAAAATTATATATATATTTTTTCCTTGCGCTATGCACTTAAAAACAATATTACGATACACATTTTCCTTTTATGTTTACATTTAAACATAAGGGAAATACTATTTTAAATAATTTACTGATGGAGGGAGAAATCCCTGAATTACGAAACATTGAGTATAAGGAAATATTTTTTTCCATTTTTGAAACCACTAAAGCAATTTATAAAATAGCCATTACATCTTGGCCAAATTGAAATTTGATTTGGAACAATTTATTTTTTTGAAGAATTTTTGTTTGAACAAAAGGTAAGTGTAAAATGTTTTTGAGAAAATTAATATTTTATTATATATTTTGAAAACATGGTAATTTTGAATTAAGGATCCATATATAATTAACCAAGTAATTTCCATAAAATTTAAAAATACCTCTTAACAAATCAGTGAATTTGAATTTATTACTAAAATTTTGTAATTCCTATATTAACAAGGGAAATTCACAAGTTAAAATAATGAACAAGGATATCTCTACAAACATTTATTTTCTCAATATTATTAAGCAATTATCTAGACTGAAAAATAGAAATCAATATTCAATCCTGTTTCATTTCTTTAACATAGTTGAAATCCAATATCCATTGATTTCGTAATCTCCATAATTTCAATATACACAAAGTTTGGAATTACATCACGAAGGAGGATTACATCAAGATCCTGACTTCCATATAAACATAAAACATGAAGGATTACAAGTTCAAATATTCCATATGAACAAGGATATCTCTACAAACATTTATTTTCTCAATATTATTAAGCAATTATCTAGACTAAAAAATAGAAATCAATATTCAATCCCGTTTCATTTCTTTAACATAGTTGAAATCCAATATCCATTGATTTCGTAATCTCCATAATTTCAATATACACAAAGTTTGGAATTACATCACGAAGGAGGATTACATCAAGATCCTGACTTCCATATAAACATAAAATATGAAGGATTACCAGTTTAAATATTCCACTCCACAAAACTGTCAGCTCCTAGTTTCCAACTGATCCTGATAGAACAAGGTTGACCACAGAGGCTCACCTCCTAACCTAGGCCTTATCAAGGCCACCCCCAAGCTAGGGGATCCAAATTGGAACAGGGTTCAAACAGACAACCATAGGGTGAAAGAAATAAACAAGATACACATGCATTAAAATGATATTCCCAACTGGGTTTTACAAGAGAATGGCCTCCAAGAGACCTCCCTGAAAATGGGGTAGAGGTGGACTACCAGGTGGAGAAGCTAGAACAAGATACAAATATCCCAAGCCACACATGGAATTGGGAAGATCATCTCCAAGAGATATAGTCTAACTCTCCTTATGGCCCTCAGGTGCCCATAGGTCATGTTTGGCATCATGGGTATTATGGAACCCCATGTTTTATCCCTCCACACATGGGAGACTCTACACATCCTGGGTCTACATCCTACTACCCCCTTCAAGGTTACTCTACCTTCCCTAAGGTGAGTAAACCTTGAAAAGACCCATCCCAAAGAGAAATCACAAAGTAAAAACAACATTTTTACAAACATAAATTTTACTACATGAACCATAAAAAAGCCATGTACTCCATTAATGGAGCTCCAAGCTCAAACACAAATTTGAAAGAACAAAAGTTAATACAAAGGCCAACCTTACTCCAAGCAAGTTGAAATTCTGAAAACTTGAACTCCTTCCAAAACTAGCTTTTTCCAACAAAGTGGTCTCCAAATCTAGAGAGTGGGTGATCAACTAAACCATACTCCAAGCTTCTCCTAAATAGGCAAACCTCCTAAAATATAGGAGCCAATCAAAAGAGGGGAAGAAACTTCCATTCCCTTCTTCCCACTTGCCTTCCTTCACCATAAATGGAGTTGAATACAAGTTTGGGAAGAAGAGAGAGGTTAACCAAAACCTCACAACTCTTCAATTTCGACCAAAATGAAAACCTTGACTTTAGAGGGGTCATAAATGAGTTTTAAGGCCCTTAATGGGTTGAAAATGACCCCTAACCCCTAAGGTATCAACTTGGGTAGCTAAAATTGACCCAGTTAATCTATGGGAGCTCAAAAGACCCTCCTAAACTCCACCTAAAGTTTATGCACGGATTTCTAGTCTTGGTTGACTTCTAGAAACTTCCCAACCCAAGGTTAGTTGATCCTACTCTAAGGTTACACCCTAGTCAAGCCCTTGACCCAAACATTAATAAAATACTTAACTATGCCAACACTTAAACCACAATTTGCCAAATTTGGCACATTAAATAAAATAAATGACATGGCTAATTCACATAGACATTAACTAAATTACATACACACATGCAAGTCACATTTACAAATAAAAGGTTATACAATGAGGTCCACGTTTCTTTTACAAAGAGGACCTTGGAATGCACGATATAAACATAGGTTCCAATACTGGATCCCCGCATTTAGATCCATGGTCAGCTTATCCTAGACACTCATTGCACACATCAGTAGGTCCAATCGACATGATATAAAAATAATTACATCAATACTGCATGATTTAAAACTATGTTTGTAAATCAAAAAACTAAGCATAACTTTGGTTTCCTAAACCAACTTTTCATCCCAATAGTTTTAAAACATCATATAACATCATATGTAACATAATTGTAACTAAAATTGAATCAAAACATGTAGTATCTCGAGTGTACTCTGATTAGATAATCAGGTACCAAACATATAGTATAGGATTCAAGAGATCCTCAAATACATATGTGTCTCAAATAGTCAAGTATGTCTATGAAATAAGTACCGAAAGCATGAAAAACTAAGTAGTAATAATATGACTGTCTGGTAGGTCTCACACCCCCCCTCTTAGGGCCTTATAACATTAAAAATTGATATCAGAGCCAAGTTTCCTTGAAGAAGCCTAATATCTTGGGAAAGATCCTTAAGGCATACATGGAGGGTTTAAGATATCAAAGACAACTTGAAAATACAGAGGAGTTCATTGACAAGTTGAAGGAGTAACTCAAGCAATCAAAAGCCAAGAGACTTGAACTTGTTGAAACACTGAATGAAAGACATGATCTCATTGAACAACCATCTAAAGGTAGTGGATCTAAGGAATCTCAAGCAACTTTGGTAGAATTGTCTTAGGAGAATGAGCAACTGCATAAAGACAAGAACATCAAGAGAGAATTAGAAGCTATGTCAATCATAATGGGTGATGAAATAGAAGCAAGGAAGACAACATAAGTAGTAAGGAAAATTACAGAGGAATCCCTAAAAGCCAAAGATGAAGACCTTAAAGCTCAGATGGATGAGATTTGTAAATTTGAACAATAAGTTGGTACATTGCATGCATTTATAAATGAGACAAATGAAGAGAATCAAAAAGTCCTAATGGAGAATGAAAATCTAAGAAAGGAAAATGAGTAACTAAAAGGTGAACTGAAGGCTGCAAATGATTTACTCAATAAATTTAATGAAAGTTCTGCAAAACTTGATGAACAACTAAAGAATCAAAGAATGCATGGAGAGAGCTATGGATTAGGCTACACCAATTATGAGGTTGGTGAATCTTCAGGTACCAAAAAGGGCAAACAAGATGACAAATCTGCACCAAAGGTGAATTAAAGGAAATCTGATAAGAGGTCTTATAAACCAATTTGTTTCAATTGTCACAAGGTTGCACATAAAACTAATGTATGTGGGACAAATATCAGATCTAATGTTCCAAGCATTAGACATAATGCTAGACCAAATCTTTTTATGGCTATTGTTACAATTGAAACAAATATGGCCATAAAGCTAATGAGTGTGTGATAAGTGTGAGTGATCAAAGGCCATATGTCAACCAAAAGATTCCTTATCAAAATGAAAATTGATGGGATGTTACATGCTCACATTGTCACAAGTATGATCACATGGCTATGAACTACAAATTAAGGAAAAATAGAGGCAATACAGGTCCTTGGAGATCAATAGGTATGGCATGTTTTCACTATCATAAGATAGGACACATTGCAAGGTTTTGTAGAGAAAGGAGCAACAAGGTGAATCAACCAGTTAATTAGTCAAACAAGCAAAAGGGAAAGAAAATTGTGAATGTTGAAGAGACCAAGAATCAGATGACCAAGATTTGGATGAAAAAGAGTGAAGGAAAGTCATGAGAAGGATTTTCATCTTCATCGAGTGTGGAGAATTTATCATCAAACTAAGTCATCTTTGACTTAGGGGGAGAAGGCATTGTTGAATCCATTGAAGATCCCCTAGATGCATGTGCGGTAAGTTCTATTTGTAGTATGATATGAAGTTTTGGTGAACTACATGAAGATTTTGATGACTACTAACAAGATTTGTGAAGGTATATGTTATGTATTTTCAATTGGTAATGCATTTAATGCTTAAGAGTGGTGGAAGATAAAAGGTGATTTTAGGTCTTATTTTGTACCTACACATTCAAGCGCTATAGTCAGGAGTGACAAAAGTGAAGTTTGAGCATATTGACAGTGATTGAAGTGACTGTAGAAGGTTTTGAAGTGATTTTGGTGAAGAAACTTGTGACGGTTTGCACTGGTCATCGTGTGTTGACTCAAAAGGTATTTATTAGAGATCTATGAGCTTTAAATCTTTTATTTTTAGTATGGATACTCCTATTATTGTTGAGATCACAAAGAAACCTGGGTCATTATTTAAGAGACATGAAGATAAATCATTAGAGAATGACCCAAAGGGTGCCCTAACTAGCGTTTCCTATAGTGTATTGCATATGGAGGATGTCAGATTATACATCCATTATAAGATCAAAAACTTAGGTAAAAATCATATACGATCACTATACAAATATTTGTGCAAAGATTCAGTGTTGAAAGATGAATACAAAGTGATCGCATATAATGGTTTTGAGCACGTAGTTCACTTTCCTTCTGACTTTGAAAAAGAACATATTAGATATGTTTTGAATAGGGTTTACGACAAATTTATGTGGCTTGATCGATCCTACAAGATTACTAAAGAGGTCATTCACCTAGTAACAGGTTTATGTGCTACTGGGAGATACCATAACTAAAATCTATCCCACAAGAAATAGTCACAGAACTGACCAAATTGAAATGGGACAAGCATGCAATGACAATAAATGATATCCCAAAAAGGTAGTTAGGTTTTCATCCATGATGATTGGATACAAAGTGTTTTACTCAAGCAGAATCAATAGTGTGCCCGATTCTACAATTCACAGTGCATATAATATAGTAAAGGAAAATGCAAAGTATGACTTGTGTGCTACGATGAGAGATCAATTCTTTCTAAACATGGAGAAGATCAAGAAAGAAAAAAATCAAGTATTCAAGTACATTCAATTTCTTGTAGGTCTATTTTTCTACTTTCAAAATGACTTTCCTGGTATTGGACTGATTAATTGGGTAGATGATATACCAATTATGGTTCAAATGGAAAATTGTGCTAAGATGTTTGGTAGTCAATTTTTTGAGAAGGTATGGGGATATTTTAAGGATTTCCAAAAGAGAATGCATGAAAGGGAAATAATTCCAACTCATGTTGTTGAGAAATTTAAAGACGATATATGTTTCATGGTTGATATTGATACATGTCAAATGGAGGTAGTAGTACCTAGGAAATCATGGGATATGCCTATGGGTTACAAGCTATAAGTTGATATAGCCATTTCTTATGTTGATGAGCTACTGAAGAACCCCATTGATCCTACTACAAAGAGATTTAGAACATACAATGAGAAATATCTTGAAGTTGTAGATACATTAAATGGACTAGTCATTGAGAATAAAGCTATAAAGGAGGTTGAGCAATTATTTTGATAGAAAGGATTCATACAAGAAGCTATAGATAAAGTAAGAGCCAGACATGAAGATGAGAAAGTTGGTTCTTTAGCTACAACTATTACAAAATAAGATATAGAAGTTATTTCTTCTACAACCGATGGTGCCCAAACCAGTAGACAGACAAGGAGTGCCACAATAGTGAAGAAGGAGAAAAATTCTCCTCCATCTAAGATTTTAGTGAAAAGAACAATAAAGAAAACTAAATCTCAGCCACAAAGGAAAATGAGGCTACTATAACAAAGGTTGTTGGCAATAGGAAGAAAGAGAAGGAAAACTGGTATAAAGAAGTGCAAGACAAATTCGAAGGAACATAATAAGAACAAGAGTAGAAAGAACTCAAGGCTCAAGGTAAGAAGTCTAAAGTGGTTGGTGCCCCTACCACTAAATCGATCAAGCATGATTTTAGTAAGTTTATCTCTATTGATAAAATTGTTAATGAAGTCAAGAAGTGGGGTATACTTGTTGGTGTAAACAAGTATTATGGTAAGTTTAGTGAGGAAGATCAAAGGAAAATTAAGGATGCAGTTGTTGGAACTATGCATAGGTTAAGTCAAGTCCTTATTCAATTGCAAGACAAATTCTTAGTTCTTTATATGGTAAAATTGAAGCTAGATGGAAGGGAGAATTAAAGAAAGACAAAGAAATAATTATGTTTTAATGCATTTAAAGACTAGGCTAACTGTAGAGGAGATAAAGGAAACCTTGGATAAGGTTAGACCTGCATTTAAGAAAAAGACAAGAGTTACAAGACTGCTAATTAGTGATTCTCAATAAGTCCAAGATAAAATAGAGAGCATTTTGAGGAAGCACTTAGGTCTTGTTGAGAAGAAGGATGAAGAACATGATCAAGTGGAAGAGGAACATGAAAAAGGAGAAGAGAGTGAGAAAGAGGGTGTGATTTCTTTTATTGATGAAGGGTGGACCATAAATGGTGTGAAGGTCACACTTGATAAAACTTTTCTAGATGATCCCATGGAGATTTACTATAGTTATAGAGTCTATTGATTCCTAAGTTGGAGATTTTGCAAAAAGGTGTTAAAGAGGCTGAAATAGTGTTAGTCTCATCTATTCCGTGTACAGTAGAAGGATTGTAGGATCTTTCATATTTTATGCATGGGAAGATACTTATTATGGAGAACCTAATGAACACTTGGGTTACTAATTTACAGATCTTAAAGACCAATTTTGTAAATGTATTCAGTAGATTGTAAATCGGTATATGCTACTCTTTATAAATAAAATTTTGGTTATCCATTGTAAAACCTTTGTCATTGTTGTCAAAGGGGGAGTAGTAGTAGTATAGTGAAAAATTTATAAGGTATTAGAAAGGGTGAGTAGATATATTACCTTAGGGGGAGTCATTTTTGTCGCTTAAAATTTTTTTGATGCTTTGAACTTGGACACTTAGTCTATTTTTTTCTCTAAGTGTTGTCATCAATGCCAAAGGGGGAAATTGTTGACATTTGATGAAGATTTGATGATGATGGCCATGTGATGAATGTTGTAGTGTTTTCATTTCTAGAAACAAGTCTTCTAGGATGATTGAATCCATTTTACTAGGGGTGACGTTGATTGCATAAGGAATTCTCTAAGTATCCAATGTATCGGTGATAACACAGTCAGTCATAGTAAATGTGATGCGCGATGATGATCTGGATAGTTATGGAGGTGCGATTGGATAGGAAGAATCTATAGATTCATTTCAACATGCATCTATCATCATGTAAGAAATTCAAAGTACGGATAAATATTTGGTGGAAACATTAGTGTTATCGACTAGAACAACCAACTGGTCAAGTGAAGGTGATGAAATCGACGTCGTCATTGGATAAGAGTTAAAAATTGTTTTATTTTTTAACTGTATTATTAAGGGTCATCCTTGCTAATGCAGGGGAATTCTAGGGTACTCAAAAGATTTGCATGGGAGGTGTGTGTTTGGCTAGTGTTACTCTGTTGCAGCGTTGATCGACGGTCTTGGTCATTGAAGGAAGCTCGGTCGATGAAGTAACTCGGTAATCCCTGGCGCTTGGTGAAAGTGTTACTCAGTGATGTCTTTGGTGCTCGATGACACTTAGCATGCTCATTTATTTCACTATTGCTCGGTAGTTCTAGTTTACTGACTGGAGTTCTGTGTGATTTATTGGGCCGACTTGGTGCATTTATTGTTGGTAGCTGTTGTTACAGGCTGACATGTTGTATTAAATGTTTGTAAGGCTATTTTGGAGCCAGCTTGTATTGCATTTAATATTTTTTGGGGGGAGTTAATAGTTTCATCCAGCCGAGTTGTGGCTAATGATTAGTATTAATAGGATGTTTGGGTAGATGTTTAGGAGAAGGAGGGGGGATCATGAGAGTTCATGACTTGGAAGACTTAGCGAATCAGATCTGAGGTTCTGAAAGCTGAAGTTGGTGAAGTTGTGGAAAAGATCTTGCATGATCTTGTAGATCAGATTCTTATCTGATAGTTTATAGTTGCAGAGCTAGTGGTTTGCACACTTGGGGACAAGGATATTTCTTGGAGGCTTGCGAGCTCAAGTTTAGATTTGCCTTCGAGTTTCCATCAGTTGCTGATTTTTTTTAGAGCTAAACTAGATGAGATTGTATTGGATATGTGTGGATATTGCATAATTATTTCTAATTGTAATTGGCCCTAACCCGGAAGGCCTTATAGCCAAGCATGTTAATGAAAATCAGAGTTAAACAATTATCTTGTTATTGTGTTGTTGAGTATTCCAATGTGTTGATTGTTGGCTGCAAGGTTTGGACTATCCTTAACTAGATTCACCATCCTTGACTACATTAAGTGGTATCAGAGTGAGAGTTGGTCTTGTGGAGCGAAGGTTGACCTAGTAAGGCTGATCTTGTGAAGTTGATCTTGTTGGTGAAGAGATCGTATGATTTGGATTGCAGATTCGTAGCACTAAACTTGTGGATCTTGCCCTAGTTGTTTGTTTAAGGTGGCAGGTTGAGATCTGACTTGCATCCAACTTGGAGATTTCTACAAGGTGGTCGGTGTAGGGTTTGTTGCAGAGGGTTTCTCTTATATTTAAGGATGCCTCCAAGAAGATTGGACCCTAGAGTACTTGTAGATCTTTGTGATACTGTTGAATCTAGGATTATAGAGAAGGTGAAATCAGATTTCAGATCTGAGATGGAGTTGATGAAGAATGACATGGTCATTGAGATCATGAGAGTTGTTGCTGGTGTACCTCAGAATGTTGGTACTGAAGATGGTTATGAGGAAGCTGCTGAAGAATTTGAACCTGTTGGATCTAGTGGTGATGATTAGAGGGATAGATCTGGGGAGGACAAAACTACTTGGTTGCCTAGATCTAGAGCTCAGTTAAGTAGCAGTTACCGAATGAAAGTTTCTACTTTCTTTGGTACTTTGAAGCATGAGAAATTGATTGATTGGTTTGGTGAACTTGAAGATTTCTTTGAGCTGGAAGAAATTGAAGATCCTCTTCGGGTGAGATTAGCACAGACTAAGTTGAAAGGACATGTTGCTCTTTGGTGGAAGGAACTACAAAGGGATAGAGAAGATGAAGGTGAAATGAAGATCAATTAGTGGAGGTTGATGGTGACAAAGCTAAAAGCTAAGTTCATACCTTCTGACTATGAGATTGACTTGTTTAAGAAGATGTAGAATCTAAAATAGAAGGATCTTTCTGTTGAAGATTATACCAAGGAATTCTACAAACTTACTATTTGGTGTGGACACAAAGAGCTCGGTAAGGAAAAGGTAGCTCGATATGTGAATGGTTTGAGATTCAATATTTAGGATGAGCTTGGTATGCTGAAGATTGATTCTGTTGAAGATGCTTATCAGTATGCTCTAAAGGAAGAAGATAAGTTGAAGAGGAAACACCATAGTAATCCCTAAGGGAAGGAAAAGATTGATCACTTGGTGAAGGATAAACCGACTGATGCAAAAGATGAATAGAAACCTATGGAACTAAAGAAGAAGACATGTAGAGTTATCTTTAAGGGTACTTGCTATAACTATGGAGAGGAAGGACACCGTTCTTTTGAGTTTACACAAAAGAAGCTTGGTGACCGATGGACTGCTATGGTGAATGAGAATGAACTTGAATCTAAGAACTTGCTACTTCAACGAACATTGCTCGGTACAAAGGAGGAACCTTGTCAGAGGAGTAACTTGTTTAGGACCCAATGCAAGTCTGGAGGTAAACTCTGTAATGTTATTATGGATAGTGGTAGTACTAATAACCTTGTTGCTGAGAACATGGTTCAGAAACTTGGGTTGAATAGAATGAAGCATCCTTGTCCTTATAGGATTGGCTGGTTACAAGATGTTTATGCTCTAGAAGTAAGAGAACAATGCTTTATTGATGTTTAGATTGGCTAGTACAAGGATCTTGTGTTATGTGACATTGTGAAGATGAATAGTTGTGATATATTGCTTGGTAGACCTTGGCAATATGATTGCAGAGCTATGTATGACTATGTCAGAAATGTGTTTACTATTGAGAAGGATGATAGGAAGTTTTCCCTTATGCCTTTGTTGGATATAATGCTCGGTAGAAGAAGTCTGAGTATTGGTAGATGAGTTGAGTTAGTAGATCCAAAGAAAATGAATGATCAGTATGGAGGACAGACATGTGTGTTGTCGAGGAAAGACTTGAAGAGACAGAGAAAGCTGAAGTGGAAGAGTTTACAAAATGAAAAGGTGGAGGACTTGTATGTGAAGAACCAGTTCGGGGTTTATGTGCTAAATCCTAGAAGATGTTCTTCTCACATATGAACATCTTTTCAAACCTAGGGTGTCTGATGCAGGGGCATTCTAGGGTACTCAGTAGATCCGCATGGGAGGTGTGTGTTTGGCCAATGTTACTCGGTTGTAGCCTTGACCGATGGTCTTGGTCATTGAAGAAAGCTCAGTCATTGAAGGAACTCGGTAATCCCTAGCACTTAGTGAAAGTGTTACTTGGAGATGTCTGTGGTGCTCGGTTGACACTAGTGCTTGATGATGCCTAGCATGCTCAGTTCTTTCACCGTTGCTCGGTAGTTCTAGTTTATCGACTAGAGTTTTGTATGATTTGTTGGGTTGACTTGGTGCATTTATTGTTGGCAATTGTTGTTACAAGCCAACATGATGTATTAAATGTTTGTAAGGCTATTTTGGAGCCGACTTGTATTGCATTTAATATTTGTTGGGGGGAGTTAATGGTTTCATCCAGCTGACTTGTGGTTGATGATTAGTATTTATAGGATGTTTGGGTAGATGTTTAGGACAAGGAGGGGGGATCAAGAGAGTTCATGACTTAGAAGACTTAGCGAATCAGATCTGAGGTTCTAAAAGATGAAGTTGGTGAAGTTTGTGGAAAAGATCTTGCATGATCTTGTAGATCAGATTGTTATCTAATAGTTTATAGTTGAAGAGCTAGTGGTTTACACACTTGGAGACAAGGAGATTACTTGGAGGCTTGTGAGCTCAAGTTTAGATCTGCCTTCAGGTTTCCATCATTTGCTGATTGTTTTTAGAGTTGAACTAGATGAGATTGTATTAGATCTATGTGGATCTTGCAGAATTATTTCTAATTGTAATTGGCCCTAACTTGGAAGGCCTTACAACCGGGCATTTTAATGAAAATTAGAGTTAAAAAATTATCTTGCTATTGTGTTGTTGAGTATTTCGCTATGTTGATTATTGGCTACAAGGTTTGGACTATTCTTAACTAGATCCACCATCCTTGACTGCATTACTTGCGTATTTCAATTTACTATGTTGGCAGGATCTCTTATGAAATTTGGATGGACTTTTGTGGGCTAAAATCAGTAACATGTTTTAGGTTTATTCCATCGACCTAAATATGTATACAAGAGATGAAATCGAAGAGAAAGAGGTTGTTAGTTATTGTGATGATTGTGATTGTTGAAGGAGAAGTTTGTATGATTAGAATAGTGATTGGAGAAGTGTTGAAGTAGATCTATTAGGAAGAGTGTGCTACATTTAGATCATTCTTATTGAGTTCATTCTCAAGGCAAGTTCTAATAAGCTTGTGGTCAAAATCCTCTAACAAGGTTACTCTTAATAGGGTAAGAAGGATCCTAACAGGTCTGAAGTTTAAATCCTCTATCTAGGTGACTCTTAGAAGGAGTTTTAAATCCCCTAATCAGGTAGTTCCTAACAAAACTTTGTAATAGATTCTAACCAAGCTATAGATATTATTAACCGAGTATACCCTTAGTAGGGTGTTGTAATTCTCCTAACAGGGCATATATTATTGGTGCACTAGTGATATTAGTGAATGATAATTCCCACCACAATTTTTCCCTCTAACAAGGGTTTCCACCCAAAATATTGGTGTTTTTGTATTGATTATGTGTGGATACTTTATGTGTTATGCTTGTATGTTATATTTACATTTTCATGTTGGTTAATCTACAAGTTTATGAAAAGATCTTGTAGATCTATGGTTGCACTGATTCACCCCCCCAAGTGCCTTATAACATTAATAATTTAATCACCATTTCAAACATATGTGACAAGCCAAGTATTCTAAGAAAGAAACAACTCTTGAGGAGGTATCACTTTTATTTAGATGAAGATCTAACTCTTAAGAAACAAAAGGAAAGAAGGATACGATTTTAAAGGTTATAGCAAAAAGGAACGAGGGAAAAATGTTAGAGTAATAATTTTTTTTCTTATTAATTGAATCATATTGATTTCATAATTAAGTCACTTATTATCTCTTTCTACTTAAGATAAATTTTACGCATATAATAATTAATTCTTTTATTAATTATTATCATGCAACCTAGGTATCCTTTTAGGATTTTGATCTCCTTTCATAAGGATTTATCTCTCTTGTAAACACAACAGATTATTCATTATTGAATTGCAACTTTTATTTTTGCACATCAAGAATGTCTCCTCTCTCGTAGATCAATGCATTAAGGCCTCCATAGCTTTTTCTTCTCTCTTTTTGTGACAGGTGCTTGCATGTAGATGTTCTTGGGAGCCATGGGTTGTTTTCTCATCAACTCCAACATGGTATCAGAGCTTCAGATCTTCATTCCCTATCCTCTTCCTGAGAGATTCAACCTTGTTTGTTAGATCTACATTTTTAGAGGGTTTTCTATCAGATCTAGGGAGACCTCTTTTTCTGGTCACTTTGGGCTCAAACGGACCTCACCATTGCATTCAGAGCACCCAAGAACCCCTATTTCTATATAAAATTTGTCTAATTTGGAAAAAAATTGCATTATGTGGCAATATTTTTTTTGCACTAGGACTATTCGACTCTGGCACGTATCCCGCGACGATCACTATTTTTTGAACCACTTTGGGCTCAAACAGACCTTACTTTTGAGCTCACAACATCCAAGAACCCCTATTTCGATATAAAATTTATCTAATTTGGACAATGTTACAAGGAGAGGCAAAAACAATTTCTGTCAGGTTGTACAACCTAGGTATGTAATCCGATGTAGAGCATTGTTTTGCAGGGCCCACTCGTGGCTCCCACCAGCAGTGTCTATTGTGATACCCACCATGGTCATTGGTGGCATTTTATGTTGCGATAATCGATGCAATGACCGCCAGCTCTACTAGCCTTGTCGGACAGGCCATCGGTCACATGGGTGACCTAGCACTTTCCTCTACAGCCCCCAACCACAGCCCCCTGGTCACCCAAATGACTAGGGGCCAAATTTTTTCATCCCTTCGACACTTTTTTGCAATGACAGTCATTTGATCATTAATTTTAGACTAGTGTTTTGCTAACGTTAGCACATGTCGACATCTTTTTGACACCATTTTGGGCCCTCCGAAGCACCTGTTGGTCTTTTTCTCATAACTTGAGCATACAGTGTCAAAATCATGCAAACAAGATATTGTTGAAAAGATGATTCTGAGCTCTATTCAGATTTGGAGGTTTGAATTTCTAATTTCACTTTTTTGATAGTGTTTTTTTCTTGTCAAAGCCAAAAGTTCATTTTTGCACTCTGGGAGCCATATCTTGCGCATCCAGACTCTATTTTGGGAAAATGATATATCGTTGGAAAGATTATTCTATGTTCTTTCCAGTACTATGAGTCATTTTTCCAGATTCTGCTCCAAGTATATTTTATTCATTTTTTTGCATTTCTGCACTTTGGTGAATATCTTGGATGCTTTAGGTCCTAGGTTCTCTTCCTTTTGTGGAATGGCTCATCTTTGGCTGTTATTTTGTTTCAGAAGCCATTTGATCTTCTTTGAGTAGTGTATACATCATTTTATAGAATTCTTTTATGTACATGCACTTAGATAAAGTGTCATTATATTGCATGTATAGGATCTTGCACATGTTTGTGCTCTTTGTACTCACACTCAATTATAAAGTTCCATGGGGAGTTTGATGTTTTGCCTTTGTTTGCCATCTACCTTTGTCATGTAAGTGTTCCTCCAATGACATTATCCTCAGGTATCTCTATTTATGTTTATACTCTCTCCTGCACCTTTGATGTTCCCGATTCTTCTTCATCATGCAGTTCATATTGGCCAATATTTTCAATCTACCTATCATTTCTCCCTTTTCAACATTATGGGGGGGTTTCTAATATTGGTTCTTCTGCTTCCTTGGTTCGATAGTGTGAGCTATGTATTTAGTATTTGTTCCTATGTACTAGGTGGATGTAGTGGCTGGGTACCTATGCATTCTGGTGAGATGGATCATTTACCATATGGACACTCTTTCTTTCCCATTTTTGAGGCACTCTTCCATCTTTGATTGATCATCTCTTTAGACTTTAGTTTTTTATGTCATCTGTATCTTTGAGTTTAGTTGTTTGCCTTTGTTTGCCTCTTGATTCAAGTAGTGTCATTTGAGGGCACTCATGTAGATTACAATCTTCTCTACTTGGTCATATTTCAGTGGAGGATCTTCAGATCGACAGTTACTTCTTGACAGAGTTTTCATATTCTTGCTTCAGTGATGTTCTACATGTTCATCCGTGTTTCTCTTTTCTGGAACATTCCCTAGTTTTGGAGGCTTCTTCAGTCCTTTATACTAGTCTTCGTCTCTTTTTGGAATAGAAATTTTCCCATGTGGTTTTCTTTATTTTCTCCACTTTACAGAGATGCTCTTTTGTACTTGGGTATTTGATCAGGCCTTTGTTGCCGGGACCCATTTTCTTTCAGTAGTTCTTTCTAGGTTTTTAGCTTCTCCCAAAGTTTATCTTAAGGGGGGGTATTACAATAGTAAATTGTTTGCTTATTAATTGAGTCATATTGATTTAATTATTAAGTCACTTATTATCTATTTCTACTTAAGCTAAACTTTAAGCATATAATAATTAATTATTTTATTAATTATTATCATGCAACCTATGTTTCCTTTTAGGGTTTTGATCTCCTTTCATAAGGATTGATCTCTATTGTAAACATAAAAAATTATTCATTATTGAATTGTAAATTTTGTTTTTGCACATCAAGAATGTCTCCTCTCTCGTGGATTAATGCGTTCAAGCCTCCATAGCTTTTGCTTCTCTCTTTCTGTGATAGGTGTTTGCATGTAGGTGTTCTTGGGAGCTATGGGTTGTTTTCTCACCAACTCCAATAAAAAAGGCATGGTTTTATAAAGGAAAAGTTGTTATTTCCTCTTGTGGGCCTCATTCTCAAAGAGAACAATAAGGTGGAAGCAAGGAGATGACATAAAACTCTTTAGTAACTTTGCAACAAGAGTGAGATGGACAAATAGAAATGAAGACTCAATTACAGGTTGTGTATGCCAAAACAAATAGCAATCAGCTCCTACCCAAGTTTCCTTTAGATTAGTTTGTTGGAATTGTAGAGGTCACCCTTAGAGGAGGGGACTGAGGTCAGGGCCTATTGTATAAGATAGAGACATAATTTGTCTCATAGAAACACGCGAGCATGAAGGGTGCAATACACCTTTGTTTGAAAGGTAATTGAAGATGGTGGTGTGGAATACAGTAGTAGGAAATATAAAATTACATTAGGGTATTACAATCTTGATGAGGAAAAAATGAGGTTGTTATATTCAGCTAGAACTGGAAGACTCAAATAAAAAATTCATTTGGTTTAAAATCTCATAAAATAGAAATATTATTAGGATCCCAGTATGTCATTTTGCTCTGCAAGTTCCAAAAACTTGCGAAAGTAGGGGGCTTGATGACAAAGATCCATTTGCAACGTTAAAAAAAGATATTGCAAGTTATTCTTAGCTAGGTGAGGTCCTTTTAGTAGGTTATTTCAAAGCTAGGGCTACAAGTGAACAAGCTAGGATTATTTGTTCTAAGATAAACTTCAATCCTATTTGGCTCACATAAGAAAGCAACTGACCATCAGTGGGAAAGAGTTTTATAAGGGAAAAAAGGCTATAATATTTTTGGGGAGTAGATGTTTACTCTTTGTAAACCATTTGATTTAGTCATTTGCAATGGTTTGGCTAAATGGATGAGATTTGGTTATTTTACTTGCAATACATATAATGATGCAAGTATAGTTGATTATGCAATTTTCTCACATGCCCTATTGAGAATACAAAGGATGTTTCAATTGGTGAAAAAGTTTGGGATTTAAATTCTAATCACAAACATATTTATCTAAGCATCTCATCGACTAAAAAGAAGAAAAATGAGATGAAAACTTAGTGTAATAATCAATCTTGAACAAAGGGTTGAGTTCTTTCATCACAAAAAAATTGTAGCATATTCAAGTTAGAGCTTGAGAAATTTTTAAGAGGGGGGAAATCTTGTTGCATGGCCTCCATAGTCAGATTATAAAAATTAGATTCAAAGTGCACTTTTTGAGTTAAAAGAGAAAAAATAAGAAATCTAAAACAAATTATTTTCCAATTAATGCTTGGTTTGATGAAGAACACAAAGAGGAAGGAAGAACTTTGAAAGAGTCAAACAAGGAAATAATACACATCAAAGTTACAAGTAGATTTTAAGAAAGAAAAAATTTGGTTTCATGATCACAAGCTAAGAGGAGATAATTTTTAATGGGAAAAATAACCCTAAGTTATTTTGGAAAGAGCTGAAACCAATAAAAAAATAAACAAAAAATAATATTACAGCTTCTTAGTGGTTTGAGTATGCAAGGAAACTTTATGAGTATAATTCTAAGGTTGATAATCCCCCTCAGTCAACACTAATATTAAACTTTTCATTATTCATAAGATTGAGATGGTGTTACCTCACCCCCCAATTTTTGTCCTTAATTTAATTTTTGTATAGCCCTTTTTAGTAAATTTGGAGTTGAATCTCCTTTGTTTAAGTGTCAACTTGATGTTAAAACAAAAATATTGAAATTTAAACTTGAACCTTTTAAAAATTTCAATAGGTTCAATGTTTTCCAATCACACCTAAGCCTTTCATTTTCAATGACCAAGTCTGTAGGAAGTAAAGTGTTGAACCATAAAAATTGAACCTTCAAAGTTCAATGGGTTCAATAGGTTTAAAGTTCAACCATCGTCAGCCTTGTCAAGTCATTGCATCAATCGTTGTTCTCTCTTTCTTGATCAATTTTAATTTTCTAAAATATAACAAATGGCCAGGATAAACTTGAACTCTTTGAACCTATTATTCAAGTTCATTATGCTCAATTGGTTCAAGAGTTCATCATTGAAATATGAAAGAGAAAATAAAGGTATGTTTCGAAAAGGAAATAGCTGGTGGAAAAAGGATATTATGAGCATCTCATAAATATGAATTTTTAAGTTTCCAAAAAGGGAAAGGTAATGATTGTGTGGTAAGCCTACATGTTGAAGTGACAAGTAATTAATGCTCACATCAAGAGAAGTGTCCTATTGCATTAATTTGGCACGAATGAAGGGATTTAGTAATTACTCTCCAAGATTTTATCCTCTTAAAGAAGTAAATAAGAGCTCATTCGATGATTAAAAATTCACAATTTTGGCAAGTGAAGGAGGAGGCACAAGAGGTAAAAAGGGTTTATCTGGTTCTGGATTTGCAAGAGTTTTAAATTGGTGAAGATGAGTTTCAACATTCCTATCTCTCTCACTAATTTGAGAAATTCAACCGTTAATTTAATTTGTTAGAAATTATCATCACGAGGTCCACTTTCCAAATTTTTGAAGCATCTAGTCTAGTTTGTTCATCCCTTGAGCTCAAAGACATGTCCCTAGCACATTATGATTTAGATGATTTTAAGGAAAGATCTAGGAACCCTTTTATGGAGGGAATTGTAGAAAGTGGTCTTGTTGAAGCCGTAGCCTTCCCTATGGCTATACTATGCCATGAGATAGTCCTAGAATGTATGAATAGGTATGATTCCCACCATAAGTACATTAGGAAGGAGAATGCATATGTTCTTGTGGAGATCAACTGAGAAAATATAGTGTCTTCCATGAAGATGCTTGAAAAGGAAACATACTCTGACTTTACCCCTTCATTATATGTAAGCCATTTTTTAGAAAAGAATTCACAATACAAGAGTGTCATAGCCAAGAATTGGTTATTAAAATTTCAAAAGGGTAGCTCAAGATTATCCAAAACTCTTACTAGAGAGAATATGAAACTATATATAAGGGTTCTGGTCATGTTGTTGCATAGGGTTAGAGGTACTAATCAAGCCTTCTATTTCCAAGACTGGATGTACTTTTTCATTCAAATTATTCTGTAAGGTACTCAATATCTAGATTGGGGAGAGGTGATAGCAGAAGCTCTACATGATCAATTGAATAATAGCCACTTGGCTCATTGTGATTTATTTATGTCCTCATATCTCTTCCATTGTCTGGCTTGTATAAGCAATTGGGTAGGCCTACATCATGAGCCCCTAATAGAAAACATCAAGGTTTACAAGTACTACCCTCACCTACAGAAGGAGAGATGCCCTAAAAATTATAGGAGGGTTAATGATGTTTTTAATAGTAGGTTGATACATGAATTGATAGCAAAAATAGATAAGAGAATGTCTAAAGAAGCTATGTAATTAGTGGATACATATGATAGTTTCTTTATTTAGTCTCCACATTTTACTTATATTAGAGTTGGAGGATTTGAAGGTGAGCCAAAAAAAATTCCCAGATATGCATTATAAAAATTTGTGTTGGTTGAATTATGTAGATAGATGGCTCATGTGAACAAGGTATTCCCAGCGAAGAATCATTTGTGGATCTCTTTCTCCATTGAGCTTGGGCTCTGTATATGCAAGTCTCTCTGAGATGCCCTAAATATAGAAGTTGATTTCACAAAATTTAACTTCAAGTACTATAAGGAAAGGCCTAAATTTGATTAAAAAAGGATTCTACATAGAGCATCTAAACTTAGGAGGGAAATTTTTTTACCCATGCCTCACATGGAAGACTTTTGGGAAAATTGCTTAGACAAAGTAGAAGACATAAGAAGTCAATGAAGCAAATTCTCTTTATAATAGATCATTTCTTTGTGCTTGAAAATATATATTAAAGGTGTGGAGGAGGATGAAGGGACTATGATGAATCCTTAGTATGAACAAATCAAGTAGCAGATAATTCCATAAGTGCACTAGTATGAGAAAGAGAAGGATCAAATTGAGTTGAGGGTGTTCCCTATAATAAGAAGAATAGAGAAATGGCTTAGAGAATGGAAATTAGAGAAAGCTCAAGTCAATAAGCATAAAACATTTGAATTGGCTCTTGAACCTTCTCCCCCTTCTTATCTTTCTAATAAGAGTGTTAGAAATTGTGATGCAAGTACATCTAAAATTAAAGCTAAGAGATACACTACCAACAGGAAGCCCAAGAATGTTTCTATAGTTAGCTCACCTATTCAGATTACTAGGTCAAAGACTAAAGACAAAAGAAAAGGGGAACCTACTGAAAAGGAGGTAATAGATTTGGATTCTGGAGAATAAATTGATAGGAAGGTAGTTAATCAAAGTATCAGTCCTCCTAGGATGGATGTAGAGAAATAATCAGAGGCCACCTTAGACTCTATGGATTCAATAGTAGTAATTAATCCAAATCCAAAACAAAGCACTCCCAATAAGAAAGTTTTAGATACAATCCCCAACTGGCTAGAGGCCTCAATCAGAAAGAAACACAATGTAGTCCCAGTTTCTTTGCCTCTTGAAGACATGGTAAGAAAGTGTGTGGCAAAAACCCAAAATTCTAAAAAGTTGAAGGTTATTTCCAAGATAACTATAGACCTAGACATAGGGAATTGGATAGATGAAGTTTCCAAATCAATAACAAAGGATGAGGTCTAAGATCCTACAATTAAGGACTTTATTGTTGAGAAAATGGACCTGGGAGTTGCAAATAGAGCTGTAGATAACCACTATTTTGAGATCTCTTATAAGAAGATGTTGAGAAGGTCTTGGAAAGATGGGAAGGATAAGAATGAGTTAAAAAAAAATAGTAAGAGAAATGGGTGAATATATTTATTCTATCTATAGTCCTAGTCCACAACCAATCTCTCAAGCACCTTAGGTATTTGACCCAAAATCACCAGCCAATCAGAAACTTCTGGGTTAGATTCATTGACGTAAAATGGTATTAGAATTTTTTTATGAATGGTTAGATAGAATGATTCAAGAAAGCAACAAGTACATCATAGATTCCAAGAAAGTCTATAACGACATTGTTGTGACTATCAGTGAGATTCAGACATAATTTCTTTCCTAGGAAAGAGAAGAAACAAAGTGGGCAACAATAATGAACCAAATGTACAAGATTCAAAAATATGAAATTATGTAATATCTATCTAAAAAACCAATTAAAAACATGGATGATCGTGTGTTGTATGCCTATAAAAGAAATGTTGAATGGATGAACTCCGTAATAAAATAGGGCAAAGGAGAGTTTGGGAGGTTGGAAAAAGAGCTAAAAGACCTCACCCAATGCTTGTTGAATGACCTTAAATACATAAATGTCATTTATGTATGGGGAGATGGCACTGTTAAAAATAATATGGATTTTGTTATAAAAAATTTCTAGGTGCATATAAATAAATTGTCTTTCTTCTTAATTAATGCTTCATAAACCAAGGTAATATATGGAAATGACTTAGAAAGAAAGGTATTGTGAACATAGGGGGAAATGTTATAACAAATGAATATAAATATGACATTTTATAGACTCATCATTTCCCCTAGATTAAATCTTGCTTGTCCTCAAGAAGGGGATTGACATTAGTTAGACATGAAGCCTATTTGCATGAAATCCAGTGACAACTTCAATTTTTCATATCACATGTCATGGATGTGTATTTTATCATTAAGAAGAATTTAATTTGACATGACTATGGCTCATTTTATTCTTCTCTATTGATTGTCTCCTTAGGTCTTCTTATCATTTCTTTATGTCATCTCCAATACTTCACATAGTCATACTTTCTTCCCTTTGTTATCCCTTCATAATACATTCCATTTTTATTGCTCTTCATTTTATTATTCTTATTTTTGCATCAATTGCCATGAATATAGGAGTTAGTATAAAAATGCATAGGAAAGGTCATCCCCCTAAGCTATATGACAAAAACACAAGGTATACACATGTTCCCCCCAGCTGAAAAGTCATTTGTCCTCAAATGACAATTTACATATGAGGGTAGCAAAACAAATTAGTTATGAAGCATATAATTACAATAATGATAATTAAAAAATATAGTGCAATACATAGATAATAAATTACTAAAAATGATAAATATTATGAATACATAAAAATTATAAATGTAGTACCATTTGTGTTGTTATAAAAAGATGCAAACTTGGTAAATAGCTAAAAGTACACATTCCTTCATTGTTGAATATTTAGGTCCCTTTAAGAGTGTTGCATATTTAATATTAGTAGTTATAGATGTCTTCATACTTGGTGCAAGTTTCCTTTTGAATCACATGACATTTTTTGTAGGATGGTTGTTCAATAACATAGTAGGGGCTATAGGATGACTATCTAGTCACACAATAGTGGTTGTAGGATGACTTTTTAGTCACACAAAAATAGCTACAAATTAACTATTAAATTAGAAAATAGTTGCTGTAGGAAATGTACAGAAAGACTCTATCCATTCAATGACTTATAATACAACTTTGGATGTCCATTTTTTATTAAATAAAATATGATTAGACCAACTAGACACCACCATTGAATAGACATTATTAACATCATGAAGACCAAACTAATTAATCAAACTTTTTGACAACATATGCAAAGAATATACTTGGTGTAGGAGCCCCAACATCATTAAGGAACATCATGAAGTAATCCTCTACATGTCTCAAGCAATTAGGACTTCCTAGGTTGAATGATGATCTCATTATAAGACCTAGTGCCAAGATTTGGTGTTTATAAACCACTTGGCCCACTATGGTCAAAGGATCCTAGAATGATAAATTCATGTTATTTTTACGTATTTATGATTTTTTGAATGTGTTTTGGTCTATTATGACCCATGGATATGTAGGGAAACAAGTTTGGCTCATTAGGAGCAAAAAATGCAAAAGTTGCACAAAAGTTGCTTAACAACTTTTTGCAACATTGACAACTTTTTGAAAAGTTTCTTGTAAACTGTCCTCCAATGGATCCATGCTTGGATTTTGGTTGTAACCATTGGGAGGAATCCTAAAATAGCCCATATAGGTGGGTGGAGGATCAAACATGTTCTTTTGATTTTTCAAATCAATAAAACACCATTTTTCTTGTAAGACAACGAATATTTTGACTTTGTACGACCCACTACAGATTGATCAGGGGGGTGAGATTGATGCAAAGTTAAAGTTGAATGAATTACCTCTCATTTGGGATTGGTTTGAAACTTTGAAACATCTTGGAGTGAAAGTTATAAAGGATTTGGTGTAATTGACCTGCAAACCATTGCTACCTAGGGTTTTGGTGAACAAATAACCCTAACTCTCCATTCCAATAGTGAAAGACCTTAGGAATTGGTGGAATGAGAGATGTACATATGTATTCCATGATTTTCAAACCAATTTTTACTATGGTGGAAGGAGACATTAGGGTTGAGTGATCTTTGGTTGGCAACACCATGTGGCAACCTATGATCAGGATGAACAAATGATCACAGTAGCATGTTGGGGTTGAACCATCCATCCAAACCTTGGATTTGGATTTTTTAGAGCATGTTGAGCATCCTTGAATATATTATTGCATCATGCCTTATTTTTGTAAAGCACTTTCTTCATTAACCAGTTCTACTAGGGGCAATTAAGCCTAGTGGACTAGTAGTGTTTAGGCACCCTAAAGTTGTAGTCCCAAATCCCCATTTGGGGTGAAGTTGTGTCTCCCAAAAGGGTATTCCAAACTACCTTTTTTTTTCCTAGTACTTTGGATAATTATGGAGTTGTGGTCACCGAGTACCCCATAATTTATCAAGCAATATGAATGCCAAGTTGGAAAGAGCAGTTACTACCAAGTGACAACATATGGATAACAGTTTCAACCGAGCACCGAAGAGTTCATATGCCAAGTAAGCTAGTTTTGGTATGTGTGTTTGGAATGGCACAAACACTTAGGTAAAAAAATTTTGCCCCTAAGAAAAGTGCTCATTTCATGAGCCCTAGAACCATTTCATCAGTGGAATTGAGTCATATTAGCCTTGAATACAACCTAGCAAGCAAGGTTCAAACCTTGCAATCAAATGCTTGTGATCTCATTATATTTACTCATTGGATAGTGTACTTGAGTAGGATAGGAAGTTGAGTTTTGCCTCAACCAAGCATAGAATTGGATTGAGTCTGATTACTTGAGCCATTGAACTTGTCAAGTAGATCGGAGTGAGTACTTTTCCAAGGTGTAGAGACTGTGGCATTTAGGGAAGGTCCTAAGAACCTTGTGTTTACCTTCCTAAGCCCTAGCCTTTTCATAAAGTGGTATCAGATCTTAGGAAGGATCCTAAGAAGGAGGAAGATGTCAGAAGTTGATGGAGAAATCAATCAAAGGATGACTAACATTGATTTAGTCAAACTAGTCAGGGAACAAATGGCTAGGAGCAGAGTAATGAAGGCCGACAATAAAGCCCTAAAGGAAGAGTTGGAAAGACTCAAGGGTAGGATGGACAAGAGGAAAAAAGGATACTCTGGAGAAGATGGAGAAGGGGATGAAGATGAGGAATACCCTAAGTAGGAGGAAGAGGTGATCCCTGCAGACTAGAGACCCCTCTTGAATGCCCTTAAATGTTAGAAATAGGAAATAATGAGAGGGGGGGGTGAATCAGTATTTCACAAACTTTTTCTTTTGACCATTTATGGATATAACAGATTACTTTAGTGCATACAAAGATTATCAAGCTGATTAACAAACATAGTAGTAAATAGAAAGAACTCATAACACATGATATGTTCTCGAGGAAACCCTGGCCAAGGGAAAACCCCGGTGGGGATGGTACCCACAAAGATCACTAATCAAAAGTATCCTGTTAGGGATATTGGACCCTATTAGGAGTCAATTTAAAATATATAGTAGATCTATCCTGGTTAAAGGACTTTAGGCCTTGTTAGAAGCCTTAATCTTGTTAGGAGTTAGATTACAAAACCTGATCACCAGCTGAGCTCACTGCCCAAATAGGTAATACAAAATGTTTCTGACTATAGTATGGTACTTCTTACAACTTCACATCAATAGCCTTTACTGTTATCACAATATACAACTATCGCAAGTTATCCTTTTCTTTCTTTTTACACATCACATACACTTTCATTACATTTCAAGTATGCCTAATATATGAGTTATTAGAGATAATAACTTTATATGGTCAGCTTCCAAATTCTTTATCGAAGAGTAAACATCTAGGATTTCATCCCTTCATAATGTTAAGTCATTATTTTGACAAGCAAAAATAATCCCTTAACTCTTTCGCTAATACTGTCTCCAAAACTGTTCTGTCTGCAAAAACTATCTTCGATAAACTTTGAATAACTTTGTCCGTACTACACCAAACTTTATGTGCACTAAGATGGGGTATCCTCATACTCTGTAGAAGCTTCAGCTAACTACACAAACAAAAATATTTCTCCAGTGGATGTCGCCAACTAAATCTTCATCGGGTGCTCTGTCAGGATCACTGTATCCATACTTAGACAATTTCTTCCTTCAACTTGCCATACTTGCATTCCAGATTTTGCACTCTCAATAGAGATCATATGTTTCCATAATGAAAACATCTATGCATCCACATTAGCCAAATTGCCAACAATCTCCCCCTTTGTCATTGGTGGCAACATATGGGAAAATTGGCTAAGTGTGCAAACAAAACTTCAAAGTATTTACACAAAATTGTGGCCAAATGTTATACAACACATATACAATATTGTACTCCATAGAATAGATCCCCCTATGAGTATCCTTCCTCAACATATTTTCAATTTTCTGCTATCTCTCCCCCTTTGACAACAATGACAAAGATAGGGTGTACAAAAATTTCAAAAAAAACTTGATACCTTGTTATCAGCTATTGCAAAGATGGTAGGCTTGCAACACAGTCACCAAACTCTGACTTCCATGATTCAAAATCTTTCTCCCATATCTTCTTGATGGATTCAGCAACATTGAGTAGAGTACTCAATCCGTATGCTGCTGTCTGACAAGCTTGCAGGGAATTAAAGCTAAACTTCTGAAAAGATGTCTTTGCTGAAAGACACTGCTCAATTTGGTCTTCAACAATTGAGGTCTTGATTGAGATATGCTCTCTCAAGATGTTAATCCTGATCATCTTTCTATTCTTCTCTTCTGCTAACATTCTGATTTCATCATTTAACTTCCTTATGTTCTTCTCTACAGAACTTATCTTTACATTTGGGCTTGTCAAGGTGTTTGTTTTAGCTGTAATTGCATCTATCTTTTCTTTGATCTTCTTATCTTCTTCAGCTGTTAGGATTTCTAATTTTTTGCATTGTATATACAAACTCTTTCCAGTCTCAAAATGTTTCCTCAAATTATTTATGCATACATCCAAATTACCAATATCATTTTGAATATTTACACTTAAATTTTGTTGCATTTCTGCTTCAAAGTCTTCCTGAACTTTTATTCTAGCAATATCCTTTAAGTTAGAAAATTCAGAGTCAAAAGAGTTTATTACTATTTTAGCTTTCTCAAGTGGATCTGATTCAAATACCTTAGTGCTGATCACACTCTCAAGTTTCTCTGTCAAAACTCTAACTTTGCCTTCAAGGTCCTTCACCTTCTTATTCTTTCCAATAATTTTATTAAGAGATGTGATGAACTCAAGCTGATCATAATCTTCAACCTCTTTTCCAAGGTCTTCAAAAATTGAACCAATTTGTCTCTTCTTACTGTCAGGTGCACTAGGGGTAGTGACCTCTGTCAAAATTTGTTTACCTTTAACTGTTTGCTTTGCTGGAACTGATTCTGATATAGCTGGTGCTTCCACTGCCTCTGTATCCTTTTCTGATTCTGTAATCTTCTCTTGCTCTTCTAAAGCCAAATTGTCAACAATGTTTCCTAGATTATGAAGTACTACATCATCTAACTCTAGTGTCACTTTGGTTCCTTCAATGTCCATTGATTCTTTTCCAATATTGATATGTGAAGAAGATGGGACTTCTTCAATACCAACTTCCTCTGCATGCGGTTCCTCTAATTGCTTCTGCTGAGGATCTGATTCAACATGCTTTCCTGCAACTATATCTACAAGAACTTGCATTACTGCTTGCTCAGTCTCTTTCTGTACTTCCTCCTTTTTGCCTCCCATTATAAGGATTGTTCTTCTCTTAGCTCTCAATAAAGTTCCAAGAGACTTCAAGAATGTCTTCAAATGATCTTCATCCTCAACTTTACAGAACTGTCTGATTACATGTTCTCTCATCTTTATGTCCTCTTCTTGTGCTCTTTGTTTTCTATTCACAAGTTTGTTATACAAATCTTCTGGGATCTTACCATGAATAGTGCTAAGTTTCTTATTTGTCACAATCATATGTGTAATCATTGCATTTTCAAAATTCAATCTATCAAATGATCCATATAGATCATAGAATTTATTTATCTTGGTGAAGTCTCCATGCTTCAATATATCTTCATTAACTCTTTCAATTCTTGGTTTCCAAGTTTTCTTCTTGATTGAAACTTCATCATCATCTTTAATTTTTGCTACTTTTCTAGGTACAGATGGTACAATCACTTTTTGTCTCTTGCCGGGTCTCGTTGCACTCACTTTTACTCTTTTGCTAGGAATAGGAGAAAAAGATTTATCTCCTTCATCTTTTTCAGGTACATCAACTTTTACCTTTACTGCAATAGGATCAACAGGGTTTGCACTAGATGCCTCAGGTGGAATTACAAGATTTTCACTTTGCTTCAAGGCTTCTACAGTCTTCTTAGCTATGTCAAACTCATGACTTGACATACCTGATTCTTTTAGTATTTTCTTCATAGTAGATTCAAATCTCCTACTAGATTGCTTCTTTTCTCTCAAACTTATTGCAGAGTTGAAATTCTCTTCATAGGTTCCAAACCTATTTGCATGACCATCCAACTCACACTTTAACAGTCTATTCACATATCCTACTGTTTCTGCTTCAGATACTTCATAGCCAAGAGGGTCTATGAATTCCATTCTAGGCTCAACTACTTCAATGTAGGTGAAATCAGTGTCTACCATAAAAAAAATGTCATATTTATGCTTTTCAACTAAGGATTGAGGAATCCTTGATTTGTTCTTAACAATATTCTGAAAAGTCTTCAATACAAGCTTCACACTATCATTGACTTTACCAATTAGGTGCTTCATGTAGACTGAGTTTATTCTTTCCATTGTGTTCACATTGTCACTCCAATCAACTATGTAAGGAAATCTTCTCAAAATATGGAAAAACATATAGGTTATCAGAGATGAAAACCTAAACTATGTGTACTTAGCCTTCTTAATCTTTTCTAAGTTCTCAAATAACTGAATTTTCAAAATTTCACATAGGTCTACTTGTTTCTTCTCAATACACATAAGATAAGCTACATGAACCATTCCTGCAGCCATGTCATCTTCCCTTGAACTACCACAAAATTTAGTTGTTAGGATCTTGCAAAGGTACCTAACATCATCTTGCTTAATCTTACTTATCGCAATTCCTCTACCATTATAACTAGATCCAATGTTGTCTAAAACAATCTTTCTCATGTTCTTTTCATTTAGTGGAATCTCTCCAACTTTTGATAATCTAGTAACATCATGAATTAGGTCGACAGTTATATCAATAACTCTATCCTCCATCCAAAATTTCCCATTGTGGATTCTACTTAAAATGATCTTGGTACATTCCTCATCATTAAATTCATACTTCATGGAATAATTGATAATTTCATTGTTCTCTAGGTGCCCATAAGTTGGTTTAACTGACATGTCTTGATTATACAATTTCCTGTAATCATCACTAAAATCTGCATCTCCCAAAGTTTCAAACTTGCAACCTAAATATCCTTTAACATTCTCAATGTGTAATACTCCGTCTGGTACGGATGATAGTGCTAGTTTGTCATCAATTTCAGTTGGTTCTATTGGTTCTTTCTTAATCTTAGGTCTATTCTTATCCTTAACATTATGAACCATAGAAATATCCATCTTATCAACTGATTAAAGATCAAAAAATATCTCAACTTTGCAAATCTAGGGTTTCGATATGATCGTCGCTGCAAACTGCTTCCAAACTTCTTCAAATCATCCTCAACTCACTTTTTCTTCTTTCAAATCTCTTTTCAATCACTTTGTAATTGTGATAACTTTGATTTCAACCTTATAACACTTCACATTAACTCGATCTGACATCACATTCATTCATTTTGCCGCTAAAACCTCAAAAAGCTTATTCTGCAAACCTACAACCATAAAACTTTTTGCGACCTTGCAAAACATGATATTTTCTTTTGCGCACTTAACCATAGCATTAGTACAACATAAAAAACCTATATCTAACTACGCAAAACTTAACTCCTTCAAATTCCTAATCTACACTAATCCTAAGTCCTAAACTATGGAAACTTACATAATTTAAGTACTTAAAGAAGGGTCAGGTAAAGATTCATCCTTACCATTAGTTACATTACCTTCCTGACTACTTTCAGTGCTAAATATACCTCCTTGATCTGTGCCTTTATCAAATTTTACTTCATCTTTATTGCTACAACAACCTTTCTCTTTGTTTCCTACATTTTCATTCCTTCTTGCATTGTTCCTAGGGTTAGGGTTATGATGATAACCTCCATTGTTCATTCTGCAAACTCTTGCTGAGTGTCCAAACTTGTTGCATATCTAACAAATGATTCCATTGTTTCCAAGTCTTTGTCCTTGCTGGTTAATCTATGACCTGCAATTTCTAGCAATATGTCCTACTTTGTTGCATCTAAAACATACTACCACTTTTCTTTGATTCATTTCTTCAATAGATTTCTTATCTGCATTGTTAGTATTCCCAATCATTCTATTATAATTATTCAAAATTACTTTAGGTCTTCTACATTTGTTAGCTCTGTGTCCAAAACTATGACAATTATAACAATGTCCATTAAGAGGTTTAAATTGCTTACCTGTGCAATCTCTCTTCATGTGCCCAATAGTATTACAAGCCAAACATCTACCTTTGAATTCTCTTTACATACCTTTAAATGATTCTTCCTATTTTGATTCTTCTTTCTTTGATTCTTCTTTCTCTCTAGGTGGTTCTTCTTTAGGTGGATCTTCCAATGTGTTCTCATCTAGCTTTATTTCCTCCAAACTTTCAGATGTCTTCAGATCTGGCTTCTTACTTTCATGGATTGTTCTAAACCTACTAAATCCAAATCCAGTCCTATCAAAGAATGGTTCTTCAAAAGAAATTTGCTTTTCAGTCTTATCACTATTTGAATATAGCCTTTCAAGTTGTTGTTTAGATTGAGTTAATTCACCTTTCATAATTTTATTATACTTCTCAAGTTCCACATACTGCAGTTTTACTTTTTCAGATTCGGACGTTTCCTTTTCAAGTCTTGATCTCAGATCTTCATTCTCAATTTTCAATTTTTCATTATCAGATCTCAAATTTCCATCTTTCATACTAAGCTTCAGATTTACTATCTTCAAATCATGCTTAAGGATCTCATTTTCTTTTTCTAATTCATCACAATCTTCAACAAGCATATCATATTTCTTTTCAGATTTCAGATCTTCAGTCTTACCTTTTAATTTGTCAATAGCATTCTTTGCATCTTCATACTTTCTTCTTAAGGAGTTTCTTTCATCAGTAAGCATATCAATCTGTTCAAGAGCTTCTTCAAGATTCTTCTAAAGTTGATCCATATCCATAGAGATCTTACTCAAGCTGCTAAGCTTTCCTTGAATGTTCCTTCTCCGAGTAATTGTGCTTTGATACCAATTGTTAGAAATAGGAAATACTAAGAGGGGGGGGGGGTGAATCAGTATTTCACAAACTTTTTCTTTTGCCCACTTATGGATATAACAGATTACTTTAGTGCATACAAAGATTATCAAGCTGATTAACAAACATAGCAGTAAATAGAAAGAACTCATAACACATGATATGTTCTCGAGGAAACCCTGGCCAAGGGAAAACCCTGGTGGGGATGGTACCCACAAAGATCACTAATCAAAAGTATCCTGTTAGGGATATCGGACCCTATTAGGAGTCAATTTACAATATATAGTAGATCTATCCTGGTTAAAGGACTTTAGGCCTTATTAGAAGCCTTAACCTTGTTAGGAGTTAGATTACAAAACCTGATCACCAGCTGAGCTCACTGCCCAAATAGGTAATACAAAATGTTTCTGACTATAGTATGGTACTACTTACAACTTCGCATCAATAGCCTTTGCTTCTATCACAATATACAACTATCGCAAGTTATCCTTTTCTTTCTTTTTACACATCACATACACTTTCATTACATTTCAAGTATGCCTAATATATGAGTTATTAGAGCTAATAACTTTATATGGTCAGCTTCCAAATTCTTTATCCAAGAGTAAACATCTAGGATGTCATCCCTTCATAATGTTAAGTCATTATTTTGACAAGCAAAAATAATCCCTTAACTCTTTCGCTAATACTGTCTCCAAAACTGTTCTATCTGCAAAAATTGTCTTTGGTAAACTTTGAATAACTTTGTCCGTACTACTCCAAACTTTATGCACACTAAGATGAGTTATCCTCATACTCTATAGAAGCTTTAGTTAACTGTGCAAACAAAAATATTGCTCCAGTGGACGTCGCCAACTAAATCTTCATCGGGTGCTCTGTCAGGATCACTGTATCCATACTTAGACAATTTCTTCCTTCAACTTGCATTACTTGCATTCCAGATTCTGCGCTCTCAATAGAGATCATATGTTGCCATAATGACAACATCTATGCATCCACATTAGCCAAATTGCCAACAATAAATCCATGGAGAGAAGGATTGTGAATGGAAAATTAGACTTGCTTATTTTTAGTGGGAAAATGGACCCTGACATAGCCATGGACTAGATAGTGTCCTTAACAAGTTTCTTTGAATGTGAAGACATTCCAGAACACCAGAGAATCAATATTGCTAAGTCAAAGTTAAAGGGGGCAACCCTAACTTGGTAGAACATCCATACTGACATGGTGAAGAATGACAGGAATATGATATCATCATGGAACAAGATGATAGTATTGGTGAGGTAAACTTATATCCTTGAAGACTATGGGGTACACATCTATAGGAGGAAGTATAATCTTAGATAGAAGGACATGGATGTGAGCACATACACTGAGGAGTTTAAGAAATTATGCATGAAAACCAACACAAAGGAGACATAAGATGAAAATATAGAAAGATACATCAATGGATTGAAATTTTTAATCCAAGAAGATCTAAGTTTTCATACCCCAAGGACAATACATAAGTGTTATCAATTAGCACTAAAAGTGGAAGATAAAATAAGGAGAAGGTAGGAGAAAAACAACAGAGGAAGAGACAATGCCAACAACAAGAAATTTATAGGTAGGGGAAACTGTTTTGGAAGAGGATAGTCCCAAACGCCTTTTGGAGAACAAGGAAAACTAGACAAGGACCAAGGAGAGTCAAGCCCTAGAGGAAATTATAGAGGGAGGAGACCCTTTGGAAGGGGGCTATTTGGTGGAAGAAATAGTGGCCCTCTGAAATGATTCAACTGTAACCATTTGGGACACCATGGCACTAGATGTCTTGAGAAGATGGGGTCAAACCACCAAGGAGAGAGAATAGTACATTTATCCCAAGAAGACAATCAGAGAAACACATTACATGACCTTGAGCTAGAAGAAGGCATATGTTTGATGATGAGATAGACCCTACTACAGATGCCCCAAAGTAGAGAACCACCACAAAGAAAGTCATTAATCAAGACCAATTGAAAAAGCCATGAAAGGGTATGTAAACTAATCATTGATTCTGGTTCTACTAAAAATCTAGTGTCTAATGAGATGGTTTAAAAACTAAAACTACAAAAATTTCCACATCTGTTCCCTTATAATGTTTCTTGGTTAACTAAGGGTCAATAAACAGTGGTTAAAGAACAAGCTTGGGTAGAGTTTTCTATAAATGATTATAAGGATAAAGTTCTATGTGACATAGTAGAAATGGATGTATGCCATTTACTCCTAGGTAGACCATGGCAATATGATGTCGATGCCACTCATAATGGCAGGAGAAATACCTATACCCTTGTCCAAAATGGTGTCTCCCTTACACTGAAGCCTCTACCAAATAAAAAACAAGAAAAAGAGCTAGTAGTTATAGTGGTAGGAGAAAAGGAAATAATTGAAATAGTAAAGAGGGTAGATGAGAGAGGTTATATCCTAATCCAAAAACCAAAGGAGGTAATAGTAGCATATAAAGAGAAGTCAGTGCCAAAGGAAGTCTAAAAATTACTTGAAATCTACCATGATGTGGTTTCTAGTAACTTTCCCTCATCCCTCCCACCCATAAGGGACATAAGTCATCAAATTGACTTTATACTTGGTGCTTTCTTGCCTAGTAAGGACCCTTACAAGATGACCCCCACTCAAAATGCAAAGAATTCAAACCAAGTGCAAGATCTTCTACGAAAGGGTCTAATCCAAAAGAGCCTAAGCCCTTGTGTAGTCCCATGAGTCCCAGCCCCAAAGAAGGATGAAACATGGAGGCTCTATACTAATAGTAGGGCAGTAAGTAAGATAACAATAAAATATAGATTCCCAATCCCAAGGATTGAGGACTTGCTAGATCAATTAGGCAGTGCTTCCTATTTTTCAAAAATTGATTTAAAATATGGCTATCATCAAATAAGGATAAAACCAGGGGATGAATGGAAGACAAAATTCAAGACCATAGAGGGTCTTTATGAATGACTTGTCATGCCATTTAGGTTAAGCAATGAACCCTCCACCTTTATGAGACCGATGAATGAACTCTTTCATGACTATAATGGTAAATTTCTTGTTGTTTACCTTGATGACATCTTAATCTTCAACAACAATTTGGAGGAACACCTCAAACATTTGGAAATGGTAATAAGAAGGTTACATGAACACAAATTATTGATAAATTTGGAAAAGTGTATCTTTTTGCAGAAAGAAGTCATCTTTTTTGGATTTGTGATCTCCCAAGGAACACTCAAGATGGACCCCTCAAAGGTGGATGCTATAGTCAATTAGCCAATTCCCAAAAATAAAGGAGTAGTCTTAAGCTAGGATGGAAAACTAGTAGCCTTCTTCTCATAAAAAATCAATGATGCCAAGAAGAGGTACTCAACTTATGACTTAGAAATGTATGCTATGGTGTAAGCCCTTAAGAAATGGAGGCATTACCTTTTGCCCAAGGAATTTATTTTTTCCACAAACAATCATGCTCTAAGGTATCTGAATACACAAGACAAGTTAAATGCCAAACACATTAAGTGGATGGAGAAACTCCAAGCCTGCTCATTTTCAATCAAACATAAGAAGGGTGTAGCCAATAAAGTGGTTGATGCACTAAGTAGAAGAATTTCCTTGATACAAGAGATACAAATCAAAAGCATTGGGATAAGTGCTCTAAAATACCTCTACATTGATGATCTAGATTTTGGTGAGGCATATGGAGTGTCTACTAAACTTGTGGACAAGTACCACACTGATTTCTCAAATTTCTTGATACAAGATGACTTACTTTTCAAAGGAAACCAACAATGCATTCCTAGGTGTTCCATGAGGGACAAAATCATCCAAGAGAAGCATTGTGGAGGAAAGAGTGGTCACTATGGCTTGGATAAAACACTAGAATCAATTAGGAGACATTACCATTGACCCAAGATGAAAAATGATATTAGAAATTTTGTTCAATCTTGTGTCATTTGCCAACAAGAAAAGGGAGTTTCAACCAACCAAGGGCTTTATCAACCATTACTAATACCCTCCAAACCATGGGAAGAAATTTCAATGGACTTTTTCATGGGGTTACCAAGGACTAAATAGGGAATTGACAACATTTTTATAATGGTTTCCCGCTTTAGCAAAATGGAACATTTTATCCTATGCAAGAACACTCATGATGCATCACACATTGCCCAACTATTTTTCATGGAAATTTTTAGAATTCATGGGTTACCTCAGTCTATTGTCTCAGACAGAGATGCAAAATTTTAGGATCATTTTTGGAGGACATTGCATAAGAAATTGGGTACAATTCTACAATTCATTTATGCCTACCATCCTCAAACTGATGGTCAAAAAAAAGTAGTTAATAGATCCATGGGAAATCTACTGAGATGCCTCACAAAATAATACAAACAAAATTGGGATCTCCTTCTACCACAGGAAGAATATTTTTTTAATGACTCTATCAATAGATCAACAGGAAATACTCCTTTTCAAATAGTCTATAGTCTACATCCAAGGGGACCAATGGAACTTGGAACTCTCCCAAATGATTTCCATATTAGTGCCCAAGGTGAATGAACTAGAAGATATGATAAAATAGATCCAAGACCAAGGGAAAGACAATCTGGAACAAGCAATGCAGAGGTACACAATAAAAGCAAATAAAAGGAGAATGTAAGTACACTTCAAGTGTGGGATTATTTGAGAAAATAAATGCTCCCTAAAGATCATCATACCAAACTACAAATGAAAAAGATTGGACCTTTCAAAATCCTTCATAAATTTGTCCAAAATGCTTATGAAATCACATTGCCACCCACACTCTCTATCTCTCCAATCTTTAATGTTGCTGACTTAACACTTTTTGAAGATAATGCAGGTGCTTCAAGTTAACAATTAGATGGAGATGATACACAAGGTGAATGGCTTTATGATCTACCTCCTAGCCAACCTCTCCCTTTGGACAAGATTATTCAAACCAAAGTCCTCAAAAAGATGAGAAATAACACCTACTTGCACTGCTTAGTGAAATGGAAAGGGCTTCCAGACATTGATGCCACATGGATGATGAAACACGACATAAACAAACATGGCTTCACTGTGGACTAACTCACCTCAAGTGAGAACTTGAGTTATTTTTCACTAGGGGAGTATGGTGCAGGAACCCCAACATCATGAAGGAAAATCGTGAAGGAATCTTCTACATGTCTCAAGCAGTTAGGACTTCCTAGGTTGAATAATGATCCCATTGTAAGACCTAGTGCCACGATTTGGAGTTTATAAACCAATTGGTCAACTATGGTCACAATATCCTAGAATGATAAAATCATGTTATTTTTAGGTATTTATGATGTTTTGAATGTTTTTTGGTCTATTATGACCCCTAGATATGTAGGGAAACAAGTTTGTCTCATTAGGAGCAAAAAATGCAAAAGTTGCACAAAAGTTGCTCAACAACTTTTTGCAACATTGACAACTTTTTGAAAAGTTGCTTATAAATTGTCCTCCAATGGATCCATACTTGGATTTCGGTTGTAACCATGGGGAGGACTCCTCAAATAGCCCATATAGGTGGGTGGAGGATTAGATGTGTAAGTTTGAGTTTTCAAATCAATAAAAACATTATTTTGCTTATAAGACATCAAATATTCTGACTCTGTACAACCCAATACAGATTGATCAGGGGGGTGAGATTGATGAAAAGTTAAATTTGAGTGAATTACCTCTCATTTGGGATTGGTTTGAGCCTTCAAATCATTCTGGAGTGAAATTTATAAAGGATTTGGTGCAACCAACCTACAAACTCTTGCTACTTAGGGTTTCAATGACCGAATGACCCTAACTCTCCATTCCATTGGTGAAAGACCTTAGGAATTGGTGGAATGAGAGATGTAAATATGTATTAAATTATTTTAAAACCACTTTGTAGGTTGGTGGCGGGAGACATTAGGGTTGAGTGATCTTTGGTTGGCAACACCATGTGGCAACCTATGATCAACATGAACACATGATCACAGTAGCATGTTGGGGTTGAACCATCCATCCAAACCTTGGATTTGGAGTTTTTGGAGCATGTGGAGCATCCTTGAATCCATGATTGGGTCATTCCTTATTTTTGTAAATAACTTCCTTCATTAACCAATCCTACCAGGGGCAATTAGGCCCAATGGATCAGTAGTGTTTAGGCACCCTAAAGTTGTAGTCCCAAATCCCCATTTGGGGTGAAGTTGTGTCTACCAAAAGGGTATTCCAAACTACCTTTTTTTTTCTCCTATTCCTTTGTATAATTGTGGTGTGTGGTCGTCGAGTACCCCAAAATTTATCGATTGGTATGAATGCCAAGTTGGAAAGAACATTTACTGTCGAGTGACAACATATGGATAATAGTTTTGACTGAGCACCAGAGAGTTCATATGCCGAGTAAGCTATTTTTGGTATATGTGTTTGGAATGCAACAAACACTTAGGTAAACCATTTTGGCCCTTGAAAAAAGTGATCCTTACATGAGCCCTAAAATCATTCCATCAGTGGAATTGAGTCATATTAGCCTTGAATACAACTTAGTAAGAAGGTTTAACCCCTGCAATCAAATGCTTGTGATCTCATTATATTCACTCATTGGATAGTGTACCCGGGTAGGGTAGGAAGTTGAGTTTTTCCTCAATCAAGCATAGAAATGGATTGAGTCTGATTACTTGAGTCATTGGACTTGTCAAGTAGATCAAAGTGAGTACTTTTCCAAGGTGTAGAGTCTGTGGTGTTTAGGGAAGGTCCTAAGAACCTTGTGTTTACCCTCCTAAGACCTAGCCTCTACATCACTCTAGAATTAGAGTCTTGACTTACAACCTTGAAAAATGACTTTAAATATGAGAAATGAATAAGTTATGAACTCCTCCAAAATAGTCATTTAGACAATAAGAACTAGGAAACAAATTAGACTAGACATCTACTAACTCTAAAACATAGTGTAACAACACTTATTGAATGAAAAATCTACCCTAACCTATCCTGACATACACTAACCAACAAAAAAAACATTATCAAACAAAACCATTAACTAGTTCTTTGAAGAATCTTCCTCTTCTGAACAACTTCTAATGCTCTACGTGCTTATGAGAAATTATAAATAGTTGCAACATCAGTAGAAAATTAATAAACAACAACAACACTTTTGGAAGACATTAAAAAACTTACTTATTACTTCATGCTAACAATACATATTGTTGTATTGAAGTACATAAGTAAGCTGAAATATTTCTCCTTTAGGTGCAACTGCATATTTGACTCCATCTTCATTTGTAACTTCTTCCTTTGCTGCAAACATAACTTGTGATGATTTATTTGCCTCCATATAAATGAGATGTCTAATAAGACACCCTTGTGAAAGAACAAATTTTGAACTCTCCTTGTTGGCTTTGTGTAAATGGGTTTATTCTTTATCCTCTTCTTGATTTCTAAAGACCAATTTGTATTATTAATTTGATAAAAGTAAATAATATTATGCACCATCTTCATGATGCTCATAGTTTTGTACTACAAAAGATACTGGTTTAGCATCCAAGGTTAAGAAAAACTCCTCTAAATCATCCCAAAAATTGTCTACATCAATATCTTCTTCACTTTTTTGCACGGGAGGATCTATTTTCACTTTATTTTAGCTCTCTTCTTGAAGTAAGAGTTCTAATTTGACATCACATTCATTTTGAGCAGAAACCTTGAGTATTTTAATGTTTGTATTTTGAAAAATAAGGTTTTCTTCATTTTCCTCCTCATAAATCAACATGGTGTCATCAATATGTGAACAAAATTCCTCTATGATGTTAGAGAACATGTCTTCATTTGTTTCCAAACTTGGTTCAAATGATATTGGCTCTTGAGATTTATGCTTCATGAATCTAAAATATCTATTATACTGCTACTTGTGGTACTTTTGCAAACTTTCTAATCCTAAATGCTTTGAATAGAAACTACGACTCTAGAAAAATTACAAAGAGCTACTAAAAACTTAGAGACTCTCATAGTTTGATCCATCCCCAAAAATGATGCCAAAAATGTTGGACTTCCCAATTAGATCAATAACTTGGTTTTAAAACACAACTCAAGGATTGGACATCTAGATTAAGTTACTATCTTTCTTATAGATAAGGCTCATTTAAATTATCAAAATGAGGATGTATACTTGAAATGAATCTGCAAAGTATATGCACTATGAGATTCTTTGAGTTACTCTATCATTGTAAAAATACAAATATAACATTGCTGTAAATGAATTAACTACATAGTAATGGCTATAGAAAATTGCACAGTAATGGCTATAAGAAACTATGTAAATTTCTACATCAATGGTTGCAGATGGTACAAAATTGCTAAAATTAACTTTTCTACAATATAAATGATCCCAAACAATGCATTCTAATTGCACAGTAACGGTTGCAGGAAACTATGTAATACACAATAGTTTTTTGTCTGTTCTACTTCTATAACTATTACTCCTAAATACATTAAGTTTTGTCATTAGAAAAAAATATGAGTAATGATGAATGAAGAATCAGGTCAATGAAGAGCAAGTCATTCGGTAACGACAAGGCAGAACAACTATCGAGAAATCAAGGTTACTAAGTAGAATGGACATTGAAAAAATATAGTTAACCAAGCACAATGGTTATTGAGAAAAGGAAGAGTACTAAGAAAGTATGTTAACTAAAGAAGAGTATTAGCTATGTGCTAAAATTTTGTCACACTTCTATGAATCTTTACATGCAAGAAAACTCAAGAATGAGCCCTCACAAATCGATCCATAGCTCCCTAGGCATGGAGTGCAAGGGTTTTTAAGAATGCTCTCAGCTAGAGCTATTAAGCCTATAACCTTGCTAGTAAATGATGCAATGGGAGATTCAAGGAAGACAAGGGCAAGAATGCCAATATCTCCAATGAAGCCAAATGTATGCAATGAAAAGCAAATCTATATGACAATGCAAGTTAATCTATTGCATAAAAGGAAATCTAAGCTAAGAATGAAGCTATGAAAATGCAAATACTATGCATGAAAATGAAATCTAACTATGAAACAAGAAAGCCATGATGATGCAAGAATGAAGACAATAAGATAGAGTGTTGATGAAGATCCAAGATGAATGCCAACAATGCTCCAAATCTTCAAACCCTAGATGCAAGAATATCTCCAAAAGCTCCAAGATGACCTAGAAAACTTGTAGCATAACAATAGCATAAAAATTTGTGTGTGCAAATGAGGAAGAGAGCTCTTCTTTTATAGGAGGTGAAAAATCAATGGACCATGGAGATTAAGAGGCAAAAGATTTAATCAACGGTGGAGAAAAAAAGAAGCTTGATCCTTGTGCACAAATATCCTCCAATAGGAAAATTAGAAGCATTTACTTTATGTTGAGCATTTACTTTATGTCCATGTGAGACAAAAAGTGCTTTTCTTTTATTTTTTATTTTATTTTTCTTTATAAATAAGAATTAAATGCTTTATTTGTGCAACTTAGGATAAGAAGAAAAGTGGGGCTTTTTATTTAATAAAAGGGGAGGAAATATTCCTTTTAATAAATAAAGACTTAGGATAAGATGGTTAGCCCATAGAAAATAATCAAATAAATGATAGGACTAGGATTTGATCAAGAACAAGCAATTGATGATTTAGCAAAAGTGCTAGCAAGGGGCTAATAGTCTAGATGACCATTTTTAGGTGTATACATTAGCAAGAAGGAATATCATGATAACTAAGAAGATCAGCAAAGGCTATCTAGAGACATAGGATGAAAATACTAAGTTGATTTGATTCTACTAAGCAAGAAAATGGTCTACAAAGATCGAGGAGAAAGTTAGGTAAGATTTATTGGGAATGAAACATGATTGTAAATGATCCCAAGGAAAATTTTGAACCAATAAAAATGAAGAAAATATTTATTAGAAAGAGGAAATGAATATGGATCGCATATCTAATCGTCTGAGCTTTCTAGAAGGATCTAAACCCTAATTAGGTCAAGTAAAGAGGAAGCTACATGATTACTATATAAGAATGGATCGAGAAAAGATTGAGAGAGAGAGAGGAAGAGAGAATGAGACTTTTCCCTTGATCCTTAAATTTTATATCTTTACTTTTTGACTCTCATGAATGTCATCACACTCAAAATGATTCTCAAGTGTCTCCAACCAATCAATACATTCTTTTGGATTCAATTTTCTATAAAATACTGGTAGTTCTGTCCTTTATTTCTTCCCTACCCTCTCAAGGGCTTTGAGAAGAGGTCTCTGGTCTATAGATACTCCTTCCTACCCAAGGATGTCTTCTTTACCCCCTTCTTCTTCCTCTTCATCAGAATCCTCTCTCCCTTTATTCATTTTACATTTCAAATTCTCTAATTCTCTTTTCATAGCCCTATTCTCAGCTCTTACTGCCCTACTTTCTGCCATCTTCTCTTTAACCAACTTTTCCAACTCTACATTGGTCATCCTCATAGGGATCTTTCTTTCTTCTTCTTCACCTTTTGACATTTTTACTTCACCGCTCTTCCCAAATAGATTCTTCTGTGCTTTGATACCACTTGATGTAGAGAACACAACCAAAAGATTGATGTATGGACCTTTTCTTGGTTAGGATCCTATCCTAACAACCCTTCAATCCCACCTTATCCAACCACTTCTTATAGAATTATTCTACCATTCCTAGGGTCTAGTGAACTCCACACAACTTCGTTAACTCCTTAGGCTAAGATCAATTAGGATAGATTTAGGACTTTAGGGACACTTTCCCAAATCTAGGCCTAAATATGAAAATCCACTCTACTCTACTTACACTCTTAAAATGATGATTGAAACACCATTCTTAGGGTATATACACTAAGAATCCACCACTGATTAGATTCCAAGACATCCACAAAACCCCTATCTCTTATTGGGCTAGTAGACTCTTTTAGGTCTCACCGAGGGGTTTTTGAACAATAAATTTGGATCCTCCTTAGTGAATTGGAAAATAAATTATAGTTTTTAGTACCCTTTTGGGACTTATGTAAGACCCCAATATTGCAGGATCCAACTCCACTCCAGCACCCCTTAACCCTTACTTTGTTCACAGACCTAATAGACCTAATTATGCTTGGTTAACAAAGAAAGTACTAAAGAACGGGCTAAAAAAATTGATCCATCACCCCTTATACTTTCTCTTCTACCTTCAAATGTTCCAAATCCACCATCTACTAACTCATACTTCTTCTTTTGTCCGAATGTCTACACATATTCACCATGCTTAAGCTAAATACATGGGCTTATTTAGCCTAGGGATTGATGGAGAACCTAGTAAAACAACATTCCTCATCTTGAGCCTTTGGAATATCTAACTTTACATACATAAATTTCATTTACCAAGTGGGCAAGGAATTCCACAAGTAAAATTTCAAGTTAGGGCTCCATCTTTGAAGCACCCTGCTTATGGAGGGTTTCCTAAACAGTCTCTAAAAAATTAAATGATTCTCCCTTATATGATCACCAAATGGAATCAAACAAAGTGCATATGAAATTTAACTCATTCCCATATCTTCTCATGTTAAGAATTTAGTCAACCCAATCTGTACAGGAATGTACAACACATAAAACTAGGAATTTTATCAGGAAAATGAATGTTATCTTATTCCAATCCACCAAGAATCATGCAACGCTCTCAATATCTCCTTGGCTAGTCCTGGACTAACAAGAATGGACCATTTCCAATGAAAATAAACATATTTTTAATGGTTATGACCATTGGGGTAGAAGTTGCAACTTTTTGAGCAACTTTGCAACAATTGCAAAAATGCAACTTTGCAACTTTTGCACTTTTTGAATTTGTTGATAACAACTTTGAAAAATATTGTACAATGCATTCTATAAACCCCCAATGGACCTAAATGTGATCTAGGACCATTTCTAAGGTCATTATTAATCATAATAACATAAAACCCTATGACAACCTATGAAACTTAACCCTAAGCTCCTATTGGTCTAAGGAGACCCAATGTTTATAAAGCACCATTGGGATCCTTAGCCTTACAAAATGGACCAAGAGATTACATAGGTTAATCCTAAGGATACAATGTTAGGAATGGGAACACTGAGGGGGTGGGGGGGGGGGGGGGGTCAATCGGTGTTCACTGTATTTTAACTTTTCACTTTAATTTTTATGCTGAACTTAAATGCTTAAGTACTGAAATAAACATTCACATAAACATGAAACATGAAATCAACACATGACACCAATATGATTATGATGAAACCCAAATAGGTAAAACCCCGGTGGGAATTGATACCCACTAATATTCTGCACTAGTGTTTTGTGATCCTTGTTAGAAGATCCTTTACCCTGTTAGGAGTAGCTTTACAATGCTTTAAGTACAGTAGACCTTGTTAAGGGTCGGACCCTGTTAGGATTCTTTTACAATCATCCTTGTTAGGGGAGAGGATGCACTATCCAAGAGCTCACTGCTCAAGTGGTGAAGGCTACAACCTTCTGATTTCAGATACACACTATATCTACAGGATGAACTGTTACTGTGACACTGCTTGTCAGATTAGTTCCTTTGATGCACTGATGCTTTGACCTCTAGCAAAGATTTAATAAATCTTCTAGTGTCTTCACACACTTTTGCTCTGCTTATTACAACTCTCTATCATCTTCCATACTAGATAAAATGGGCGCACCTTATATTTATGTGCTCATACAAAATACATAATTAGGTCGGCCCTATAACTAATTACAAACAATGCTTCCAAGTGAATTGGCTTAAGCGTGCTTACAATTATACATATAAACATGTCAGCAACCTAAATACAATGGGCACATAGCTTTTACAATATTACATTACAATCACAAACCAAAATACTGACTGTTGGCTCCATGCTCTATTCTTTGCTGGCACATACTGGCTGTGCAACTTCAACTGATTGTAACTTTCACATCTTTGCATATCTACTTATGCGCTCATAGACTAAGCATAAGTATAGTCTAACAAACTTAAGTTCCAGGGTGCATACCATAATTCATCTGTACACATGTGCGCTGATGCTCTGAGCTACATGAACTCTATACACTGTCCAGTCTTCAACACTTAATCAAATTATGATCTTTACATCAAGTGCGCTGACTCCAAACTGCTGTATGAATTTTTTTCCATAATGAAAAAACTATATATAGTCATATACCTTAGTATAGTCAACTTTCCAACAATCTCCCCCTTTGTCATTGATGGCAACAAAGGAATATGGCCAAGTTGCTAACTGTCCCTTAACACAAGAAACTTTTTGTCTTCTATACATTTTTATACATAATCTTATATCTCCCTATACATATTATACTCCATATTCTATACACAACTCCCCCTTTGACATTAATGAAAAAGGTGTAGCAAAAAATTGTATCTATACATACTTACTTAGGGAAAACATCCAGATATGCTATCTTGAGATTTTGGATCTCCTTCTTCCAAAAAGTTATCAAAGAGTTAACTATCTGGAGATGGGCGCATCAAGCATATTGAAGCTTCTCCATCTTCTTCAAATCTATGCTTGGACCTTGATAATAGGTTATCATGGTGGCATCAATCTCCTTTATGTTCTGATTGAGAATGTCTAGTGAGGGTGCAAGAGTGTTCCTCAACTGAGTCTGTCTAGACCTTATCTTTTCCATCTCTTTCTCTGCCTTCTCAATTTTGTCCCTCTGACCTTGGTAGATATTGTTGCACATGTTTACATCAGTGGATGTGTCTGTCACTAAACTCTTCACTTGCTCAATCATAGCTTCTGCTTCTTTTAAATCCTTGAAATGGGCATCAGTAAGCTTATCCTAATCCATGTAGTCTGCAATGAATTTCCTTCCTTGAACAAAAAATTATTTTAAAGATGCTTGTCCTATCTTGAGTGAATTCAGATCTAGAGCAAAGTTTCTCATCAACTCATTTAGTCTCTTCTCTAGATACTTCTCTTCTAAAACCTTGGATGAAAATTCTTCAAGGCTTGAAAAATTGCTTTTGAACTGTGATATGATTGTACTTACATCATCAACCAAATGTACCTTGGACACTTTCTTGTCTTCTAGCAACAAACTATTCAATATGTTCACAGATTCCACAAGGAGAGGATTTCTCATGACTTGTTTCTCCTTTTCTTTCTCCATAGCCAAGATGCTAAACTTAATCAGGTCTTCCTCTTTCCATGAGTCCAAACTAGATATGTCAGGTGTCAAACTTGACAACAATGCTGAGGAGGGAGTGATGGGAGTGATGTCCATCACCACTAGTTTTACCTTGGCTATATCAATAGAAGTTTAATCTTTCTCTTGATCTTTATCCTCTTCTTTATTTTCTTCCTCTTCTTCTTCTTCTTTCTCATCTGATATATTTTCAATCAATACCTCTTCTTGATGAGTGGGAGGAGTACTTTTGCATAACATCTCAACTTCTTGTGTGCTCACAAAAGCTTCCTCAAACTTTTCTAATTCTGTGTCAGTGGCCGCCATGACTATCTCTACATTATCAATGATAAAGGTACTATCCTTAAGTGACTCTGACATGGGCATAGATTTGTATACCTTTGTTTGTGCTTCCACTACATGTGCTGAATCTTGAGGACCTGTAGATTGTACATTGATGGTCTCTTCTGCTTTGTCTTTCTTACTAGATTCTTGAGAGATGGGTGCAAACTTAGGTTTCATGTGCTGCTCTAAGAGTACCTTCTCAAAAGCCTTCTTTGTTTCCTGAGAAATTAGCTCATAGTCTTTGTTCATGAGGTGAAGTGTCCTCATCTTTGTTCTTAAGTGCGGCTTCACCAGATTTAGTAACAATGATCTTTCTCAATAGAGCATACTAGAAGAGTGGAATCAAGAATTTGTTCCCTTATTCTAAGATCTTCTTCAGTGGCTTGTCTTTTTAAGCTATCCATTATTTACCATACCTTATTTGGAATATCTATTTTTAATTCAAGAACTATCTTCTTGAAATTTATCATGTGTTTGATAATTATACCAAGTATTTTTGATTTGTCAATTTCACTGTATGTTTCATAAAACTTTCCCACCTAATCAATTCTGCCCTCATCAACAATTCTTGCACTCAAAGCTTTAAGACTTGGTCTAAATCCTACCTTAGCAGGTGCTTGATTGGTTTTCTTGCTCCTTAATTCTCGTGAGGATGGATGACTACTGATGACTTCTTTCTTTCTCTTGATTATTGGTTTATACTTTGGAGGAGCAATAGGATCATTGGTTTCTTTGGGCATAGAAGGAGTGTCATCAATCATATCCTCCTGACTATCATCTTTTTCAATTTTTATTTTCTTCATCTTAGGATCTTCTTGTTCTTTTTCTGCTGCTGCGTTCTTTAATTCCAAAGAAATCTTCTCTTCCCTTGCCTTGTCAAGGTCTTCTTGAGACACACCATGTATTTTCAAGATTTATGATGTGATTTTAGAGGCTTTCCTCTTAGTTGCTGCATTGTTTAGTTTAGCATCAACTTCCCTTGTCTTTTCCTCATAAGCTCCCCACCTAGGTTCATTGGGGTCTTTGGGGGCTGATAGAAGTACCTGTGCATAAGCTTCTAGGACTTGTTCCTATACTTCATAACCAAGTGGATGAATCCACTTAGTTCTAGGCTCAACAACTTCCATACAAGTAGTATCAATTTCAACCATAAAGCATATTGTATCGTTATACTTTTCCACAATGTTCTCTGGAATTCTCTATCTCATCTACATCTTAACCCTAAAGGTCTTCAATTCTAATGTTACATAGTCTCTCAATGTACTTTCAGTAGATGCTTTGAGGGATATTTGTGGTATGGTTGGAATAGACTTGTCCAAATACATATCTGAAACTTTTCCAACTATATGAAGGTACATATAGATGATTAGGGACCCAAACCTGAATATCTTTATCTTGTCATGTTTGATAGCCTTGATGTTATCAATCAACTATGCACACAAGATCTCACACAAGTTGAACTCACCATCTTCCTTTACAAGTCTTATGGCTGCTAGAATAGTGCCCGCAGACACACTATTCACCCTACTGGTGTGTTGAAACCTGTATCCCAGTATCATTGACATCAATTTGATGTCTGCTTGCTCAATAGGCTTGATTGTCATGCCACACCTATCACTCCTTGACTTACATTCTTGCTCACCCATTTTCCTGACATCCTTGCCCACAGGAAGGACGATGCCTATTCTAGAAAGGCTTATCATCTCATGAATCAAGTCACTGGTGATTCTAACTGGTACATCACCAATCCAAAACAAATCATCATGAATTCTTCTCAATAAGATCTTTATCCATTCTATCTCATAGAATTCATATGCCATAGCATACTCAATAATAGGATGATCATTCCATTTTACATATTCATCCATGAATGTCTTGTCTAGTTTCAACATGGTATCCATGTGCACCCTAAGCCTACCTAATCCAACTGGTTCCTTCTTATAGTAAATGTAATCCCTAATGTCTTCCACATGCATAATGCCCATAGGCGTGCAAGAGAAAGCTCCCTCTAAATCATCTAGGGTTGATTTGAAAGGGTGCCTCTTGAAAACATATCTTTTCTTCTTAGTGACATCATAAACAATGGGAGTGGCCATGACTTACTTGATAAATGCTTTCCAACTAATCTCTGAGATAATTTGATGACTTCTGAATTGGCACAACGAGCTAGGGTTTTTGCAATCGACCAAATGCACTACAAACATTGATAGTTCAATCTCCAAATCTTCACAACAACTTCCAAGGCTCTTTCTGCTCTCTATCACTTTGAATTTGAATGCAATGAGCAATCAAATAACTTTCTGTGTACTTAAAAGTGAAAATTATTCCATTAATGCAACTCGTGTAAACCAGGCTATCACTTCAAAATTTGCAACTCGAGTTCTGCTAACATTCAAAATGTGCACTCTTGCATGAAGGTTCCTATACACTCCAAAAGCACATACTCTAAGGATGAGCATACCAGCCACACAGGGGTCTAGAGATAAATTAGCTCCCCCTATGACCCTGAGGGCCATTTATCTAGATGTAGAGGGTGCGTCCACTGTGGATGCATCCAATACATTCTCATCAGTCATGTCCTTTTTCTCTGACCAAATCATGCTTGCATCATTTGAGGCTTTGACAAAATTAACTTCTCCTACGAGATCCAAAACTAGTTCTTCGGCCTTTTTAGGGCTTCCCTGACCTTGCATCCTTGATCTACAAAACCTTGAGATATGTCCAGCCTTGTTACAAGAGTGAAAAATGACTGGAGGTCTTATATTCCTCAGTGCATTGACATGAGTCATCATTCTACACTATTTTTTTGTGTGACCATTATAGTTACATATCTGGCATGTAACATTCTAAGAACTTCTTACATTTGTTTGATTTCTTTGATCTTGCTAAATCCTATTCTTCTTTCTAGTCTTGCAATTCATAGCTTTATGACCAAACTTGTTACATGAATAATAGTAGCCATTAAAAGGTCTTACCTCTATATAGTTCCTCGCAATGTGTCCATGCTTGTTACATGCAAAACAAGTGCATTCTACTTGCTTGCACTCATTCTTAGGTGGTCCACCATTATCTTTGGCTTGATCTTCAATCTTTTCAGCATCAGTAGAGTCCTTTTGTGAATCCTTTCTTTCTCACATATTGTCAATCTAATTTTGTGCTTCATTGTATCCAATACAACTAGTGTTTCCTTTGGCTCTTCTTGCATACAACTGAAATTCTACCAAATCAACACTGGTGTGTAACTTTTCAATATGATCCTTTGCCTTTTTTAATTTAGATTCCAAACTTTCTTTGATATTCCTTAGCTCCAAGAATTCCAAGTTAGCTTCCCTTAGTTCTTCATTGAGTTGAAGATTCTCCTTGACTTGTTCATTATAGACATCTTGATTGTTCATCAGTTTGTTGTCAAATTCTTCAAGTTGATTTAATAAGGATGCATTTTCTTTACTCAACTTCTTGACCTCTTCTTCAAGATCACTGTTAGAGCATCCTTTCAAATCCTTTCTTAGTTTTTTGATAACTAATTGAGCATCACTAAATTTTAATTTTAGTTCTTCAATTTATCTTTATGAATTGTCTAGGTCTTCAAGAGCATCTTCAAGATTTTTCTTCAGATGTTTCATTTCTGCTTTGTCCATGATCTCCTCAAGTGGTTAAACTTCTTTGCTGAGGACTAGAGCTCTAATACCAATTGTTAGGAATGGAAACACTGAGAGGGGGGGTGAATCAGTGTTCACTATATTTTAACTTTTCACTTTAATCTTTATGTTGAACTTAAATGCTTAAGTACTGAAATAAACATTCACATAAACATGAAACATGAAATCAACACATGACACCAATATGATTATGGGGAAATCTAAATAGGTAAAACCCCGATGGGAATTGATACCCACTAATATTTTGCACTAGTGTTTTGTGATCCTTGTTAGAAGATCCTTTACCCTGTTAGGAGTAGCTTTACAATGCTTTAAGTACAATAAACCTTGTTAGGGTCAGACCCTGTTAGGAGTTTTTTACAATCATCCCTATTAGGGGAGAGGATGCACTATCCAAGAGCTCACTACTCAAGTGGTGAAGGCTACAACCTTCTGATTTCAGATACACACTATATCTACAGGATGAACTGTTACTGTGACACTGCTTGTCAGATCAATTCCTTTGATGCGCTGATGCTTTGACCTCTAGAAAAGATTTAATACATCTTCTAGTGTCTTCACATACTTTTTATATACTTATTACAACTCTCTATCATCTTCCATACCAAATAAAATGGGTGCACCTTATATTTATATGCTCATACAAAATACATAATTAGGTTGTCCCTATAACTAATTACAAACAACACTTCCAAGTGAATTGGCTTAAGTGTGCTTAAAATTATACATATAAACATGTCGGCAACCTAAATACAATGGGTGCATAGCCTTTAAAATATTACATTATAATCACAAACCAAAATACTGGCTATCAGCTCCATGCTCTATTCTCTACTGGCACATACTGGCTGTGTAACATCAACTGATTGTAACTTTCACATCTTTTCATATCTACTTATGCACTGATAGACTAAGCATAAGTATAGTCTAACAAACTTAACTTCTAGGGTGCATACCATAATTCATCTGTACACATGTGTGCTGATGCTTTGAGTTGTAGGAACTCTGTACATTGTCTAGTCTTCAACACTTACTCGAATTTTGATCTTTACATCAAGTGCGCTGACTCCAAACTACTATATGATTTTGTTGCCATAATGAAAACACTATATCTAGTCATATACCTTAGTATAGTCAACTTGCCAACATACAAACCCTTTTTACATAAAATTAACCTCCCTACCCCTTGTAAGACATGATGAGGTGCTCTGCACCAGTTCACAAAATATGACTGGTGATATTGATAAGTTTGAGAACCTAGAAAAGTATGATGGAGGATTTGTTAGATTTGGCAATGATGCTCCATGTTCTGTAAAAGGAAGAGGATCCATTATATTTAAATAAAAGATGATATTTGATGATGCATATTGGGTTAAAGGACTAAAATATAATCTTTTGAGTGTTTCACAACTGAACAACATTGGCCACCGACTGAAATTTTAAAATAGAAAAGTAAAGATCTATGGTGCTGATGGAGATCTGATTGGAATTGGTGAATAATACAAAGGCAATATATTTTATCTTGATACTACTACAAAAGTATCTTATTTTTTAAAGTTTAAGATGTATGGCTATGGCATAAAAGACTCTATCATGTAATTTTTGACAACATGATGAAGGTGAGCAAAAAGAATAGAGTTAGAGGTCTACCGAAATTAAGAAAACTTGATAAAGTGATGTGTAAGGAATTAGTTCATACTGACCTTTGTGGTCCTATGAGAATTCAAAGCTATTATGGAGATTGATATTCCATTTTGTTTATTGATGACTATTCAAGAATGATATCAGTTATGTTTCTAAAAGAGAAATCTGATGGATTCCAAATATTCAAGTGGTATAAAGCTAGATTTGAGAAGGAAATAGGTAAACAAATGAAATGTTTAAGATTAGATAAAGGAGGTGAATTTATGATGCAAGGCAGGGGCTAGTAGGGGCCAAAAAATGGCACACCCTAATGATCCAAGCCTAGTGAACACATGTGGAAGCAAATAACAACAACAGTGTGAGAGAGAATGCAAAGGCTTTCATATATTTTCATCAAATAGAATGATACATGCCGGGCTGTAAGGCCTTCCCGATTAGGACCAGATATTACAATGCATTAAAAAATTCCTCAAACATGAGAGGATCTATTGAAATCTCTAATTCTATCTTCTATCAAAAACTTCCCTCCTAAACTACCACTAAACAAATATATTTATACAAGAGTCTACCGAACTGATTCAGCCTTCAGATCCACAATCAATAAAAGGAATGGTCAGATCTGGGACCACATGCCTCCCAATGATGGATTCCAACATTAAATCTATGACCTATAATAAATGCACAAGTCGGCCACAACAAAAACTAAAACTAAACCCGCCGGTGAGAAAAGATAACTGAGTAGCAGACAAGCAATGCCGAGCGCCAGTGAAATAATCGACCACCCAAGAGATAATTGACCACACTTGATAACCAAAGGAAGCCAACCAACTAATGACCAACTTGATCAAAGCAGGAACAGAGCAACATAGAAAAACTCCAAAATGTTTTTGGTGACATAGGATAGCCAAGGACCCAAGATGCTCCTGCATCAAACACCTAGGGTTATTTTGAAATGATTCTCTGAATCATTTGGTAGGTATGATCTGAGCTACATCCAACTCAGACTGTGAAATCCATGAAGTATCTTCCATTGGTCTATTCTTCCATTTTACCAGATATTCCATATACTATTTTCCCCTTGTACTCTTGCCAACTCTTTCCTTCAAAATATGTTCAACTTATTCATTTTGCTTCTTAGGATATTATGTCAGTACTATCACTTCTTCATCAAGTTCATGATATTCATACAAATCAGTAATGTTGAAAATAGGTGATATGTCCATGTCATTAGGTAACTCAATCTCATATGCAATTCCACTGTCAAATTTCCTCATAATATTGCAAGGTCCAAACTTCTTCATTTTCAATTTCCCATATGTTCCAACAAGAAATCAACCTTTCTTCAAATGAACCATCACTTCATCACCAACATTAAAAGTTTTATGTCTCCTTGATCTATCAGCTCTGTCTTTTTATTTCTGATTACTCTCTTCCATCTTTAGCTTCACATCTTCATGCAACATCTTCATATACTCAACAAATTCTACTCCTTCAACACTTCTCTTATTTTCATCAGCAATGTCTCTCAAATTAGATATACCTCTCGGCTGTGTGCCATTCACAATCTCAAATGGTGTCTTTCCAGTACTTCTATTCATTGAATTATTGTATGCAAACTCTGTTTGTGCCAACACACAATCCCCATTACTCGGTGTGTCTCCAACTAAACATCTCAAAAGATTTCCCAAACTTCTATTCACAACTTCATTCTGTCCATTGATTTGTGCATGAAATGTAGAACTATATTTCAACTCAGTGCCAAATTTCTTCCAAAGGGTCTTCCAAAAGTATCCAACAAATTGACTGTCTCGGTCAGAGATGATACTCCTCGGTAATCCATGCAATCTGATAATTTCCTTAAAGAAAAGATCTGCTACATGTACTGCATCTGATGTCTTTCTACAAGGTATAAAATGTGCCATCTTAGAAAATCTATCCACAACAACAAATATTGAATCATTACCTCTTACTATCTTCGGTAAGCCAAGAACAAAATCCATACTGATGTTAATCTAAGGTTTCTCAGGAACAACAATTGGTACATACAATCCAATATTCCAACTTACTCCTTTTGCAACTCGACAAATTCCACAAATTTTCACAAGTTTTTGAACATCTTTATACAATTGTGGCCAAAAGTACTTCTCCTTAAGCAAATTCCATGTTTTATCAATGCCAAAATGTCCAACCAAACCACTACTATGTTTCTCCTTTATCAAATTAGTTCTTATTACTCCTCTCGGTATACACAACTGAATACCTTTAAACAACATACCTTCCTGAATAAAATATTCATCCCATTTAGCATCTTTTTGATCTTGAATAGGTGCTCTGCACTTTCTCCATGGCTCAGAAAAATTAGGGTCAAACGCATAAGAATCTCTCATCTCATCAAAACCAAGAGCTTCAATTTTCATCTTGGTCATCAAAGATCTTCTTCTACTCAATGCATCAACAACTCAATTAGTGACTCCACTCTTATGCTTTATCATGAATGTGTAACTTTGCAAATACTCAACCCATTTCATATGTCTCTGGTTCAACTTATTCTGACTACCCAAATATTGTAAAGCCTTATGATCAGTATAAAACACAAATTCACTCGGTATCAAATAATGTCTCCATTTCTTCAGTGCTTGAACAATAGCATAGAATTCTTGATCATACACAAAATATTTCCTTCTAGCATCATTCAACTTTTCACTAAAGAAAGCAATAGGTTTACCTTCTTGACTCAACATGTCTCCAATTGCACTTCCACTTGCATCACATTCTACTTGAAATACTTTACTGAAATCAGGTAATGCCAAAATAGGTAATTCAACAACCTTCTGCTTTAGAGTCTCAAAAATTTTGTCAACTCCATGTGTCCACTTGAATTCTCTTTTGTCTCCTTTCATAGTTTCAGTCATAGCATTACAAATTGAACTGAAATTCCTTATGAACTTTCGGTAAAAACTTGCCAAACCATGAAATGATCTTACCTTAGTAGCATTCATAGGTGTAGGCCAATTCAAAATAGCTTCAACCTTTTTAGGATCCATCTTCAAACCATCAGCTGAAATCACAAATCCCAAATACACAATCTCCTCTTTCATGAATGAACAAATAAGCAGATTTATCAACAACTTTTCTTCTTTCAATCTCTACAAAACTTGTCTAACATGCAACAAATATTCTTCTTTGGTCTTACTGAATATCAAAATGTCATCAAGATACACAATCACAAACTTACCTAATAATTTCTTCAAAACTTCATTCATCAGCCTCATAAAAGTACTCGATGCATTAGTTAAACCAAAGGGCATAACCAACCACTCATACAAACCTTCTTTTGTCTTGGAAGCAGTCTTCCATTCATCACCTTCTCTAATTCTAATATGATGATACCCACTTATCAAATCAATCTTGGTGAAATACTTTGGTCCAATCAAACTGTCCATTATGTCATCCATTCTCGGTATAGGAAACCTATACTTCACTGTTATCTTATTGATTTCTCTATAATCAGTACACATTATCCATTCTCCATTCTCCATTATTTTTAGGTGCCAATACAGTAGGTACTGCATAAGGACTCAAACTTTCTCTGATCAAACCTTTCTCCAGCAACTCTTGAATTTGTCAGTTCAATTCCTGATTCTTGGTAGGTGTCAACTGATGAGGTACCTTATTCGATAAACTATCTCTAGGGATTAGATCCATATAATGATCAATGCTTCTTTTCGGTGGCAAACCATCAGGTACATTATAAAAAATGATATCACTATACTCGGTGAGTAACTTATCAATCTCCTTAGGGACATTATCCTTTGTTTTCTTACTCAGTTTGTTAGGGATCACAACAAAACATACATCATTCTTCTTCACAAACTTTCTTCCCTCCATCAAACAAAGTTTCATAGATGTGCAAAAATTACTAACAGGTTCTTCCATCAATGGTAACAAGATTTGTTTCTTTCCATCAGGCACAATAGTATACTTATGCAATCTCCCATCATATATAGCATGTCTATCATATTGCCAAGGTCTACCCAACAAAATATGACAACAATCCATAGGCATGATATCACATAAAACCTTATCATAGTACTTTCCAATCTTCAAATTCACATAACATTGTTCACTTACCAGGAGTGTATGCTCATCTTTGATCCATGAAATCTGATAGGGCTTCAGATGTACCAACCTTTCCAACTACAACTTTGTGACCATCTCCTCAGATGCCAGATTCTCTGAGCTACCACTGTCAATGATTACCTTCCAGACTTTGTCAGAAACTCTACATCTAGTCTTGAACAAACTTTTCCTTACCGGATCTTCCTTCTTCCTTTCATTCCATAGTGCTCTCCTCACCATTAAGTTATTTTCTTTCTCAGGTTCATTCAGTGACTCTTCTTGCACCAAAGCATTTCTACTACTACTAGCCTTCTTACTAGCATGTGTACATTTAAAAGATCTATGTCCTTCTTCTCCATAATTGTAACAAGTTCCTCAGAAACTTCCTCTGCTATAACCACCTCAATAGTTACTGCATCTACCTCTAGATGAAATTTCACCTTTCCACTCGGTCTTGCCTTTGTCCAGATTTGTCTTTTCTAGTTCAGATCTACCATTTTCACCATTAGATCTACCTCTTCCTCTAGGGAATCTACCACCTCGACCTCTCTATCTTTGCTCATGTCTTTTGTTCAATTTCTCCTCAGCCTGCAATGCAAAATGATAAGCTTATTCAATGTTCTCCAACTTGACCATACTAATTTCCTCTTGGATGGAAACTCTCAAACCATTCATGTATCTACCAATTCTTCCTACATCATCCTCATCATGTCCAGATCTGATATCTAATCTATAGAATTCCTCAGTATATTCCCTCACTGAGCTATCTTTTTGTCTCAAACTTTGCATTTGCCAAACTAGGTTAATCTGATAATCACAAGGTAAGAAATTTCCTTTCAACTTATTCACCATTTTATTCCATACCTTGATTTTGTCCTTTCCTTTCCTCTTCCTATCCAATTGTAGATGTTCCCACCATAAGGATGCATGACTCTTCAACTTTGTGCTTGAAATATTCACCTTCTTGTCTTCAGGAATGTTTTCATACTCAAAATACTTTTCCATCTCAGTGATCCAGTCCACCAATTCATCAGAATCTAGCTTTCCACTATACTCAGGAGGATTGAAATGTAGTGTAGACTTCAGACTTGTCAAAGCCTTCAAAAATGTTTCTTCACCTTGATCCATAATAGGTGCAAGTTCTGCATTCACCTGTTCTTCCTCAACTTCATTATCACTAACATCTTCAAGATGTTTGCCTCTTCTCTGGGCTGTTTCAACAACTTCTAATCTAGCAGCAATCTACCTTAGCATATCTACTAATCCTGGATCTATATCTCACCTCCCATGAACCATCTTGACAACCCTCTGCAATTGTAGGTTAGATTGCAATCTTCTACCCCACAACAATCAACTAGGGCTTCAAGAGGAATCTACAAACCTAGATCCATAGACCTAGATCAAGATCTCACGTCGCTCTGATACCACCTGATGCAAGGTAGGGGCTAGTAGGGGCCAAACAATGATCCAAGCCTGCTCAACACATGCAGAAGCAAATAACAAAAACAATGAGAGAGAGAATGCAGAAGCTTTCATATATTTTCATCAAATAGAATGATAAATGTCAAGCTGTAAGGCCTTCCTGGTTAGGGCCATATATTACAATGAGTTACAGAAGTCCTCAAACATGTGAGGATCTATCAAAATCTCTAATTCTATCTTCTATAAAAAAACTGCCCTCCTAAACTACCACCAAACAACTACATTTATACAACAGTCTACTGAACTGAGTCAGCCTTTAGATCCATAATCAACTAAAGGAACGGTCAAATCTAGGACCACACACCTCCCAATGATGGATTCCAACATTAAATCCACAACCTATAATAAATGCACAAGTCGGCCACAATAGAAACTAAAACTAAATGCACCGGTGAGAAAAGATAACTGAGCAATAGACAAGCAACACCAAGCGCTAGTGAAACAACCGACCGCCTAGGAGATAACTGACCACACTCGGTAACCAAAGGAAACTGACCAACTACCGACCAACTCAGCCAAAGTAGGAACCAAGAAACACAAACAAAATCCAAAATGTTTTTGGTGACACAGGATAGCCAAGGACCCGAGATGCTCCTGCATCAATTTATATTTGATGAATTTACCATCTTTTGCAATGAAAATGGAATCAAAATACAAGCATCTACACCGAGGGCTCCACAAAAAAATGGTATAGTTGAAAGAAGGAATAGATCCATTGTTGATTGTGATAGAACACTATTGATTGAAAAAGAGGTTGCAAATTTTTTTTGGAGAGAAGCCATTGGTACAGCTGTCTACACACTTAAACTGAGTACAGTTGAAGAAAGGTACCAACAAGACCCCTTATGAACTCTGGTACGAGCATACACCAAATGTTAGTTAATTTAAAATTTTTGGAAGTAGGTGTTACATACTAAAAGATGCTATAAATGGAAAGTTTGACTCAAAAGGAGATGAAGTTATATTCCTAGGTTATTCATCAAAGAGAAAAGCATATAAATGTTTGAATAAGTCTACTAAAAAAATTGTAGAAAGTGAAAATGTGAGGATTGATGGATTTGTAGAGAGAAATGAAGAAGATAGAAAAAAGGAACTTGAGGATTATCAAAGATTTATTTATGTATAGGAAGGTATTTCGGTTGATGCAACCAAGTTGCAACAAGAAGAAACTGAGGAGCAAGATGAGCCTCCACCGAGGGATGAAAACACTGATAAATAATCTATTGAGCCTATATTAGAAAAATATATGAGAAGACACCACTCACCAAGCAATATTATTGAAGACAAAAATGTAGGAGTCATGAAAAGAAGTAAGTTGAAGGATAACACATATTTGATTTATGAATTTGATCCAAGATTAGTAAAGGATGCACTTGGAAATGAAGATTGGGTTAATGCAATGAGAGAATAAATTGATCAGATTGAAAAGAACAACACTTAGTCACTAGTACCGCGACCTAATGATAAGAATGTGATTGGAAAAAAGTGGATTTTTAGGAATAAACTCAATGGGAAAGGAGATGTGATCATAAATAAAGCAAGGTTAGTCTTCAAAGGGTATGCACAAGAAGAAGGTATTGACTATGGTGAGACATTTTCCCCTGCTACTAGATTATAAGGTGTAAGGATATTACTTGCATATGCTACCTATAAAGGATTCAAAGTTTATTAGATAGATCTTAAGTCTACATGTTTAAATGGAATTCTTGAAGAATAAGTTTATATTGAACAAACTTATGGATTTATTGAAGATTCTAACAAGAATATGGTATGAAAACTGCACAAGGTTTTATATGGTTTAAAGCAAACACCTTGGTCATGTTATGAAAGACTACACTAATATTTAATTAATATTGGATTTCAAAGGACAAGTTATAACAAAAATTTGTATCTAAAATGTGAATGTACTGATAAAATTTTGATTGCTGAAATTTTTGTTGATGACATTATATTTGGAGGAAATGAATCAATGTCTAAATCATTTGCTAAATAAATGAGAAAGTAATTTGAGATTTTTGTGATAGGAGAGATTAAATTTTTTATTGGACTTCAAATTCAACAAGTTAAAGATGGGATCTACATAACATAATCAAAGTATATCAAGGAGATCCTAAAAACATTCAATATGGAAGAATCAAAACTAGTTGGAACACTGATGGCTACTGGTTGTAAATTATCAAAGGAAGATGAGACAAAGAAAGTGAATTAAACACTTTACTAATCCATGATTGGTAAACTATAGTATGTTGTACATAGTAGGTTTGACATTACACATTTAGTTGGTATTGTGGAAAGGTTTTATGTCAATCCAAAGGAGACACACATGTCTTTAGTAAAAATAATATTTAGATATCTGAAAGGGACTAAAGACTTCAATTTTCTATACACAAAAGGAGGAAATTTTAATCTCAAAGTGTATACTGATGCTGATTGGGCTTTAAACATTGATGATAGAAAAATCAAAGTGGCAGAGCTTTCTTTTTAGGAGAAAGGTTAGTGACATGGTCAAGCAAGAAACAAAGTTGTATTTCACAGTCTACCATCAAAGCTGAGTATGTTGCTACAACTATGAATTGTTCAAATATAGTGTAGATCAAACAATTAATTAAACTTATGCAAGAAGAGATTATTGATCAAACTACTATTTTCTATGATAATACTAGTGCTATAAATATATCAAAGAATTTGGTGATGCATTCAAAGACAAAGCACATTTCTATCAAGTATAATTACTTGAGAGAAAAATTACAAGACACACTTGTGATATTGGAGTATGTGAATTATAAGGAACAGATAGATGATATATTTACAAAACCAATACCGAAGGATTCTTTTGAGTATCTCTGAGGTAAGTTAGGTGGTGTAGGGGCACCAAGGACAACCAATCAATCCATGAAGACATTCAATGCAAACATGAAGACCTTGAAGGCATTAAATGAGAGCCAAAGGGCATGGAAGATAGAGAATCAACCTATGAGAATCAACTACAACATATTGAAGCCTATAATGTCTTTTAATGTCATGAAATGACATTGCAATGTAAAGAGTTAGTTAATGGCCTAAGGCCCCAAATTGCTTGTAAGTGGACCATTAGTGTCCAAGGGTGTCAAGGGGTAGTTAAAGGGCTTAGAAGTGTTTTCAATAAGTCTCATAGGTGTTTAAATGCCTTAGGAGTTTTTAATTTTCAAGTTTAATAAGTTTTTAGATAAATTTCAATGTTTAAATATTCAATTTCTAAAGACAAATGGCTATATGGTCTTTTAGAGGGAAATTAGTTTAGGAGTTGATTTATATTGTAAATAACCATACAACCACCCAAATTTCATTGATATGGTTATTTTGATAACTATCTGTATGAAACATAGCCATGGTATAGGCAGATGCCTGGGAGGTACAAACTGTTAACAGAGAATCAATAGAATACAAGCTTTTGCAATCTTTGTGTTGTGTTTTGGATTGTTGGTTATTTTTTTATTGGATACAAGTACCAATGCATTAGAGAAAGTATAAAATTCATTGCAAAATACTTATTGATGACTTAAGGATCTATTTATTTCTCTACTACCTACGTTTTCTCTATTTTTAATAGTCACAGTCAGCATTTTCTTGTTGAAATTATGATCTTTTCATAATAAATGATCATCTAATGAATTACTATGGCCTTGAATTCATGGGATGATGTTATTTTAACATGTATAATAATCCTCTTATAGTGTATGTGTAGGAGAAGTGAAAGAACATGGTGATCACCATGCTTGGAGTAGTGAAAAGCATTGAAATAGTTGGGTAGGCTATAGCAGTAAGAGATCGGGTTGAATAGAAGGGAAATTTTATGATTTAAAGTGTCTTATAATTTTGAAGACAAGGTGAATAAATCACCAATTGAGTCTAGAAGTGTTGGGAAGGTTGGGATTTAGAAAGCCTTAGAAAGAAGGGTTTGGGGTAACCTATTTTGGGCTTTTTGATGTTTTAGGGATACTGAGTCTAATTCCTTTTGGATTCGTGCATTTGGAGTCATTATAAAACACTTTTGAAGGTTTTGGGTCTTGGGAGTACAAGAAAGACAAGGTTTCTTTGTTAATTTACCCATTTTAATGCCTTTTTGGAGCCATGGGGGGTGAGCAGTAATACATACTCCAAAAAAACCATATCAAACCTTTTGATATGACAATGTAATAATAAAAGGGTGTTAAAAACATTGATTTTTTTAGTCATTCCTTTGGAAAGTTACAGAGATAAGTACCATTTTCCTTCATTGCGAGGCTACTAGACAGGGCTATTAGGCCTCTGTACAGTTTGAGGAAGATTGGAGAGTTGGGCACTTTGGGTATTTCCTAGAAGTCTAAAACCTAACAAATCCACTTAAATACAATCCTTAGACACCATTTATATCATCTTGGATCCTTGGGAGATGACTAGACAAGATTGAGTTCTTTGGAAGCATTTGAGACTTTGTGGGTTAGTGGTCTTGTTAACCAAAATTTGTAAACTTACCTTGTTGAATACATCAACCACCCTTTCCTCTGGATCATTAGGGGTTCTTAACCTATCCAATATTCACTAAGGAAAGATTCATGCTGCATCAATTCAAGCATTCATTAAAATATCCATCTTGTGTGTTGATGCTAGTGTTCACTCTTTGGGTGAATCCTGAAGTTGTAAAAAGATGGTTATACCTACAATGAGAAATCTATACATTTGAGGTATGATTTACTGCCTGAGAAAAATTTTCATGAGTATGTGCCTTTGGCATTGTCTCTAAAGAGGGAGACTATTACTGATGTTGCATAGAGGGAGATGATTAATGGTGATTGAGTATAAAGGAAGAATAATGCAGAAGGAGAAGACTACTATTGATGAATACAAAGACGGAGAATAAGACAATTGATCAAAGAAGAAGAATTATGTAGAGGGAGGATATCGGATTGATTTTTGAGAGGGAAGATCAGAGTAGAAGAAGATCAAGTAAGGGACAGTTAAGAAGATCTATTTAAGGATAGATTATAATTGATAAAGGGAGAATATGTACAGAAGAAGGTCAAGTACAACAAAGGATAATTTATAGCTCAAAGGGAGTACATGAATGATAGTGAAGTGTTACCATCATCAATTGAACACTGGATATTATTAAAAGATTTTTAGTGTGTTCCATCAATGCCAAAGAGGGAGATTGTTACTATAACTGATGGTGATGATGATGAAGACTGACTAAGATCAGAGGAATACAAGATAGTAGAAAGGTTAGATCAGTTATTATCTTGTCATTGATGTCAAGAAATTGATATCTAGTTTATACTAAGTTTCCATGTCATTTAGAGTATGATATAAGTGTGAATGAGTTAAGGAGAAGAAGAAGTGAGATGTTATGAAGATGAAGAACTTAATTGGGCAACTGATATAGATTGTACAATGCTAAGGTTATATTGATATAATTGGTTTCTACCTAACATATGATTATATCAAGTTGGTAAAGAATGGTAATGAAGATTAGTCAAGTCGGTAAACAAAATAGTTTTGGCTACCAAGCAGGAAATGTCATTCGGTAAAAGAAGGAAAGTTTTAGTAAAGGAAAAGGAATGCAAGACACTAAGCTAAAAGTTTTTAGACACTAAGAAAAGTAAAAAAAATTTTAGTTGAAGGAAAAATAAGTTATCCACTGAGCTGGATACAAGAATTAAATACAAGGATTAGAATGACATTTAATGATTAGCTATGATGAGATGAAAGATCATAATGATAAGGAAAGTTAGTTAAGAGATCTATGATCAGGAAAATTTATGATGACGATCTATGGATTAAATCTAAATGGTTAAAAGAGAAGGAATAAGTTTAAAAAAAGTTCAAGTTCCTAGGTGATGAGAAAACATGTTATTGAGATCTAGATTCAATGTATAAGTTTGTAAAATGTATTGGATGGCTGAGATTAATCAAATGAAAATGTAATAGAGGAGATTAAGTGACAAAAAATGTCTATATAAGGGATGGATTTGTATGAACAAATGGCTAGAAAAATAGAAGAGTTGATAAGTCACCGACTGATGTAGTGAAGGAGGAAAAGGTAGATTCCGAGTCAGAAAACAAAATCTGATGAAGTGTTGAAGCTAGTGGAAAGTGAAGGATTGAAGTGAAGATAGAAGAGTGCACAAAAGATCTAGTTATGCAAAGATAGTTGTAGATTTACAGGTCAAGCTATTTACTATTGCTTATTAACATTTGTAACAGAGAAATCTCTTAACCGAGTGGACTTAACAATCTTATTGTAAAATACTTGCAAAATGTAACATTCTAAAGAGTGTTTGAAGCCCTTTAACCAGGCCAGTCCTAACATGGTGAAGATCCTAATAGATCTGAGGCAAATCCCTTGAATGGGTCACACCTAGAAGTGTGTATTGTAATTTTTAATAGGATTGGCTCTTAACTGAGCAATACTTTAGAAGAGTATTTTCTTTAGTGGGTGACAATTACCACTATGGTTTTTCCCAAAGATGGGTTTCCACATTAAATGCTAGTGTTACATGTGATGAATGATTTATGTGTTTTATTTAGTGATTGTTAAAGTTTATTTACTATTGTCAATAAATAGTGAATTATGTTTAACCGAGTTAATCAAAGAAAAGGTTTTAAGGTATAGAGAATCAAGTATTACTTATTCACCCCCCCCCGCCTCTATAATCCAACAATAAGACACATTATGGATAAATCTCCCCATAGAGAATGCAAAAATGATAGAAGAATGGGAAGAAGTTAAATAAGAACCAAAATAGTTTCATTGTTAATGAAAACATATAGCATATGATAAAGAATAAGACCAAAGCATTGATGAGAGTGATGGTGAGAAGGATTTATTGATGGTGATAGAGAATTCTACTAATAATACTAGAATAATATGTGGATATAGCGAAGTTGATTTCATGGATGAACTACTATATGTTGGTCAAGAGATAAAATAACTAAATAATTTTTTTTTAAGAAGTAAAAGTTAAAAGGAAGATTGGCTCTAACACATGAAAATTTTGAAAGGACCATCATTGACATAAAATTATAAATACAAGAAGCAAAAATAAATGAGGAAGTTTTTTCAGAAAGACTAAGGAACAAATACATGGACTATGGAAAAAAAGAAGTAGAGATTATGGCATTAAGGAAAGATCTCGATAAATATAATAGTCAACTAAAATTAAAGTTCGAGAAGAGTTCTAAAGTGTTAAAAAAAAAAACTGATAGTCAAATATTATTACATATCAAAACTAGCATTTGTTCTACCAAATAACAAAAAGAGGAGAATGATGAACAACCTATGGAGTTAGATCCAAAAGAGAAAGGATTTGATAGTTCAAAATGTGAGCAAACTATGATAGCTAAAGAAAGCTAAAAAAAGAAGATAACTTTATCCAAGTTAGGAGATAGAATAGAAGATTTGGAAGATAGGAGCCAAGAGGGAAAGTGTTCCATACCATGTCCACTCATCCTTTTTCTGGTTATTATTTTAATTATGATCAATTTTTTCATAAGGCTATAAACTAGAGAAAAGGTTTGGTAAGAAGAAATAATTTTTTTTGACATAAATGCTTTTACACCATTTTTTGATTTAATTTCAGTTGTCATAAATGTAATAATTGTGGACATATGGGAAGAAATTATAGAAGTAATTCTATGAAATCTCTCATGCTAGAAAGAAAATTAAATAATCATATTAGTTATAATAAGGAATTTCAAAAGGTTTAAAAGAAGAAGCTAGAAGAAGAGAAGTTTGGAAAGGCTCTTGTGGCTCAAACTACACTTAATGCAAAAAAGGAGAAGAATCTATGGATCATGACAATAAATATTGTAGTCACATGGCTAGAGATACAAGTAAATTCATAAATTTAAAGAAGGTTGATGGATGAGTGTTACTCTTGGTAGTAATCATATTGATAGGATTTTTGGAAAGGGTACCCGGTGTCTTGAAGATGGTAAGACATGCACTTAAAATGTAATGTTTGTAGAAGGATTGAAGCATAACCTTCTGAGTGTAAGATAGATGTGTGACAATGGATATAGATTATCATTTCTAGATAGAAAGGTTATGAAATTAGGAAGAAAGATATTGTAAAATTTATTGTGGAAGGAAGAAAAATTGATAGTGGTGTATATTACCTAAGTGAAGAGAAATGGAAAAAATGTTTTTTATACAAAGAGAAGAGAGTTGACTTTGAAATTTTTTTTTGGGACTTATTAAATTTGATGATCTTGTGAGAATCATCTCCAAAGGGATAGTGAGATACATGCCTAAGATCAAGAAACTCAAGCCATCTATCAGTTGCCAGACATGTCATAAAGGAAAATAAATGAAGACCAAATTTCCTAGAAAAGAGTATTCTACTACAAAGCCTCTGTATTTGATTCATGTTGATCTGGTTGGACCAGGAGAGTAAAAATATTACAAGGTGACATGTCTTTTATTATTCTTACTTATGACTATTCTAGAATGTCTTGGATTAGTTTTCTTAAAGAGAAATTGGATTCTTTTGAATAATTAAAGGCTTTCAAAGTGTTAGTTGAATTTTTTTTTGGTAGAACAATCAAGTGTTTGAGATAAGATATAGTCAAATGATTTACCTTTGACAAATTTGAAGAATATTATGTAATTTATGGAATACAAAGATAAAAATCAACCTCTAGAACCCCTAAAAAAATGAAGTTGCAAAGAGAAAGAACTAGATAGTTTAAGAAATGGAAAAAACTATGTTTAAGCAAGAAAAATTACCATATATGTACTAGAAAGAAGCATGTCAGATAATTATGTACATTCTAAATAGATCTCAGATCAAACCAAAGGCCACAAAGACACCATATGAACTATGCAATGTGAGATATACATATATTAGGTATTTTATAATCTTTGTAAGCAAGTGTTACATAAAATGAGATGAAAAGAATTTGGGTAAGATTTATCCTATATATAATGAGGGAATTATTATTGGATACTAAATGACAAGAAAAGTACATAGATATTATAACATAGAGTAAACATTGTAGCAGAAAGTGCAAATGTTAGTATTGATAAAACAATTCAATCACTTGAGATTTCATAAGGAAATGACACAACTAAAGCAACTTAAAGAGAACACGAAGATTTGAGAAGTGAATTAGAAATAACAAGTGTTAAGATCTCAATAAATTATGTACAAATAAATCATTCAAAATATTATATTGTAGGAGATAAATATAGTAGCATTATAAATAGGATGAGAGAACAAAGAGTGAATGAATAAGTGCCTTACTATTAATAATTGAACCTTAAAATTATACATAAGCAAGTAAGGAGAAAGGTTTGCAAGATGCAAAAGAAGAAGATTTGTCTCAAATAAAGAAAAATAAGACATGGTAGTTAGTTCCAAGACCCAAATACAATCATGTTTTTAGAAAAAATTGGGTCTTAAACAACTAGCTAAATGAAAAGGGAAAGGTTATCCAAAATAAGACCAAATTAGTTTGTAAAGGATATGCTTTAAGGTGTAGATTTTGAAGAGACATTTTCTTTGGTAGCTAGACTATAAGCTATCATAAATTTTTGGCAGTAGAAACATCTTGAAATTTTTAGGTCTATTAGATGGATGTAAAGTTTTCATTTCTAAGTGGAGAATTAGAAGAATAAGTTTACATTGAACAAATAAAAGGATTTTGATGCTCAAACAAACTAGATTTTGTATGTAGGTTGAAGAAGGTTATGCATGGAATCAAGAAATCCCCAAGGCCTTGGTATTCCAGGCTAGATAAGTATCTTCAACAAGAGGGGTTCAAGAGAGGTTATGCACATAACAATCTATTTATAAAATTAGATGGGGATAAGCTATTAATTATTGTGGTATATGTAAATAACATTATTTTTAGAGGAAGCAGTGACAATATGTGCAAATATTTTTGGAAGGAAATAGAGGAGGAAGTTTTAAATATCAATGCTTGGTGATTTATTATTCTTTCTTGATCTACACGCCTCTTGGATAAAAAGAAGATGTTAATTTTTCAAAACAAGTATATATAAAAAATGTTGAATAAGTTCAAGATGATGGAGTACAAGATGGTAAGTACACCTATGGTTACTGGATGTAAGATAATCAAGGATGATTATTTTTCATTAGAAAATTAGACATTATACAACTCAACGATGGGTAGTCTATTGTACATGATTTCATCCAAACTAGATATCATGATGGTAGTTGGAATGGTTTCTAGGTTTCAAGAAGAACCTAAGAAGTCTCTTGTTAAGGCCATGCAAAGGATATTTTAGTACTTAAAAGAAACAATAATAGAGAATTTTAGTTTGAATGCATATAATGAGGTAGATTAGGTCAGATGTGTTGATGACCAGAAGAGTACAAGTGAAGGAGCATTATTTTTTGGTGAAAGTCTTGTGTTGTGGATAAGTAAAAAGAAAGATTTAGTATTCTTGTCCACCACATAAGAATAATGCTTTGCAATAACATATTATTTTACCCCGGTATTATGGATGAAGAAGAATGTGGAGGAAATGAAGGTAGAGTTTGATGAAACCATTCTTATTCTTTGTGATAGTACAAGTGTTATCAATATCTAAAAGGATATAGTAATGCATTCAAGAACAAAACACATAGTAATAAAATATCAGTTTCTAAGAGAGAAGATTGTTGACAAATATGTGAAGCTAGAATATGTGGATACTAAAGAACACATTATAGATATATTCATAAAGCCTCTTCCTAAAGATACTTTTGATCATCTTTGGAGGAAGTTGGGAGTGTTTTCTATTAAACAAGTTGAATTATTGAGAGGGATGGGTGAATCAATTATTATAAAAAAAATCCTTAACCTTAATTAATCTAGTGAGAACTCAAAGAAATTTGAAACTAGAAATACATATGAACATGAAAGCACAAAACACCATACACCATGAACACTAGAATTTACATGGAAAACCAAGATGGGAAACACCATAGAGAAGTTAATTCTCATGAATAGAAACACCGATTAAGTGTTACTATAATTGATGGTGATGATGATGAATACCAACCAAGATCAGATGAATACAAGATAGTAGAAAGGTTAGATCAGTAATTATCTTGTCATTGATGTCAAGCAATTGTTATCTAGTTTATATTGTGTTTCCATATCATTAAGAGTATGATATAAGTGTGAATGAGTTAAGAAGAAGACGAAGTGAGATAATATGAAGATGAAGAACTTAATTGGGAAACTAATACGGATCAAACAATGATAAGGTTATGTTGATATAATTATTTTTTACCTAACATATTATTATATAAAGTTAGTAAAGAATGGTTATGAAGATTAGTCAAGTCGGTAAGAAAAATAGTTTTGGCTACCGAGCATAATATGTCACTCGGTAAAAAGGAAAAAGTAATTTGGTAAAAGAAGGAAAGTTTTGATAAAGGAAAAGGAATGCAAGACACCAAACGAAGTAAACCAAAATCTTGTTGAAGAAAAAATAAGTTATCCACCGAGCTGGGTACATGAATTAAATACAAGGATCAAAATGACATTTAATGATTAGCTATGATGAGCTGGAAGATCATGATGATAAGGAAAGTTAGTTATGAGATCTATGATCAGGAAGCTTCATGATGATGATCTATGGTTTAGATCTAAATGGTTAAAAAGAGATAGGACAAGTTTCAAGAAAGTTCAAGTTCCTATGTGATGATAAAATGTGTTACCAAGATCCAGATTCAATGTATAAGTTTGTAAAATGAATTGGACAACTAAGATTAATCCAAGGATAACAAAATAGAGGAGATTAAGTAAAAAAAACATGTAAATATAAAGGATGGATTTGTATGAACAAATGGTTGGAAAAAATAGAAGATTTGATAAGTCACTAACTGATACAGTGAAGAGGAAAAGATAGATTCCAAGTTAGAAAGAAGGATTTGATGAAGTGTTGAAGCCAATGGAAAGTGAAGATAAAAGAGCACACAAAAGATCTAATTATGAAAAGCTAGTTGTGGATTTACAGGTCAACTTATTTATTATTTCTTATTATTATTTGTAATAGAGAAATCTCCTAACCAAGTAGACTTAACAATCTTATTGTAAAATCCTTGCAAAAGGTAACATTCTAAAGAGTGTTTGAAACCCTTCAACTAGGCCACTCCTAATAGGGTGAAGATCCTAATAGACCTGAGGAAAATCCCTTGACCAGGTCATACCTAGAAGTGTGTATTGTAATCTTTAACAGGATTGGCTCTTAACCGAACAATACTTCAGAAGAGTATTTTCTTTAGTGGATGACAATTCCCATAGTTTTTTTCCCAAAGATGGGTTTCCACGTTAAATACTGGTGTTACATGTGATGAATGATTTATGTGTTTGATTTAGTGATTGATAACATTTATTTACTATTGTCGATAAATAGTAAACTGTGTTTAACTAAGTTAATCAAAGGAAATTTATAAAGGCACAAAGAATAAAGGATTACTAATTGACCCCCCTCTTTGTAATCCAACAATTGGTATTAGATCTAAGTACTCTGAAGAGATAAGTTTGAAAGACTTGAGTAAAAGATATGAAGATGTATAGGAGAGAAGTACCTAAGCTGAACAAGGAAAGTTTCACAACATGGAAAAGCAGGATGAGGTTGTACCTATTTAGGATTGGAGATTTTGCACTAAATCTTTTGGATAATGACTATACTCCACCACCTCCTAGACCCATGACAATTAATTAGATGAGAGAAAAGCAGGAACACAACTTGATAATGATTGGAATTGCTTCTTCCCTGATTGATGTTGAATTCAATGATGTTAGGGACTGTAATAATTCAAAAGAGATGTGGGATAGGCTTACACTTATTTATGGAGGAGATCAGCATGTACAAAAAGCTAAGGTTGAAAGTATCAAAGGAAAATATGATGAAATTAGAATGAAGGATGAAGAGAACATTGCAAAATATAGTTTTAGAATCAAGGAAGTTGCTAGTGCCATTAGAGGTGCTGGTGGAACATTAACTAATGAAGAAGTGGTAAGTAAAATTATGAGAACTCTTTCATCTAAGTATACTATTCAATTATCTACTATTCAAGAATTGAGATCCATACCGGATAAATTTGTTACTCTTGAAGTCTGAATCGGTAAGATGACTGTATTTGATCTAAGTAATCATTATGATAATAGTCTACCGACTATTGAAACTGCATTCAAGTCATCTCTAAGCATTGGAACATCAAGAAAAAGACAAAGAGATTCACAATAATTCATATGGAAGTGAATATTATAGTATCCTAAGCGAAGAGAAAGAACTAGAAGAGTTAGAGGCACTATTGGCTATGAGACTATCGAGAGGTAAAGGTAAATTACCATTGAAATATCTTAACTGCAACAAGATTGGACACATTGCATCTAGATTTCCTAAAAATGACATGAATGATAAAAGTGATAAGAAGGAGAATTAATACCAAAGGTTTAGAGACTATAAGGATAAAGGAAATAAGTCATGCTACCTAGCTAAGGAAGGTGTAACCGATGATGAATTTGATGTTACAAAAGAAGGATACAAAGTTGTCTATGTTTCCACGAAGGATGATTTTGAACAAGAAAAGTTTGAAGATGAAAAATCTCTTATTTCTCATGTAAGTAAATCTGACCCATGGATAATAGATAGTGGATATTTACATCATATGACTAGTGATACTAATAAGTTTGAGAGCCTAGAAAAGTATGATGGTAGATTTTTTAGATTCGGAAATGATTCTCCATATTTTGTAAAAGGAAGATGATCCATTATATTGAATGAGAAGATGAAATGTGATGATGCATATTGGGTTAAAGGACTAAACTATAATCTGTTGAGTGTTTCACAACTGAACAACACTGGCCACCGACTGAAATTTCAAAACAAAAAAGTAAAGATCTATGGTGTTGGTGGAGATCTAATTGGAAATGGTGAACAATCTAAGGGTAATCTATTTTATCTTGATACTACTACAAGGATTGTCTTATTTGTTAAAGTTGAAGATGTATGGCTATGGCATACAAGACTTTTTCATGTAAATTTTGACAACATGATTAAGGTGAGAAAAAATAATAGAGTCAGAGATCTATCGAAATTAGAAAAACTTGATAAAGTGATGTGTAAGGAATGTCAAATTGGTAATATGACAACATCAAGCTTCATAAGAAAGTATTACTCATCTAATGGTATTTTGGAATTACTTCATATTGACCTATGTAGTCCTATGAGAATTCAAAGCTATTATGGATATCGATATTTCATTTTGTTTGTTGATGATTATTCAAGAATGATGTCGCTTATGTTTCTATAAGAGAAGTCAAATGCATTCCAAATGTACAAGTGGTATAAAGATATAGTTGAAAAAGGATCAGGTAAGCAATTGAAATGTTTAAGATCAGATAGAGGAGGTGAATTTATATATGATGAATTTATTGTCTTCTACAATGAAAATGGAATCAAAAGACAAGTATATGCACTGGGGACTCCAAAAAAAATGGTATAGCTGAGAGAAGGAATAAATCCATTGTTGATTGATGAAGAGGTTGCAAAAAAATTCTAGAGAGAAGCCATTAGTACCATTGTCTACACACTCAACCAAGTACAATTGAAGAAAGGAACCAACAAGACCCCTTATGAACTCTGGTATGGGTATACACCAAATTTAAGTTACTTTAAAATCTTTGGAAGTAGGTGTTACATATTGAAAGATGATAGAAATGGAAATTTTGACTCAAAAGGAGATGAATGCATATTCCTAGGTTATTCATAAAAGAGAAAAGCATATAAATGTTTGAATAAGTCTACTAAAAAAATTGTAGAAAGTGAAAATGTGAGGATTAATGAATTTGCAGAGAGAAATGAAGAAGATAACAAAAAGGAACCTAAGGATTATCAAAGATTTGTTTATGTATAGGAAGGTGATTTGGTTGATGCAACTGAGTTGCAACAAGAAGAAATCAAGGAGCAAGATGAGCCTCCATCGAGAGATGAAAATACTGATGAACAATCTACCAAACCTATATTAGAAAAATATGTGAGAAGACGCCACTCACCGAGCAAGATTATTGGAGATAAAAATGCAGCAATCATGAAAAGAGGTAAGTTGAAGGATAACACATGTTTTATTTTTGAATTTGAGCCAAGATTAGTCAAGGATGCACTTGGAAATGAAGATTGGGTTAATGCAATGGAAGAAAAAATTGATTAGATTAAAAAGAACAACACTTGGTCATTAGTACCAAGACCTAAAGATAATAATGTAATTGGAACAATGTGAATTTTTAGGAATAAACTCAATGAGAAAGGATATTTGATCAGAAACAAAGCAAGATTAGTTTGCAAAGGGTGTGCACAAGAAGAAGGTATTGACTATGGTGAGACTTTTTCCCCTGTATTGACAAAGGCTATTACTTGCATATGCTGCCTATAAAGGATTTAAGGTTTATCAGATGGATGTTAATTTTGCCTTTCTAAATGTAATTCTTGAAGAAGAAATTTATATTGAACAACCTGATGGATTTGTTGAAGATTCTAAAAATAATATGGTATGTAAATTGCACAAGGCTTTATATGGTTTAAAGAAATCACCCCAGACATGGTATGAAAGATTACACTCTTATTTAATCAAGATTAGATTTCAAAGGACAAGTGATAACAACAATTTGTATTTGAAATATGATAGTACTGATAAGATTTTGATTGCTGAGATATTTGTTGATGATATTATATTTGGATGAAATGAATCTATGTCTGAATTATTTGCTGAAGAAATGAGAAATAAATTTGAGATGTCTATGATAGGAGAGATCAAATTCTTTATTGGAATTCAAATTCAACAAGATAAAGATGGGATATACATAACACAATCAAAGTATATCAAGGAGATCCTAAAGACATTCAATATGGAAGAATCAAAACCGGTTAGAACACTGATGGCTACTAGTTGTAAATTGTCAAAGGAAGATGAGACAAAGGAAGTGAATGAAACACTTTATCGATCCATGATTGGTAAAATAAAGTATGTTGTACATAGTAGGCCTAATATTGCACATTCAATTGGTATTTTGGCAAGGTTTTCTACTAATCCAAAGGAGATACACGTCTACCATGAAAAGAATATTTAGATATTTGAAAGGGACTGAAGATTTTAGTCTATTATAAAAAAAGGAGGAAATTTTGATCTTAAGGTATATACTGATGTAACTAGGTTGGAAACATTGATGACAAAAAGAGCACAAGTGGCATAGATTTCTTCTTAGTAGAAAGGTTAGTGACATGGTTAATCAAGAAACAAATTTTCATTTCACAATCTACTACCAAAGCTAAGTATGTTGCTACAGCTATGAATTTTTCAAATATAGTGTGGATTAAATAATTAATTAAAGGTATGGAAGAAGAGATTACTGATCCAGTTGCTATTTTATGTGATAATACTAGTTCTATAAACATATCAAAGAATCTAGTGATTTAATCAAAGACAAAGAACATTTCTATCAAGTATCATTACTTGAGAGAGAAAGTACAAGATAAGCATGTGATATTGAAGTATGTGAATTCTAAGGAACACGTAGCTGATATATTTACCAAACCACTACTGAAGGATTCTTTTGAGTATCTTTGAGGTAAGTTTGGGGTTCTTCCCCTATCTAATATTCACTAAGGAAAGATGTATGTCGCATCAATTCAAGTATTCATTAGAATATCTATCTTGTGAGTTGATGCAAGTGTTCACTCTTTAGGTGAAGCTTGAAGTTGTGAAAGATGGTTATGTTTGTAATGAGAAATCTATACATATGAGGTGTAATTTACTATCTGAGAAAAGTTTTCAGGATTATGTGTCTTTGGCATTGTTATCAAAGAGGGATAATATCAATGATGATTATTGATTATTGAGGGACAATATATCTGATGTTGCATAGAGGGAGAATACTATTGATGATTAAGACAACTGAGAATATTACTAACACAAAGAGGGAGAATATTTGTCACAAAAGGATAATCAAGAAGATCTATTAAAGGAGAGATTATAAATGATAAAGGGAGACTATGTATAGAAGAAGATCAAGTACATCAAAGGAGAAGTTACAACTCAGAGGGAGTACATGAATGATAGGGAAGTGTTACCATCATCAATTGAACACTGAAGATTGATAGTGTGTTGCCTTTAATGCCAAAGAGGGAGATTGTTACTATAATTGGTGGTGATGATGATGCAGACCAACCAATATCAGAGGAATACATGATAGTAGAAAGGTTAGATCAGTTATTATCTTGTCATTAATGTCAAGCAATTGATATATGGTTTATATTGTGTTGCCATATAATTCAAAGTATGATATAAGTGTGAATGAGTTAAGAAGAAGAAGAAGTGAGATGTTATGAAGATGAAGAACTTAATTGGGAAACTGATATAGATCAACAAATACTAAGGCTTTGTTGATATAAATTTTTTTTACCTAACATATGATTATATCAAGTAGGTAAAGAATGGTAATGAAGATTAGTCAAGTCGGTAAGCAAAATAGTTTTGGCTACCGAGCATAATATGTCACTCGGTAAAAAGGAAAAAGTAATTCGGTAAAAGAAGGAAAGTTTTGGTAAAGGCAAAGGAATGTAAGACACCGAGCAAAGTAAACGAAAACTCTATTGAAGGAAAAAGAAGTTAGCCACCGAGCTGGATATGAGAATTAAATAAAAGGATCAAAATGACATTTAATGATTAACTATGATGAGTCGAAAGATCATGATGATAAGGAAAGTTAGTTATGAGATCTATGATTAGGAAAATTCATGATGATGATCTATGGCTTAGATCTAAATGGTTAAAAAGAGAAGGAACAAGTTTCAAGAAAGTTCAAGTTCCTAGGTGATGAGAAAACATGTTACTAAGATCTAGATTCAATGTATAAGTTTGTAAAATGAATTGGACGACTGAGATTAATCAAACACAAATGTAATAGAGGAGATTAAGTGGAAAAACATATCTATATAAAGGATGGATTTGTATGAACAAATGGTTGGAAAAAATAGAAGAGTTGATAAGTCACTGACTAGTACAATGAAGAGGAAAAGATAGATTCTGAGTTAGAAAGTATGATCTGATGAAGTATTGAAGCCAGTGGAAAGTGAAGGATTGAAGTGAAGATAGAAGAGTGCACAAAGGATTTGATTATGCAAAGCTAGTTACAGATTTATAGGTAAAATTATTTACTATTTATTATTAACATTTGTAATAGAGAAATCTCCTAGCCGAGTGGACTTAACAGTCTTATTGTAAAATCCTTGCAAAAAGGTAACATTATAAAGAGTGTTTGAAGCCCTTTAACCAAGCCACACCTAATAGGGTGAAGATCCTAACAAATCTAAGGAAAATCCCTTGACCGAGTCACACCTAGCAATGTGTATTATAATCTTTAATAGGATTAGCTCTTAATTGAGCAATACTTCAGAAGAGTATTTTCTTTAGTGGGTGATAATTCCCACAGTGGTTTTTCCCAAAGCTGGGTTTCCATGTTAAATAACGGTGTTACATGTGATGAATGATTTATGTGTTTAATTTAGTGATTCATAAAGTTTATTTACTGTTGTCGGTAAATATTAAACTATGTTTAACCAAGTTAATCAAAGAAAAGTTATAAAGGTACATAGAATCAAGGATTAATGATTCACCCTCCCTCTCTATAATCCAACATTAAGGTGGCACTAGTTAAGGTGATTTAAAAAAAGGCTCACTACTATAATAAGAGAAATGAAAATAATCCACCATTAAAATCAATGTCACAAGGAATCAACAACACAAGAATGGTATTATAGTTTTCTATTGGTTGCACAGACTCTTATACTCATAAATACACAAATCTTTCCTCATCAGATTCATATTCACTTCACATATTACTCACATACTTGCATTAAATAGGATCATAACTTTCTTATATCATGCTATGACACCATAAATATCTAAGTTAACCTAATACAATTTGAAATAGGTCATGATAAAGAATTCATATGGTGGTAAGGAATGAAATGTGGAGAAAAAATATCTTCCTCACTCAATACAATATGTCTCGCTCATATCAACATGCCACACATTCACCATGACATTCAAAATAAGAAATATGATCTATACATTACAATGCAAACACTTTATTTGAAGCATAATAACCACTTTTCAAATTGGACTATACCCAAAGGAATGAACCACATTATATTACAAGATGAATGAGACTAAGTCAAACATGAAAAATATAGAACTTCATAACACATTTTCTGAGGCATGCTACACTGGATCACAAAAACATCAAATCCACATCCAAAGATAATATATGTTGACATCAATGACAACACTAATATTAACATTAGTATCATATTCTTACAATCTCCCCCTTTTTCATTGATGGAAACATTCATCAATTCCAAACAAAAAAATTAATATCAAATAATGCCATCATGAAAATATCTATTCTTGTCCCCCTTTGATAACAATGGCAAAGGGCCAAAGATCCCCTTAAAAAACTCACTCTTCTCCCCATGAGAAGAAGCCACCAAGCCTTGATCCATAAAATAATGATCATGAAATACCCTAGACCATGGTGCAATTACTAAACACTGGGAAGGGGCATAACCCCCAACTTCAACCTGAGATACTCAAAAGTATCCTTGCAAAATGGTTTTGTAAAGATATATGCAATCTTCTCCTTTGTAGCTACATATTCAAGTCTAACCTCATTAGCCAAAACCTTCTCTCTTAAGAAATTATATCTAATGGATATATGTTTTGTTATGGAATTTTGTATTGGATTCTTGGAAATATTTATAGCATTGGTATTATCACACATAATTGAGATCCTTTCATCAAATTATATGCCAATATCCTTCAGAGTTTATTTTATCCATGATACCTAAGTGTAACATGAATATGTAATGTATCCACCTTTAGTAGTAGATAATGATATAAAATCCCTCTTCTTACTCAACCATGCAACCAGCCATGAGCCAAGGAAACAAGCTCCACCACTAGTACTTCATCTATTATCAACACATCTGACCCAATTAGCATCATTGTAAGTTATCAATGTGAAATCTAACCCTTTTGGATACCATAATCTAAACTCTTTTGTACCCTTTAAATATCTAAAGATTCTCTTTACTTCCATCACATGTTATTCTTTCAATTCTTGCTAAAATATAGCTTCTGAACAAACAACATAAATAATATCAAGTCTAGTAGTAGTCAAATATAGAAAATTCTCTAATCATTGACCTGTTCTTACTTGCATCATCTTGTGGTGAATCATCTTCTTTTTTCAACTTACATTTGATAACAATAGGTGTACATATCAGTTTAGAGTTCTCCAATCCAAACTTATTTAATAATTCTTTGGTATACTTGGACTTTGAAATGAAAATTCCTTTAAAGTTATGATTTATTTGTAACCCAAGGACAAATAATCATCTCACTAATCATAGACATCTTAACTCCTTTTTCATTTCATTAGAAAATTTCTTGTACAAATAATATTTTCCTAAAAAATTATATTATCAACAATTAACAACATATGAATGATATTAAAGTTTGCTACCAATTGCACAAACTTGCATACTCATCAATACACATATATTTTCTTGTCGTATTAACATTCACTTCACATATTACTCACATAGTTTAATCAAACATAGTCATCACTTTATTATATCATTTCATGCCACCATAAACATCTAAGTTTTCCTAATACTAACATAGGAAAGGGTAGGATGATGGGGCCGAAGGATCACCCAAGCTCCAAACCACCTACAAATCAACTGCGTGGAAGAAAAACACACACATAAAGAGAATGTAGAATAAATCATTTATTATTCATCAACAAGATTCATACATGGCAGGCAATAAGGCCTTCTCGGTTATGGCCATTTACAACAAAATTCAGTTACAAATAGTCCTCATACATGTGAGGATCTGCCCTTCATCAGATTCTATCTTCTTTCTTCTACTAAAACTCTACTGCCTAATATCTATACAAACTAATATATTTATACAAGAGGCTACCAAAATTAGGTTGGCCTTAAGATTCATAAGATCCAACATTGGAGAAGGGAATGACTAGATTTAGGTCCACACGCTTCCCAATGATCAATGCCAGCATAAACTTTGTGACCAAAATCCAATGTACAAGTCGGCCTCAACTAGAATCCAAAATAAACCACTCAGTAAGAAGGTTATCGAGGAACAAACATTAACTCGGTGAGTATCAACTAAGTCAACTCGGTGGATGAAGGAACTGAGCAACAACCGAGCTCCACTGGTGGAAATAGGAATACATCACCGAGGGACCAAAAGAAGCTACTGAGAACATATAACAACTCTAACATATTTTTGGCAACATGAGATTTCCAAGGACCCAAGATGCTCCTACATCAGACACCTAGGGTTGTTTTGAAATGATTCTCTAAATCATGTAGTAGGTACAACTCAAGCTAAATCCAACTTAGATTGTGAAATACATGAAATCTTTTCCTCTTGTGCTTCTGCCAACTATTTGTTCCAAAATTTGTTCAACTTCTTCTATCAACTTCTTAGGATAATCACTCGGTACTGTCATTTCTTCATCATGTTCATAATACTCATACAAATCAACAATGTTGAATATAGGTGATATATCCATGTCATCAGGTAACTCAATATTATAAGAATTTCCATTGTCAAACTTGATGTAGGAGCATCCTAGGTTGCCTTTCTATCCTACTCATCTTATTCATTTTGCCAGTAAGTGTTGAGTTACAGTCATTGCCAAGCATTCCTGTATGTGCCAAGTTGTCCAATGTTGGCCAAGTGTTCCCATATGTATCAAGCTATCCAGTGTTGGTCGAGTGTTCCTTCCTATGCTGAGTGACATGATGTTTGTTGATGCTCTATTCTTCGTTGACTAAGTTTGTCTGTGATTGGTTCTTAGTTGGAGCCAACTTATGTATTTAATTTAGGTTGTGAATTTAATGTAAGGATGTTGTCTTGGGATGTGTGAAGAACATTTTGGTGGCCAGCCTTCTATTATGTAATGATCTAGAATCTTCTATAAACCATTTTGGAAAGTGTAAATAGGGGTGTCTAGGTATAGGTAAGGGGATGGAAAATAGAAGAAAAGAAGTAATTTTCTAAGTCCGAAATTCATAGATCTTGTTGGCCGTAACCTAGAAGGACTTATAGCCAGGCATGTATGTGGATAATTGGATGAATTAATGAATTATTTTTGATTCCTTCTCTCCTTTGTGTTGTTCTCTGTGTTTTTTTTTCTTCCATTGAGTTTACTCTGCAAGGTGATAGGATAGTTAGGTGTGCCCTTGGCCCTAGCTATTTAGGTTCCTCCTTGTGCCAGGTGGTATCAAAGCATCAAGTTCATCCTTGGGGAGATTGGATAATGTAGAATCCTAAGTTGGATTTGGTTGTAGGGTGGAAGATCTATGGATTTGACCTATAACTTGCAGAGGGTTATGATCTTACAGGAACCTATTTGTCAAGATGGTTCAAGGTAGAGGACATGCTGATAATGCCATAATGGATATGTTAAGACAAATTGCAGCCATATTAGATGCTATAGAGACAATCTAGAGGAGAGGAGCACATCTTGATGATGTGAGTGATGAGGAAGTAGTGGCACTAGACCCTAATTTAGAGCCTAAGGAAGACCAAGACGAGGAAAGATTGTTGAGAGTATTGACTAGGGAACATTCAAAGCTTGTTGTTAAAGTTATTTATTATGATGGAAAGTTGGATACTAATGTTGTGTTGAATTAGATCTATGATATGGAAAATTTATTTTAGTTTGAAAGCACTCCTGATAATAGGAAGGTAAAAACTGCAGTCACTAGGTTGTAAGGTCATGCCTCAGTGTGGTGGGAGCACTCAAAAAATGATAGACAAAGAAGAGTACAGGAAAAGATCAAAACTTGGTTGAAAATGGTGAAAAAGGTGAAGAAGAAGTTCCTTCCTTCTGATTACCAAGTTATCTTGTTGAGGAAGATGCAAAATCTTAGACAAAAGGACATGATTATGAAGGAATACATTGGGGAATTCTATAGATTGGACATCAGATCTAGACATGTAGATGATGAGGTTGAGAAAGGTTCAAGGTACCTGATGGATTGAGATTTGGAATTCAAGATGAAATAAGTTTTGTGAAATTGGATAGTGTGGAAGAAGCATATCAATATGCCTTGAAAGATGAGGAGATCTTGACAAAGAAGCATGAAAAAAGATAGAGAGGTAGAGGTGGTAGATTGTTACAAATAGTCCCAAGAGATAACTGAGAGGGGGGGGGGGTGAATCAATTATCTACAAGTTTCAATTATTTATCCAATTAAGTATACTTAAATATAAAGCATAAACACAATGAAAGAACACTTGAACACAACACCAATATTTTGGTTACGAGTAAACCCAAATAGGTAAAAACCCCGGTGGGAATTGACACCCACTAATATTCTGTACTAGTGTTTTATGATCCTTGTTAGAAGATCCTTAACCCTATTAGGAGTTTCTTTACAATGTATTTAGTACATTATACTTGGTCAAGGGTCAAACCCTGTTAGGATTCTTTTACAATTAACCCTATTAGGGGTGAGGACGCACTGTCCAAGAGCAAACTGCTCAAAGGGGTTAAGGCTACAACCTTTTGAATAACAGATACACACTATATTTGGATCTTGGTGAGCTGTGCTTTGACTTTCTATCTGGATCAGTTCCAATGTATAACAAAAATACTTTACTTGGTCACATAGACCTTCTTCTAATGGCTCAACACTTCACACACTCTACTCTGCTCTTCACAATCTACTCTGAACCACACCTTAGCAATCATAAATGACTACCTATAAATATATTTCCACTAAATGATATAATCAAGTTGGCCTATTAGAACCACCTTGAAATAATATTAGAGAAACCATAACATAATCCAATAATAATTCTGTCAGCTCTACTAAGCACGCAACACATTTTGGGACCTATCCAATATTAATAAATGTAGACGCACACTACACACTGTCGGCTCTACCAAATTAACTAAAACTTTCACATCAAGCTGAATTACATCATGCAATCTTAAATAAACATTAATAACTCTTCTCCAAGCACTAATCCAAGGGTGCATACCAAAATGATAGGCGCAACTCCAAAACTAATATAATCTCTATCGACTCTTTTGAATAAACACAGGAAACTGCTACTGTTGAATAGTGACTGTATAACTTCACTTCTACTAATCATCAAACTATACATCCATGAATGTAACATTACTAACATGTCTCCATCACATATCCAAATGTGCAAGGCTCCATGATAACTGTACGAATAATCATTCATCGAACACTACCTGTAACTCTATCAGGAACACTGCTGACACAAGCTGCTATATAACTGTTTGTACTAATAGTTAACCTTTGCATCCATGATATCATGTTGATAAAATGTCCATGATATATATACTAGAATCTTATTGCATAAGTCTTCCATGCATGCTACTTACCATATGTTGTCATCAATGACAAATATACAGTTAGCACTGGTTTGCTGGAAAATCTCCAACAATCTCCCCCTTTGGCATTGATGGCAACATATGGAATGAGAAAATCCACCAATCCAAATTAGATATTCTTTTATAACATTCTCCATTTCCTCATCAAAACTCCCCCAAGGATGAATCATCCATCTATTGCAATATTCTTCAACATTCTCCATTTCCTCAACTGAACCGCTTCCATAACTGAATACTACTCCCCCTTAGTATATTACTCCTTCTTTTACTTCTATTTTTCATGACTATATATTACTCCCCCTTTGACATCAATGGAAAAGGGTTCCAAATAGTTTAAGCACTAGTACTACTCCTAAGGTAGAGTAGTCAACCATCCATCAGTCCTTGAGGACTGATGCTCTTTCTTCTTTCTTCTAGGCAGAATCAGGGAAGGGAATTATTCCCAACTTCTCCCTGAGATACTCAAAAGTATCCTTTGGCAAGGGATTTGTGAATATGTCTACTAGCTAATCTTTAGTACTCACATAGTCCAAATTAACTTCTTTTTCTGCTACTTTCTCTCTTAGGAAGTGATACTTGATCTCAATGTGTTTTGTCTTTGCATGCATCATAGGGTTCTTTGACATATTGATAGTGCTAGTGTTATCATAATGTATAACAATAGGATAGTCAATCTAAATTCCAAAATCCTTTATCATTTGCTTGATCCAAACAATTGTAGAAAAATTCAGGGCTGCTACAACATACTCCACTTTTGCTGTTGACTACGAGATACAATTTTGCTTCTTGCTTGTCCAAGTGACAAGTTTGTCTCCAAGAAACACTACTCCTCCTGATGTACTCTTTCTATCATCAACACATCCTACCCAATCTGTATCAGTATATATATGAAGCTCAACATTTTATAAATTGGGATACCATAAACCATTATCTATAGTGCCTTGCAAGTATCTAAATATTCTTTTTACTGCCATGAGATGACTTTGTTTAGGCTCTGCTGCAAATCTTCCAACAATGCCAACTGCATTGGAAATATCTGGTTTGGTCTGAGTAAGATAAATAATTTTTCCAATCATAGACTTGTAAAATGTTATATCTACTATTGGTGAATCATCTTCTTTTGTAAGCTTGCATCCAGTTATCATGGGTGTCCCTACTAGCTTTCAATCATCCATCTTGAATTTCTTTAATATCTCTTTCACATACTTGGACTGATTAATGAAAATACCTTTCTCTGTCTGCTACACATTTAATCCCAAAAAGTATTTGATAGGTCCAATCATGCTTATCTCAAATTCACTCTACATATCCTTAGCAAATTAAATACTAAGTTTGTCATTTCCTCCAAAGATAATGTCATCAAAAAATATAGCTACAAGTAGTAAACCTTCAGATGTCTCTCTTATGAATAGATTATAGTCTACTGCTCCTTTCTTGAATCCAATCTTTGTTAGATATCCATCTAGTCTCTCATACCATGCTTTAGGGGCTTGCTTAAGTCCATAGAGGGCCTTCTTCAATCTACATACCATATCAGGTCTGTTTGATAAGGTGAATACTTCTGGTTGCTCAATTCATACTTCTTCTTTTAAATCTCCATTCAAGAATGCTGACTTGGCATCCATCTGATAGACTTTGAAGTTTTTGACTATTGCATAGCTAGAAACAATTTAATAGCTTCTAATTTTCTCACAGGTGCAAATGTTTCTAAATAATCAATGCCTTCTCTTTGTGCATATCCCTTATATACTAACCTTTCTTTATTTCTTACTACTATACCATCTTCATTCATCTTGTTTCTAAATATCCACTTTTATCCAATCACATTCTTATCACTAGGTCTTGGGACCAGTTCTCAAGTGTCATTCTTAATAATCTGATCTAGTTCTTCTTTCATAGCATCATGCCAATTTGAATCATTACATGCATCTTCAACACTTAAAGGTTCAATATGAGATAGTAAACATACTGCCTCATTGCTAGCTGAATTGTTTGCTTGTGATCTTGTTAAGACTTTTCTGCTGTGATCTCCAATGATGCCATTCTTGGAATGGTTTCTAGATGTAAACTTTGGAACTTTAGGTGATACTATCTCATCTTCCTTCTGAGTTTCTTCTTCACTTGTTTCACGGTCATTGAATAATACATTGATGTTGTCAAACATCTCTTCAACAACTGTCTCACTAGTGGATGGTCTAGGTTCATATTTAATCATAGGTGAGTAATGATGATATCTTTCTTGAATCATAAACTTCTCATCAATCTTAACATGATCACTTTCAATGTTCTTCTTCAATCTTAAGTTAAAACATCTATAAGCTTTACTTTTAGTAGAGTAACCAAGAAAATAACCTTCATCACTTCTTGCATCAAACTTTCCTACTGCTTCATCCATCTTGATGTAGCACTTGCTTCCAAATATTCTTAAGTATTTCACTATGGGAACATTACCAAACCATAGCTCATAAGGTGTCTTGTTAGCGCCAGGCCTTAATTGTATTCTATTGATTGTATAGACTGCTGTATTGACCACATCTCTCCAATAGGTATGTGCAACTTTTCCTTCAATCATGATGGTGCGCGCCTTGTCAAGGATAATCCTGTTTCTTCTCTCTATAATCCCATTCTGCTGAGGTGTTCTAGGTGCACTTAACTATCTCTTTATGCCATGTTCTTCACAATACTCATAGAATCTGTCAGTGGTGAATTCTCCTCCTTTATCCAACCTTAGAAATTTTATCTTAAGTCCAGATTCATTCTCAACCTTAGCTTTGAATATTTTGAACTTCTCAAATGCTTCTAAATTATCTTTCAAGAATACAACCCACATCATTCTGGAATAATCATCTACAAAAAAAATGAAATACCTTTCACCATAGTATGATCTTGTTTGATTTGGTCCACATAGTTCTGTATGAATCAGATCTAGCTTGTTCTCTACTAAATTATAATTTCTCCTAAATAAATTCCTCACATGCTTTCCCATTACACATTCCTTGCATATAGTATCAACTAGTTTCACTATGCAAGGTAGGTCTCTAACTACCTTAACATTACTGATCTTAACTATGTTATCAAAATTGATAGGACATAGTCTTTTTTGCCATAGCCAACTATCATCTACTTCAGCAATAAAACAACTTGCTTCTGGATTAAGTTGGAAAACATTACCTTTAGTCTTTGATCCTGATGCAACTATTTCTCCTTCCTTGTTGTTAATGATACACTTGTTTCCATTGAACTCCAACCTGTAGCCTTTGTCAAGAAACTGCCCAACACTCAGTAGTTTATGTTTCAAACCATCAACATAAAGAACATCATCAATGTTGTTCTTTCCATTCAGGGTCATGGATCCTTTTCCAATGATAGGTTTAGGAGTGTTATCTCCAAATCTAATCATGCCTCCTTTGTATCTGTCCAAATGAACAAATCTATCTTTGTCACCTGTCATGTGATGTGAGCAACCACTGTCAATGATCCAATCTGTCCTGATGTCTGCTTGTGAAATCAATGCTAACTCTTGAGAATTCTTTTCATCTTCAAGAGAAATGAATCTAATCTCCTCTTCTCCCGATTCTTTATTTGATACTCCATCTCCAACATAGTAGCATTCCTTTGTATACTTAGGATTGTAGTTATTGTTGAACTTTTAAACTCTTGTAGGACACTTAGATGCAAAGTGACCAATCTTATTACATGAAAAAAATTTGAATGGTAATTGACCTTCATATTTTCCTTTTCCTTTCTTTTCTCTTTTAGCAATCATAAAAATGAAATCATCTAGTGTTTCCTCTTCATCATCGTCATCAAAATTACTAGAGGTGTTTGCAGATTTCTTACCATGGACTGATGCTTTGAAGACTATTTCACTTTTAGGTTTTGTCTTCAATCTTGAAATCTCAAAAGCTGAAATTTTGCTGATCAAGGTCTCTCTTTTGAAATTTGATGTAAGCTGTATGGTTTCATCAAGTATGTTGATCTTGTTTTCATACTCTACTGCGAGAGTGGTCATCAATTTATCCATAATGTCTTCTTCTGAGATTACTCCACCATTGTTCCTAATTCCTACAACTGCTTCATTAATCCTTTGGTTGTAAGCTCTAATGTTCTCTTTAGGTAGCATATCTAATGCATTGTATCTTTTCTTCCAAGTTTTTCTATGCGCATCCTTTTCTTGTTTATCTCCTTCAAACATGTCTTCTAGGTGCTTCCATATTTTGTAGGCTGTGTCTATTTTCTTTATCTCAGAAAACTCACTATCAGATAGGGCATTGATAAGGGCTTCTTTTTCTATTGCATTCTGATGGAACAAATCCTTGTGCTTTCGTGTAGCATCATCCTTTGCAAGATTTGATAGAGAGGGAATCTCAAATTCCTTGATAGCCACTTCAAAAACTTCAAAAGCAATGCACTGCAAATGTGTCATCATCTCGTTCCTCCAATCAAGATAATTCTCTCCATCAACCTTAAGACTGTCTTTTCTAAAGAATGCCATCTGATCAACCTCAAGATGTTAAACTTTCTCACCGAGGCACTTGGCTCTGATACCAATTGTTAGGAACAGTCCCAAGAGATAATTGAGAGGGGGGGGGGTGAATCAGTTATCTACAAGTTTTAATTCTTTATTCAATTAAGTATACTTAAACATAAAGTATAAACAAAATGAAAGAACATTTGAACACAACACCAATATTTTGGTTACGAGGAAACCCAAATAGGTAAAAACCTTGGTGGGAATTGACACCCACTAATATTCTGTACTAGTGTTTTATGATCCTTGTTAGAAGATCCTTAACCCTGTTAGGAGTTTCTTTACAATGTATTTAGTACAGTAGACTTGGTCAAGGGTCGGACCCTGTTAGGATTCTTTTACAATTAACCCTGTTAGGGGTGAGGATGCATTGTCTGAGAGCACACTGCTCAAAGGGGTGAAGGCTACAACCTTCTAAATAATAAATACACACTATATCTGGATCTTGGTGAACTGCACTTTGACCTACTGTCTAGATCAATTCCAATGTATAGGACAAATACTTTACTTAGTCACATAGACCTTCTTCTGATGGCTCAACACTTCGCACACTCTGCTCTACTCTTCACAATCTACTTTGAACCACACCTTAACAATAAAAAATGACTACCTATAAATATCTTTCCACTAAATGATATAATCAAGTCAACTTGTTAGAACCACCTTTAAATAATATTAGAGAAACCATAACATACTCCAATAATAATTATGTCAACTCTACTAAGCACGCAACACATTTTGGGACCTATCCAATATTAATAAATGTAGACGCACACTACACACTATCGGCTCTACCAAATTAACTAAAATTTTATCCTCAAGCTGAATTACATCATGTGCTCTTAACCAAACATTACTAACTCTTCTCCAAGCACTAATCTGAGGGTGCATATCGAAATGATAGGCGCAACTCCAGAACCAATATAATCTCTGTCAGCTCTTTTGAATAAAAATATGAAACTGCTACTGCTGGATAGCGACTTCATAACTTCAGTTCTACTGATCATCAGACTCTGCATCCATGAATGTAACATCACTAACATGTCTCTATCACATATCCAAATGGGCAAGGCTCCATGATAACTGTATGGACAATCATTTACTGAACATTGCCTATAACTCTGTCAGGAACACTTCTGACACAAGCTGCTATATAACTGTCTGTACTAACAATTAACCTTTGCATCCATGATATCATGTTGATAACATGTCCATGCTATATATACCAGAATCTTACTACATAAGTCTTCCATGCATGCTACTTACCATATGTTGTCATCAATGACAAACATACAGTCAACATTGGCTTGCTGGAAAATCTCCAATAGATTTTAGAGAGGAAAAGGTAGATCCTATGGTGAAGGTGGTAGATCTAATAATTCTATGCAAGGGAAGATTTGAGTGGAAAATTGAAGATAAAAGCAAGACCGAGTGGAAAGGTGGTAGTTCTTACTGAGGAGGTAATAGTTCATACAAGGGAAGAGGTATTTCTTATTCTAGAGGTGGTTTTAGTGGTTTGTTCAGAGAAAACCTAACCTATTAGAAATAAGAATAGATATTAAAACATTAGTTTAAGAGCACATTCCTAACATATAGTAAAAGAAATTTGCAAAGACACTTCGGATAGAGCTCAACTGGAGCACCTTGTCACCGTTCGATTTTCTCTCAGGTTAGGGATGTGGGTGTGCTCTCAAAACACTTGGAGCATGTCCCTAATGCAGATTTGGAAGCATTAGGATCAAATAGGGACCATGAGAATCCCATAGTGGCATAGAATCAGGTATAGAACACCTGATTTTCCCCTAGAGCCTCAAGGAGCCTAATGAAGCTAGGATGTAGATTAAGCTAAAAATGATTAAACTAGATTGATTTTAAGCCAAATGAGATATGTGAGATGATGAAATGCAATGAAAAAAATTAAAAACACTAGGTTAATCCATATTATCTAAGCTAGGATGTGAGTTAAAAAAGCTTAGAAATGAACTAAAACTAGCAATTAGGAATTAAGCTATGATAATCTAGAAGTGATTTAGCATTATAACATTACTATGTAAATGAAAGGTGAATTGGAAATTTTCTCTTGGAAGTGAGGGTATTTATAGGATTTTGGGAAGGGCTTGGGTTAGAAAGTGTAGTTAGGGTCAGAGTCAGGGTTTGGGGTAGAGTTAGAGATATGGTTAGGGGTAAGGTTAGATGGATGAGGGTTAAGGGTTGCTCACACATATGTGAGAAACACTAGGGAAGTGTGCCTAGGGAAAAAAGGTGTAATAAGGGTCATGGGCTTCATTTATGAGGCTGTAAGAGCCTTAATGAGGGTGTAAGAAGCCATTAATGAGTCTGTAAGGCTCATTAATTAGGGGGTTTGACCAAAAGTCAAAGGAGTGTGGTTTAGACTAAAAAGGTTAGGAATCACCCTCTAAGTAGGTTTAGGAAGGGTTTAGGAAAGTTTAGAATGGTTTAGAATTTTTGGTTAATTTATTAAATAATTAATAAATTTTGGAGGGAATGATGTTTAAATTGGATTTAAACATTTTTGGAAGGGATTTCTTTTTAAATTAAGATATGAGGGATTAATGGCATAATAATTAATTAATTAATTAACAAATGATAATGTCATTGGGGGTTCTGCAAAATAAAATGTTTTTATTTTGGCAAAGGCATTTTAGGTGTCTACATTTTACCCCTCTTTGATGCGACGCTGCAAGTGGCGTGGCATCAAAGACAAGAAAATAAGATGCCATAGGCTAGAATAGAAGATAAGGGGTTGTGCCCCCTTAAGAAAATAACGCAACGAAGAAACGTTGTGGAATTTTCTCAAAAACAATGCAAGCTCCTTGTGTTGGATTTTTTGAGAGCACAACTTAGCTTGATATAACAATGCTAGAGACCTGCCAAGGTTATGAAAGAACACAAGGCCTTGTCAACAATGTTGCATAGGACTAACACAAAAAATATGCAAAGGGTTGCCCAACATCACACATGAAACTTGGAGGAGGCATGGTGGAAATGACGCTGGAGAGACCACAAATAGACGATTGACTCATAGGCAGAAGAAAAAGATCAAAAGACTAGACCCCAGATTGTCCTCATTCACAACACACCATGATATAAAGGATTGTGGCGACCTTGAGGAGAGGAAAAATGAGAAGCTGTAAAAGATTAACAAGATCCAAAGGATAAAATCCAAGATCAAAATGATAACTCCAAAAGACATCCTTTGCCAAGGAGAAGGATTGATTTGATTGATGGGGGGAAGATTTGGTCTAAACATGAGGAAGGATACACCCAACATGGACACAGTTGGATTGATGGAAGATTAGGTCAGAGAGGAGGAATGATGCATCCTCAAGGAGCTGTTTGATGAGGAGAATGTGTGTTGTGTGATGGAAAATGATGAGGCAAGAATAATCATTATGAGCAAGGATAGTAGACATAAGATGTTGCTAAAGTATGAGGTTGGATGGGACACATTATCTAATCAAATGCTGCTACAAGACTAAGGAGAATATGTACAACAAGATATGACAATATGTACAATAGATGGGAAGAGATTTACAATGGATATGTACAGAAGCTCAAGGATTGGGATAGGAAGATCTCTCTATACAAGATATATACAAGGAGCTCAAGATTTGGGATAGGACTTGGATTACTGTATTGGATAGGTGTGAGGATATAACACCTTGGGAGTGATGGGCTAGTGGTGGAGATGAGGATTGGGTTTTGGGATTGGGATGGGTGGGAGATGGGAGTTTGGTAGATAATGACCTAGTCCACTATGTATGGCACCTATTTCCAAGTTTTCACCAACATACTTGTCCAAGGTGCTTGAATTGCCAAGTTTTCACTATTGGATATTTATTTTTCTTTGCTTTTTTGCTTTTTTTGCCTTTTTCTAGATTTTCCAATTTTTATGGATTTTCTAGATTTTACAAGATCTAGTTCAGGCATAGAACATCTTTAGATGTATGATGTTGATAGGGTCATTTAGGGGCTCACCTTGTGGTGTTGATAGCTAATAGGCTCTGGACCAAAGCATGCTATGACAATGTAGGAACCCAACCAAGTAGGCTCAAACTTTCCCTTTTTCTCTCGGTGTGCTTGCACTTTTTGATTTTCCTTTAGGACCATGTTTCCCACTTGGAATTGTCTCAGATGGACCTTCTTGTTATAATTCCTTTTGAGTCAATTCCGGTATGCAACCAAGTGATCATATGCTTGCTACCTCTTTTCATCTAACAAGTCCAGCTGTGTGAGGCATGCCACATGGTAGTCTTCACCAGTGGTATAATTTTTCATGGAGACACGCAATAATGGGAGCTCAACCTCAATGGGTAGAATGGCTTCAAAACCATATACAAGGGAATATGGGGTGGTGTGTGTGGAATTATGATAGGCCTAGAGGGAGGGATTTATTTGGAGGTGCCAGTCATGACCAGAATCATTGACAACCTTTTTGAGGATTTTTAGGATGGTTTTGTTGGTTGCCTCATCTTGGAAATTTCCTTGAGGGAAGTATGGGCTGGAGAAATGGTGATGGATGTAGAGTCTGGCACACAGATCATCCACATACTAGTTTTAAAAAGGTGTGCCATGATCTATGAAGATGGTGGATGGTATGTTGAAGTGGTAAATGATGTGGTATTGTTAGGAATGAATGCTAAATGTTTGGCAGCCATTCTGTAGTAGTTGTTGTTGCATTCATGACTATTATTGTCATTGATGTCAACATAGTGATTTACCGGAGACTTGCAAAGAAGTAGAAAGAGTTTGAATTAGCGCACTTGGGATATTGTAGTTGGAGCTATGCAATGTTGAGGATATATTATATGTCTATGGTTAAGAACATAGATAGTAATTCATTTATTCATGGAAGTTATGAGCATTTTGGTGGAAGCAGTATTCAGGTAGTGTTTCTGAGTAGCGGTTTGTGGAAATCGGATGATATCTCTTAATCGGAATGGAATCTAGTTTTGTGTAGTTAAAGGGAAGTTGAAGACACATTGATAGTGATGTGGATGAAAATGCAATCTTTGAGGTGGCATGAGTGAAGAATTATTGTATTTGGAAGCTAATAGTTTTTTGTAATTTTGATGTAGCGTGTGGAAACTTTTATTTTGTAATTGTATGCTGACTCATTTGTAATTATTTAAGTGTGGTATAAAGGGGGTAATGTTTTCCTTATTGTATGATGAGATTGAAAGAGATGATAAGGATATAGTGTATGAATATGAAGTGAAGAAAATAGCTAAATGTGAAAGCAAATTTGTGAAGGAAGACATGTGAAGTACAGAGATCTGAAATTGAGATATGATGTAATAGTGAGTGTGGTTTGGCATAGTTAGAGAAGAGGTAACATATTAATCTATTGAGTAATACAAATATTATTTGGATAGTGTGTTCAGTGATCTTACCCTGAAGTTGTTTGGGCAGTGGGTCTTTCTGTCTTCCATAACTCTTAATAGGGTTAGAATCTTTTAACAGGTATTCAAAATCTCATAATAGGGATTCATATGTACTGAATGTATTTCATAAGACTCCTAACAAATTCCATCCTTTCACAAGGAATATTCATATTAGTGCATCTTTTGTGGGCATCATTCCCACCGGGGTTTACTCTTTGATCAAGAGGTTCCCTAGTTAATATATCTTGTGTCATTGTGTTATTATGTATGAATATCTTTCTATGGTTGGTAATTATATTGCTTACATGGTTTAATGTTGTTGAAGTTGATAAAATTTATAATTATCTGATAACTAATTCATCCCCCCCTCTCAGTTATCTTGGTGGAATTTACTTTCTAACAATTGGTATCAGAGTGACAGGTCCTTGAAAAAGAAGTTTAATAGCTTAAGGAGATCCATGGTGAATTTCAGGAAAGAAAGCCCTAAGTTTGATGGAGTAAATTTTGACAGATGGAAAGAAAAGATGAAGACACACCTACTGTGTTTAGGACCAACTTATTGGTTGATTACAAAGAATGATAAAACTATCATTGAAGAGGACAATCTTGAAACATGTACTATTGATGAGAGAGATCTATTAATGTGTAACATACTTGCAAGAGAAGCATTTTTGATAGCTCTTCCAGAGAATGAGTACAGTTAGGTAAAATGTTTGAAAAAATCTCATGAAATTTGGAAAGCTTTACACTCTACTTTTGAAGGTGATGAACATGCAAAAAGAGTTAGATTACATAATTGGATATGTGCATTTGAAGATATAAGAATGTTGGAAGATGAATCTGTTAGAAGCTATATTGGTAGAATGTCAAAAATTATTACAGGTATAAAATCTTGTGGAGGAACAAAGATAGAGAATGAAGTGATATAGAAAATTTTGAGAACATTGACTCCTGTATTTAAGTAGACAACATAGATGATTGAACAAGTTATACCTTGTACTACAAAATTTACAAGAGAGACTCTTCTTGGAAGATTGGAAGTAGTAGAAATGAACCTGAGGTTATCAGGAGACTTACCTAGAATGGAGACAACATTCAATGCTCTTAATGTTTTCCCTACTTTGCTAAGAAGCATCAGTGTGAGCGGAGATTATGCTAGCAGAAACAGATCTAGAAATGAAGAAGACAAGAAGATTGAATAAAGTATTGCCTTTCTTGTGAAGAGAGAACCAGACGGTAAGAAAATATTTAAATGTTGGACTTGTCAAGAATATGGTCATTTTGCATCTAAATTTCCTAAGAGAGTTAGAGAGTACATAAACAATTTCAAACCTAGAAGATCTAAGGAATGTTATTATGCTAATGATGAAGATCTTGAAGCTAGTATAGAGAGAACTATAAGTGGAAGTGATACTGAGAATAATTATGACATAGGATTTGTAGCAACTAAAGAAGAGAATCCTGAAATTAATGTTAAGGAAGAAAAAGCCTTAGTTTCTCAAGTGGTTGTTCACATCATATGACTGGAGACATAAAAAAATTCATAAAGTTTAACAAATATGATGGAGGAGTTGTTAGAGTTGGAAACAAAGAGCCTTGCTTGATTAAAGGTATAGGATCTATTACTCTTGATGGAAAGACTAATACTGATGATGTTTATTTTGTGGATGGATTGAAACATAATCTTTTGAGTGTTGGACAGTTAGTTGATAAGGGATATGAAGTTTGGTTTACTGAGAAAACTTGTGTGATAAAGGATGAAGATGCAAATCTGATTGGAATTGGATCTAGAACCAGAGGTAATGTATTTCAGTTGAATCCTACTAAGATGACATGTTTGATTACTAAGATTGATGAAAGTTGGTTATGGCATAGAAGGTTTTGTCATATAAACTTTGACAACATTGTGAAAGTAAGCACTACACTTGCAGTAAGAGATTTGCCTAAAATTATGAAGCCTACTAACATGATTTGAAAAGAGTGTGTGATGGCTAAACAAAAGAGAAGTTCTTTTCCTAGTAAGAAGTTTACATCTACAAAAAATCTGGAGATTGTTCAAATAGATTTGAGCGGTCCTACTAGGACTAGAGGATTCTATGGAGAAAGGTATTTTATGATTCTTGTTGATGACTTTACAAGAATGATGTGGATTGCATTTCTTAAAGAAAAGTCTGAAGCATTTGATAAGTTTAAGATTGTTAAGAATAAAGTTGAGAATGAATCTGGAATGAAGATTAAATGTTTGAGATCTAATAGAGGTGGAGAATTTACTTCTAGATGTAATACCCAAAAAATGGGCTATAGGTTCATTAACCTCCTATATCGACACATCGAACGGAATTGACATCGAAGTCCTAACCTAAGGCACATCTAAACATCATCGAATCCTAATTGATTATCCTAAATTCTGCATCGGGGAATATTCCTAAGTAATATTCTTAATCATCTTAATTATCTTTAATTTAATGATTATTTGGCGATAACTCCTATTTATCCTAAAGTTTGATTAATTGAATATTCTGAATATTTAATTAATTAGATTTAATACTGCCACTTAATTATTTAATTAGATTTAATTATATTTATTCCTAAATTGTATTATTTTATTTTGACAATAAATCAAATATCTTATGACTAATTGATTAAATTCTTATTTAATTAATTAATGTCAATTGTCAAATTTAATAATATAGTTTTTGAATAAAAGTTTGATTTAATAATTGATTAACCCATAAATCAATTGTTTTATTTTTAAAATCAGTTAAGTTCAGGATAAATCACTTTATTTATTTATTTAATTCATAATTAATTATGCACATCCAAAAAAGAAGTTAAAACTAAATTAGAAAATCAATTCAAGTTGTTTTAAAAATAAACTCAACTCTCTTTTGAGTTAAAAGCTGATCTCAACTTCTGATTTAAATCAAAAAGCTATTTTTGCATGATTTTTTGTGAGTTAACTATCTTTAATTCCTTGTTGACTCAAAAATCAACTAGAGTGATTTATGGCTTTTTCCATGCATCCCCAAAGCCCTGGATTTCTATAAAATCAAAGCTTCAGCTCTTCACAAATCATCTCATAATTTGCAAACTTATGCAGGCGAATTGACATCTGAAGAATTGAAGCTTCTTTTGTGAATCAAAAACTTTTGTGAGATCATTCATATTTAGCATATCATTGTTAGATTAATTGTATTGCATATCAATTTTTCATATAGATTAGATTTCATATCATTTCTCATCTTATTGCATAGAAAAAACCAGAAAACCAAAAATATAGATTAATTTGCATCTAATTCATATCTAGATTTTGCATTCAAATCCTTCATTTAGGTGTCGTCAAGGTCACTGATCTCAGTCCAATCTAAGAATACATACTTGCATCTACTAGAAGGTAGTAAATCACCTAGTTAGATTAGTTTCCATTTCACTACACGATTTTGATTTTAGCTAACCTCTAATGTTTTACTGAAGTGTTGTGTCTACAGCTAGGTACAAAATTCACACACACATTTTTGGCACCCACAATGGGGCCCTGAAATGGGTTTCCATTCAATTTTTATCATTTTCTTATCATTTTCTATTCCAAGCTATGATTTTTTTATTTTCTATGTGTACAATTTGCGTACAAGTTTTGTCAGAAACTCATACTAGGAGATACCCACTGTCATATGATAGTTGATTTGATCAAGGATCACACCGTCAGAGACACAATGTCATTTGGAAGCTCTGTTGTCATATGATCTGATACCCAGTGTTGTATGAGTTTTTGGACTGTCATCTAGGAGGTGACCCACTATTGTACGAGTTTCAGTGCCAAGTTTAAATTGTCGTTTCACTTTTTCAGGTAGTTTTCCAGATTTATTTTCCTGATTTGGACTAACAGCTAACATTAACAATTGAAGTTTTCTATTTTTGATTGATTTTTTCTGATTTTGATTGGGAAAAAGTGTGAGAATTGCTAAAAATAGATAATAATCTACTAAGCACATTGTGAGGAATTTAGGTAATCTTCTCAGCTGATAACATTTCAATTTAGATTAAAAAGAACTCTTGCGTGTCAAGCTTGTGTGACCTTTATTGCTTTCATATCACATATTTCATTTTGGGCTATAAAAATGAACATAGATTTTCTTTTTAGCATCTTTGTTACACATAGTAAATAGGCCCTATGAACACTATTCATGGTTCTCAAGAGAGTGGGTTTCCAACGAAACTCTTCTCAATGAAGGAACCCTTGTAGGTAGGGAGGTTACTGAGAGCGTCTCACGTTCTACTAGATTTGTGCGTCTTCAACTTTTGATTGATACATTCTCTCTTCAGAGAGGTTGATAGATCATGAGTGGTTGACATCATAGATCTTTGTGAGATAATCTTGGTCTTAGCATGTCAGATTAATCTGTCTACTTTGTTTGGGTTAAAAGTGAAAAGGCTAGAGGACTATGCTCTACTCCCTTTTTGGGTAGTACCAGAAACTCAGATCCTTGAATTTGGAACTAGTCTCCATGTGGTATATTTTGTGAGTCACCTTTAGAGAGGGTTAACCATAGTGGATGTTCCCTTAATTGGGTCAACCATGTTGATGGAACCTCAAGCGGTAATAGCCATTTTCACCATGGTAGCAGCAACCGCTATATAAATGTCCTTGTGGAGGAAATCTTCACAGGTGTGGTCTCTTGTTGGGCTGTCAGATCTCCCTAGCAGCTCCTGATTGATTAATTTCTCAGATTATGTCAAAACCCCAGTGTGCCTAGATTGGAGTTCACCCTCTTGAGATCACAAAAGTTGTAGAGTCAGATCATTACTAAAAACCCTAGTGAGGCCAAATTTTCATTTTCTAGGAATATGTGCGTTATTGCAAAACTTTTTGGAACATACACTGTTAGCACTCCTAGGGATTAGCACAATTTAGTCACTTGATTGTTCATGCACAGGGTTGCTTTGTCCCTTGTTCATTGTTTTTAGATGTGCTTGAAATCACTTGCTTGCTATTTTGTGTGCTTGTTTACCTATCTGGTTACTAAGAATGAATCAATCCGATACAATCTTAAAATCTGGACAGATAATTTTGTGAACAATCTAAAACTAGAAACCTCAAAAATTGCAAAATTTGATGTCAAACACCTTTCTGGAGTCAAAAGTTGTTTTGTAAAGTCAGAAAGTTGTACAAATTTTGGCTATTGTCATTTCATAACCCCTATATTATCGTATGGTAGCTGGTATATTGTCGTACGAGTTTTGCTACCAGTCAATTCAAAAAAATCAAAAACCTTGCTATCAATTGTCATGTGAGTTTTGAAATATTCATACAAGTTTTTCAATTGTCATTTCATGCTATACCCACTGTCATACGAGCCTATAGAAAGTCATTTGAGAAATTTTGAAAAAATTGCCAGATACCCAACTTTTTCAGCCTATTTCTAGAATCTATCAAGAAAACCACTGTGTCAGGAATAGAGTAGCAACTACTGAGAATCCAATCATTTTCCTAAGGTGGCCTTTTGAATCTGATTTAGCCTTCTGATTAATCAATTTGGGTCTTTATCATCTTGTGTCAAAACCTTGTCATAACTATCAATCTTCAATCCATCTTCAAAACGGCTAAGTGTAGTGAACTTGTGTCCACTATCTTTTGGGAATCTACCCATAAATCTAGGGCATAGTCTCCTTCATTTATGTCTAATCCAAGCTTCAATCAATCAAACCTTGACAAGGTTGCATCATTTGATCTTCTTGAATCAGATCTTTCTTCAGTTGTCTTCATCATATTCTTTTGTTTCACCCAAGGTTAATGGTGGAAACCAGAGCTTCCTCTCACAAGAAATTTGGAGAAGTATCCCATTCCATACCTTTGAATACTCTCCAAGATCCCACTCTTGAGAAACTCTATAATTCTGGTCTTTACGAAGACAATGGTCTTGGCAATTTTTGATTGAAAACTGGTTACATTCCTCCTTCATCAACTCATGGAAGTAATCAACAAACTCCTCCTCAATCTATCCCAGGGAGAAATCCTACCATGTTTGAAGAAGGGAAAAACTTTGGCTCTCAAAGAGCTCAATCTCAACATGGTGTAGATTAGGAACCCACACCTGAAGAAATTTCTCAATATCAAAACGATGATAACTTCAAAAGAATGATGAAGCATTTCTTGAAAGAGGACAAAGAGGCATACTTTTTACAATTAGCTCATCAAGGAGCTAAACTTCCTCCCAACTTTAATGTTGAAGATATCATTACGCATGAGGAAGAAACTCCACTCACAGCTATGATGAAACAGATGCATGCCATGCAAGTCAAACTTAATAAACTTGAGAAAGAAAAGGAACCAAGGAGTTCTCCATGGAGGCCCTATGTCCTTTTCCATTTAACAAAGACTTGTACATGCCACCATTGCTAAAAAGAGTGGAGATGCCTAAATATGATAAGTATGATGGACACTCTGATCCTCAAGATCATGTCAGGGAATTCTATACACAATCTATGGAGTTCATGCATGAACCAACCTATTTAATGCATCTTTTTCCTTGATCTCTGGGAGGAGCAGCCATTCATTAGTTCTTTAGATTGCCTTCTACTATCAAAAATTTTGAGGAGTTGATAAAATTGTTCTATCAGCAATACTCCTACAACATTCAACATCCAGTCACCATGATTGATATTTTCAATCTCAAGCAATATCCAGGAGAACCATTCCTGACATTTCTCAAGAGATGGAGGAAGAAATGATCTCTATATGCCCTATCTATTCTAGAAACTGAGAAACTAGAAATCTTCATCAATAATCTTGTCCCAGAGATCAACTACCCTTTACAAATGCAAGATCATACATCTTTTGATAAGATGGTAGAAAATGCGATCAAAATTGAAAAGGTAGTTGTGAAAAAAGGAGACATCACACTTTAAAAGGACAAGTACGAATCAGGATCCATTTCTAAAGACAAGAACAAAAACTAGATCAAGAATAAAGGCATCATCATAGATGGCATTGTTGATACCATCCATGCCCCATCAAAGGCACCAGCTTTCAATCTAACTATTGGCACCCAAGCCATCAAAGCTTCAGAGCAAAAGGTGCTCGAACCATCTCAAAAGAAGCCATAATACAAATCTTGGTCTGCTGATAATAAATGAAAGTTCACTCCTCTTGGAGAATCTTTACAATCAGCTAGGAGAAATCTATTGGAAATAACATCATCTCTTTACCTGAGATCCGACAATATGATCTTGACCCTAAACCAAAATGGTGGAGAGAGAATGAATTCTATGATTTTCATCAGGGTAAAGGTCACAAAACTAATAACTACTTACGCTTGAAACATACCATTCAAGATCTAATTGATAAGGGAGACATCATGATTGACAATCATAAGAGCAATAATGATTATACAAAATTCACAAAACCATTTCTGAAACATGGTCAAGAAGTTTCATCTTCTCAGCCTAATATGGGGACAAAGGTCAATTATGCTTACCCCGAAAATAATGTTGTTATCAATATGGTTGAACCTTGTCTCTCTAAGCATTGCAATATCATCACAATTGTGTGAAGAGATATAGATCATTCTTCAACAAATGCAGTGACTCGATCACAAGCTCATGCACATCTGAATGGACAAATCCTAGATTCATCAAATGTCCCTAAGATTCCCTTCAATCTTTCTTCCGCTTCCAAATAGAAGGCTACTTCTAAATCTTCCAATCCTGAAGATACGAGGCCAACATCTTATAGCATTGTTCAAAAAATCCAACACACTAATGCAAAAATATCCATGTTTGAGTTGCTTCAGATATCTCCAGCTCATAGAGCTATTTTAGACAAAGCTTTGCTCAGATCTAATGTTCCTGATGACCTTGATTTAGACAAGTTCTAGACTATGGTTGGACATCTTACATCTCCACAATATATCTCCTTTTTAGAGGAAGATGACAACTCCTTGAGTCACCCGCATAACCAGCCCTTGCATATAGAAGTCTTGATCCAGAACTGTAGAGTCAAACATGTGTTGATAGATGGGGGTGCTAGCCTAAAAATTTGTTCTTATAGCTTGGTCACACAATTGGGATTTTCAGAATTGGCTATTGATCCTAGAAAGAAAATAACTATAAAAGCCTATGATGAACAAGAAAGATCTTCTAAAGGCACCATTGTCTTACCTATCAGAGCAGGTCCAGTTATCAAAGATACTATATGTCAAGTTCTTGATCTACCTTTGGCTTACAACATTCTTCTAGGGAGACCATGGATACATGAGATGAAGGCTATTCCTTCTACATTCCACCAATGCTTGAAATTTCCTTATGAAGGAGTAGAGGTCACTATTCCAGCATACATATCCACCACTTGCAATACATTGAAAGAAAGTGTGGATAAACTTGTGCCTAATAACAAAGAATCTTCCATTAAGCCAACAAAAGAAGCATCCACATCTAAAATGGAAGATGTTGCAAAAGAGGTCAATATCAAAGAAAATGGTATAGGAGAATATACTATAGAGCCATTCTTATCTTTGACATCCCTCCCTATCTCACCTAAGTCTTATGGACAATCTTTAAAACAGTCCAAACCAGACTCTAAAGAACCTCTTGAGGCATATAAAAAGAATTTTGTAGCAGAGAAAGTATCTAAACAAGAGTTTGAAGAGGATGAAGCTATGCTTACATGGCTATACAAGGACTCCTAGAGGTCCTTTACCTATTTATAAGACCTTCTCCTCTGACTCCTAGAGGTCCTTTACCTAAATATCCCATTTTAGCTATCAGTTTATCTCTTGGACCATATGCCTTCGAAGGGATTTTAGATACTATGAATGGGGAGCCATTCCAAAAGAAGATGAGCTTATTATAGAGAAACATGTTGATGTTATTCACCAATATGCACCTAAACCCAATGTAAGTCTAGAGTGAAATGATGAACTTATCAAATCTCATCCACCGATGGCTGAATTGGACTACTACAATGACATTGAGCCTATTCATGAATTGAATGTCTTAAGTTGTAATATCACCTTTGAACTTGAGCATCAGGTTAGGACCAATGATGATAGATCCATATCTGTAAACACTATCTCCCAATCTTCCCCCATTTTGACTATTCAACATCCTGAACTTCTTGATCAAACCTCCACAAATTTGAGCCATGGTATTTATACCTTCTCGAATGACTATGCCCTTTCTTGCTACCTCAATGTAGTTGAGCCTATGAGGACTTCCATCAGTGAACCAAGCGTTAGCATGTCAGAGTCGGACATCAAGTATCTTAGTCAAAAATATAAGAATAAAAAGAAAAAGAAAAGGAGTTCTGAGGGTGAAAACCACTGTGTGGTAGTCTCAGAGCCTACAAAAGTAAAAATAAAAGACATATCCAAAGGTGAAAACCTCTCTAGGGTGCCTAAGGATGAGATATTTGATGTCCTTCCAAGTCATTTAGAGGACAGATCTCTAGTTCTAATTGAGCTCACTCAATCCATCAACTTGGGAACAAAAGAAGAACCACAGTTGATCCATGTAGCACAATCTTTATCAGAAGAAGAGAAGCAAAATTTTACTACATTCCTAATAGAAAAGAAGATCAACTTTGCATAGAAATATTCAGATATGCCAGGGTTGGATCCTAATCTTATAATGCATCATTTATCTATAGCTCCAAATGTCAAACCTGTCAAGAAAAAATTGAGAAAGATGCATCCTCATGTTGCACTCTTGGTAAAAGCTAAATTAGAGAAGCTCCTAAAAGCTAGATTTATCTGAGTTATTGATTATGCAGAATGGATCTCTAATATTGTACCCATTTCAAAACCAGAAAAATCTATAAGAGTGTGCATAGATTTCAGAGATGTAAACAAAGCATGCCCTAAAGATGATTTTCCACTACCTAACATTGATATGATAGTGGATATGACTGCGGGCTTTGAGATGTATTCTTTAATGGATGGTTTTTCTAGATATAATCAAATAAAAATTGCTCTAGAGGATCAAGAGAAAAATGCTTTTACATGTGCATGGGGTACCTTTTATTGGAATGTCATGCCATTTGGGCTTAAGAATGCGAGTGCTACATATCAGAGAATTATGACTTTTATTTTTCATGACATGATGCATAGGACTATGGAGGATTATGTTGATGATACTTTAGCAAAATATATGATTAGAGTTGAACATCTAAATGACTTGAGCAAGATACTAGATAGAATGGAAAAATTTAGTCTCAGACTAAATCCTAAGAAGTGTGATTTTGGTGTCACTTCTGGAAAGCTCTTAGGATACATAGTTTCAAAGAAGGGCATTGAAGTTGATCTAGCTAAAGTGAAGGCTATAATGGAGATGCAACCTCCAAAGAATATTAGTCAAATGAGGACATTGCAAGGAAGAGTTCAATCTATCAGAAGATTCATATCACAGCTAGCAGACATATCACAACCTTTTACAAAAACATTACATAAAGGTGTGACCTTTGCATGGAATGAAGAATGTGAGAATAACTTTAATCATATCAAAAAGTATCTATCAAATCCTCCTATATTGATGCCTCCCATTCCAGGGAAGCCTTTGATCTTATATGTCTCTGCTACAAATACATCACTGGGGGCATTGCTAGCACAACATGATGAGAACAAAAAGGAAAGAGCTATATACTATATCATTAGAACATTGGTTGCATATGAGAAGAAATATTCAATGATTAAGAAATCTTGTCTAGCTGTGATCTTTGCATCACAAAAATTGAGACATTATATGTTAGCTTATACCACACATTTGGTAGCTAAAATTGATCCACTCAAGTACCTACTAAGAAAAGCTGCCTTCATAGGTAGATTAGCTAAATGTGTCATGCTCTTAAGTGAATTTGACATTGAATATGTCGAATGAAAAGCTATCAAAGGATAATTTATTGTTGATCAATTAGCAGCTGCACCTATGATTGATGATACACCAATGCAAATGGAATTTCCAGATTCCTCTATCATGACTCTTTCTTCTAGAGAATTGTAGTTATTCTTTGATGGATCCTATACATAGAATGGATTAGGAGAGGGAATATTGTTCATAACTCCTCAAGGATACTCAATCCCAAAAGCATTCAAATTAAAGTTCCCTTGAAGAAACAATATTGCAGAATATGAAGCCCTTTTGAATGGTATGAAAATCACAATTGAGTGGACAGTAACAAAATTACACATTCATGGAGACTCACAACTTGTTATCCATCAAGTCAATGATGTGTACCAAACTAAAGATGAAAAGCTCGTACCATACAAGAGAATGGTAGATGATCTAAAGAAGTATTTCATATCTATCACATTTGAGCAAATACCTAGAATAGAGAATAAGGCTGTCAATGTAATGGAAACACTATCTACTTTATTACAACAGCCTGAACATGAGCTACGCTATGAGTTCCTGGTGGAAGCACTATCTTATCCTGGATATGATTCCCCTGAAACCTGCATGATCTACACTATTGTTGGTCATGATTCTTCCAAATATAAAAACCTATTTTCCTATCTCCAAGACCAAATCATTCCCGATACCTTCAACAGCCATGAAAAGAGATACCTTATCTATAATGCCTCTTGATATGTCATCATTTGTCATGATCTATACAAATGAGGTCTAGATGGTATGCTACTTAGATGTTTAGAATGAGAAGAGTCTCAACATGTGTTAGAAGAAGTCCATGATGGTATTTGTTGGTCACACTCAAACGGTTTAACACTAGCTCAAAAACTTATTAGGGCTGGGTACTATTGGCCTGAAATGGAGAAAGAGTCTATCAAGTTTGCTAAGAACTGTCAAAAGTGCCAAGTGCATGGCAACTTAATTCATGCTCCAGGGAGAGATCTAATTCCCTTTACTACACAAAGTCCTTTTCATCAATGGGCCTTTGATCTTATAGGAGCTATACATCCTCATTCTTCTAATGGACATACCCATATAATCACAGCTACATATTATTTTACAAAATGGGTAGAAGCAGTCCCTTTGACACAAGCAACTAGAAAGAAAATATCTATGTTTATATTGAACTATATCATATGCAGATATGGGATACCTCACTCCATAATCACAAATAATGGTGGACAATTCAAGAACAAAGATCTAGATGACTTATGTGCTAAATTCAAGATTACACAACATTGATCATCTATCTACTATCCTTAAGGGAATGGACAAGCAGAGGCTTCTAAAAAGAATCTATTGAAAATCTTGCACTGTATAGTTAATAAAATAGGAAGAGACTAGAATCTCATGATCAATCTAGCTCTTTGGGCCTATAGAACAAGTATCAGAATGCCCATTGGGGCTACACCTTTCACTTTAGTTTATGGGTCTGAAGCGATACTATCTATTGAGGTTGAAATGCCATCACTAAGAATCAAAATGCATGGTCTAGTAATTGATGATGACTACAAAGTGTCTAGGTTGCAAGAACTTGAACTACTAGATGAGTGTAGATAAGCAGCGTATGATCATCTTAGAGTATATCAAAAGTGAATGTCTAGAGGTTACAACAAGAAAGTTAGACACAAAGAATTTTAGGTTGGTGATCTAGTCTTGAGAGAAAATCCAAAAAATCAATCACATAGAGAACGCAAGGGGAAGTTTGAACCTAATTGGCTAGGTCCCTTTGTTATCACTACTAATTTTGGCTCTGGTGCCTATCAACTCTCAATGACTGAAGAAGAACAGCTCTGAGAACCAATCAACATTCTCCATCTGAAGAAATTCTATGCCTAAGGCATTCAGTCTATGGTAAAATGTCCTGAAAAAAATCATAAAAATCAGAAAAAGTCTTGAAAAAATGAACATCTTGATGAAAACCTAGCAATAGGTGCCTTGATTCACAAAAAAAGTAAAAATACCAAAAATATCAAAAAAAAAATTGAAAAATGAAAAATACAAAAAAATGAGAAAAAGAAAAAGTGCCTTGGTGAAAACTTGGAAATAGGCACCATGGTAGCAAAAATAGAATCTTTGCCAAGATGGTGAAAACTTGGCAAATGGGCGCCACTTGTTTCAAAATGCTCCATCTATCAGCACAATCTTGGTCTTTCCCAGCTTTCAGTCTTGCTTTAGTTTATACATATCTCCTAGTTTGTTTCTGCATTCCTCTTTTCAATAAGTCGGTCTGTACACCAATCAGCTCAAACGTCTGTATCTTATCACTACTTAACACTTGGGGCAATCAATGTCATATCTAATGGTCTCCAGTATATCTTAGATGAGTCATATCTAGTCAAGGTCCTTTGAAGCTTCATTTGAGTTAGTCAGTCAGTCTCATCTCCAGAAAGGATTTTTGCATCTACAACAAATGTAATCAAACATCAAACTCAAACTGAAAACAATCTATGCTTTTAACATGCTTTTATCTCCTTGTATGCTTACTGATTCACATTGAGATTTTTGCATATTATGTCCTTTCGAGCTCTTCGATGATGTCCTTTACAGGATTTAGAGAGTGATGACTGGGGGCATAATCTTTTCTTTGTCTTCTACTTGTATGTGAAAATCTAACAACTTTGAAAATTCTAGATTGAAATGGTGTTTGACTGTAAGAGCCTCTATCTCGAATTGGATGGTGATACGTACCTCGACCATTGATACCCAAAAAATCCAAGGAAGTTTGATCTAACTATTGTCTTTTTGAGTGAGTTCTTTCTCCTACTGTGAAACACAATTTTACCTAAGGATGTGAATGATAAAGGGTCACTGTGGGTAATTCACATGGGATTTAGAATGATCTCTTGAGTGTTTGATGTGTTTGTAATGCAAGACATATTTAGGTCATCATGATGTTTATGTTTTGATGCTTATACAAATTGCTATATCAAAATGGACATGATATTCAAGTCATCTTGGCATTTGTGCCTTGGTGCTTATATCTAATCTGACATTCTGAAAATAAAATCAATATTCATATATCTATGGTTGATTGACTAGTGGATGTTGTATTGATTCCTGCGCATACAAATCAATATTCATATGTCTATGGTTTCATAACTAGTGGGCATTGTATTGATTTATCCGGTTACCTAAAAATTCAATGATGAGAATGACCGACACATGATCAGTGACTAGGTCCTAGGTCTTAGGATGCATTTCATTCTACATGTCTCTTTGCATTTTGCATGTTTGCATGATCTCATAATGGTTGGCTAGACTTCAATGCTTAAATGATTCTTCTAATTTCATCTTCAAATCTAACAAGAGCTAAATCTCACACGAAGGTTCCTCCAATGAAACAACAAGTAGAATCCTTTTTCGGGATCAAAATTAAAATCTGCGATCATTCATATTATTAACTACTTGCATAATCAACCTTCTATCATCACATAAATCTATAATTCAACTTAACTGACTATCTTACATCAAACTATCAAAATTTCAACTTGGTCAACTATGGTCAACTCATGGTTTAACCTAGTCAAACTTGGTCTTCTGGACCTTCAAACGATGCATAATGCATTCTCAAACGTGTTTAACCACTTCTCAAATCACTTTATTTATTTATTTAATTCATAATTAATTATGCACATCCAAAAAAGTAGTTAAAAATAAATCAAAAAATTAATTCAAGTTGTTTTAAAAATAAACTCAACTCTCTTTTGAGTTAAAAGATGATCTCAACTTCTGATTTAAATCAAAAAACTATTTTTGCATAATTTTTTGTGAGTTAACTATCTTTAATTCCTTGTTGACTCAAAAATCAACTAGACTGATTTATGGATTTTTCCATGCATCCCCAAAGCCTTGGATTTCTATAAAATCAAGGCTTCAACTCTTCACAAATCATCTCATAATTTGCAAACTTATGTTGGCGAATTGATATCTGAAGAATTGAAGCTTCTTTTGCGAATCAACAACTTTTTTGAGATCATTCATATTTAGCATATCATTGTTAGATTAATTGTATTGCATATCAATTTTTCATATAGATTAGATTTCATATCATTTCTCATCTTATTGCATAGAAAAAACCAAAAATATAGATTAATTTGCATCTAATTCATATCTAGATTTTGCATTCAAATCTTTCATTTAGGTGTCATCAAGGTCACTGATCTTGGTCCAATCTGAGAATACATACTCGCATCTACTAGAAGGCAGTAAATCACGTGGTTAGATTAGTTTCCATTTCACTGCATGATTTTGATTTCATCTAACCTCTAATGTTTTACTAAATTGTTGTGTCTACAGCTAGGTACAAAATTCACACACACACTAGAGAGTTTAACACCTTTTGTGAAGAAAATGGCATTAAGAGACAGTTTTCAGCCCCTAGAACACTTGAACAAAAAGGTATTACAGAAAGAAGAAATAGATCAATGACTGAAGTAGTAAGAGCTATGTTATTTGAAAATGATTTGGCAAAGATATTCTAGAGAGAAGCAATGAACACAATAGTGTATACAATGAATAGAGTACAAATCAAAGCAGACACATACAAAACACCCTATGAATTATTGTTTGGACATGCACCCTTAGTTAACTATTTTAGAATCTTTGGAAGAAAATGTTATATAAAAAGAGATGATGATATTGGAAATTTTGATCCTAGAAGTGATGAAGGTATATTTCTTAGATATTCTTTGAAAAGCAAAGCCTATAGATGTTACAATAAAAGAACTAAGACTATTGTTGAGAGTGCAAATGTTAAAGTTGATGAAAAGTTCAAAATTTAGGAAAGAATGCTAGATTATGAATCAGATGAAGAAGCTCATCCTAAACCTAACACTGGATCTACTAAATTATTTTATGAAACTGACAGTGATTTGTTGAATGAGAGCCACAGTGAAGTCATTGAAGAACTTACACCTGAAGTGAGATATGAGACAGTGACACCTAACAAGAGTTTGTCAAGAAATCATCCTATTGGACAAATTATTGGAAGCATCAAAAGAGGAGTTCTAACTTGGAATAACGTACAAGAATAGTTATGTTTGATTTCTCAAATTGAACCTAAAACTACTAGTGAAGCTTGTGAAGATGAAAGTTGGACTAATGCTATGAAAGAAAAACTAGATCAGATTGAAAAGAACAAGACATGAGAATTGGTCCCTAGACCTAAAGACAAGAATGTTATTGGAACTAAATGGGTATTTAGAAACAAGATGAATGAACAAGGAGAAGTAGTAAGAAGCAAAGCAAGATTGGTATGTAAGGGATACTCATAGCAAGAAGGAATTGACTATGAAGAAACCTTTGCACCTGTTGCAAGAATTGAAGTAGTGAGAATGTTTTTGGCTTATGCAGCTTACAAGAAATTCAAAGTATATCAGATGGATGTGAAGTCAACATTTCTGAATGGAGAATTGGAAGAAGAAGTCTACATTGAGCAGCCTTAAGGTTTTCCTTTGACTCAAGAAGGAGACATGGTATGTAAACTGAAGAAAGCTTTATATGGACTAAAACAAGCACATAGAACTTGGTATGCAAGATTGGACAAGTATTTGTTAAAGTTGGGATTTACAAAAGGAACAATTGATAGAAATCTGTACATGAAAGAAATTGAAAATGGTTTGTTGGTTATAGTTATTTTTGTTGATGACATTATTTTTGGAGGAGAAGATGAAGCTAGTGACAAATTTGCTGATGAAATGAATACTGAATTTGAAATGAGTATGATTGGTGAAATTAAATACTTTTTGAGATTGCAGATAATACAGAACAATGACGGTATCTTTGTAAGTCAGACAAAGTACCTAAATGACTTGTTGAAAAGATTTGGAATGGAGAACTGTAAACCAGTTGGAACACCTATGGTGACTGGACATAAATTATCTAGCACAGATGAAACACTGACAGTTGAACAGAATTAATACAAATCTATGATTGGAGGATTACAATATTTGACTCATACAAGACCTGATATAGCACATTCAGTTGGAATTGTAGCAAGATTTCAAGTTGAACCTAGAGAATCACATTATGCAGCAGTAAAGAGGATATTGAGATATTTAAGAGGCACAATGGACTATGGATTGTGGTATGAAAAATTTGATGACTTTACCCTATGTGCATATATAGATGCTGATTGGGGAGGTAATGTTGATGATAAGAAAAGCACCAGTGGTGGAGCATTTTTCCTTGGAGGAAGATTGGTTTCTTGGCTAAGCAAGAAGTAGAATTGTATCTCACAAAGCACAACACAAGTAGAATATGTAGCAACAACAAACAATTGTAACCAGATAATTTGGATGAAGCAAATGCTGAAGGATATTGGAATAAAGTTTGTTGAACCTGTTGTCATACATTGTGACAACACCAACACAATTAGTATGTCTAAGAATCCTGTATTACATTCTAAGACAAAGCATATAGAGATCAAGTATCATGTTGTAAGAGAGAAAGTTGCTGAGAAAGAAGTCAAACTTGAGTACATAAGTACAAAGGAGAAGATAGCAGATATATTTACAAAGCCTTTGCCTAAGGATACATTTGAGTATCTGAGAGGTATGGTTAGGGTTATGCCCTAGCCTACTTTTGAGAAGTGATGCAGTTGGTTGCATCCATCCAGTGGTATATGCACCTTATCTTTTTTTCTGGACTGGATGTTGGTACTTCCTCTATGGGGGAGTATGTGTATCTGAGCCGAGTCATGAGGACTCTAGTGAATGTATTTTCTAAATAGTGTCTTTTGACATTGGAGTTGTTGTTGACATAATGATGAAATTTTTATCATTGATGTCAATGGGGGAGAAGTATACATGAAAAACTATCTAAAACATCTGTTAGAGAGAACTGAATAAGAAAACAAAGCAAGATTTGATTGATGAAGAAGACTTGAAAGCATTTTCATAGCAACAGTATTGCAATATTGGATGTTTTTTCATCTATGTTGCCATCAATGCCAATGGGGGAGATTGTTAGGAATGAATGCTAAATTTTTGGCAGCCATTCTGTAGCAATTTTTGTTGCATTCATGACTATGATTGTCATTGATGTCAACATAGTGATTTACTAGAGACTTGCAGAGAAGTAGACAGAGTTTGAATTAGCGCATGTGGGATATTGTAGTTAGAGATATGCAACGTTGAGGATATATTCTTTGATATATTATATGTCTATGGTTAAGAGCACAAATAGTAATTCATTTATTCATGGAAGTTATGAGCATTTTGGTGGAAGCAGTATTCAAGCAGTGTTCCTGAGTAGCAGTTTGTGGAAATTGGATGATATCTCTTAATCAACATAGAATCTAGTTTTGCACAGTTAAAGGGAAGTTGAAGACACATTGATAGTGATGTGGATGATAGCACAAACTTTGAGGTCATATGAGTGAAGAATTATTGTATTTGGAAGCTGACAATTTTGTGTAATTTTGATGTAGCATGTGGAAACTTTTATTTTGTAATTGTATGCCGACTCATTTGTAATTATTTGAGTGTGGTATAAGGAAGGAATTTTTTCCTTATTTTATGATGAGATTGAAAGAGATGATGAGGATATAGTGTATGAATATGAAGTGAAGAAAAGAGCTAAATGTGAAAGTGAATTTGTGAAGGAAGACATGCAAAGTACAGAGATCTGAAATTGAGATCTGATGTAACAGTGAGTGCGGTTTGGCATAGTCAGAGAAGAGGTAACATATTATTCTATTGAGTAATATAAAGATTATTTAGATAGTGTGTTCAATGATCTTACCCTGAAGCTATTTGGGCAATGGGTCCTTCTATCTTCCATAACTCTTAACAGGGTTAGAATATTTTAATAGGGATTCAAAATCTCCCAATAGGGATTCATATGTACTGAATATATTTCATAAGACTCCTAACAAAGTCCATCCTTTCACAAGGAATATTCATATTAGTGCATCTTTTGTGGGCATCATTCCCACCATGGTTTACTCTTTGATCAAGAGGTTCCCTAGTCAACATATCTTGTGTCATTGTGTTATTGTGTATGAATATCTTTCTATGGTTGGTAATTATATTGCTTACATGGTTTAATGCTGTTGAAGTTGATAAAAGTTATAATTATCTGATAACTGATTCAGCCCCCCTCTCAATTATCTTGGTGCACTTTACTTTCTAATAGGTATAAGATGAACTAGGATATCTGGATGCTAGTAGTGAGGATGAGTGGAATTGTTTCAACCCACTTTGTGAAGTATTCTATTGCTATTATGATATATTTATTTCCATCTAAGGAAAGGGGAGTGATTAACCCAATGAGTTCAAAGCCCCAACATAAAAAGGGCCATGGTGGTGCAATGGGATGCAAGTCTTGTGATGGAGCATGAATTAAATTGGCATGCTGCTGACATGGTAGACATTTCTTGATGAACTCACAAGCATCATGTTCTATTGTGGGCCAATAATTCTTGATTTGAAGCAACTACTTTGCTAGTACCATGCCACTCATGTGGGCATCGTAAATTCCAGCGTGGACCTCTTGTAAAGCCAGGATGACCTTGTTTGAATCTAAACACCTAGAGAGGATGTTATGATATCCTTGATAATAAAGGGTGTTGGCTACAAGAGTGTAGTGGGAAGCTCTACAAATTAAGTTTTGGCATTGGGTGTTGGTGAGATGGGGAGACATGATACTATTTTTAATATATGCATGGATGTTGTGGTACCATGGGGACTGAGGACCAACCAAGACACACCATTTCTACATTGGTGTTCTCATAAGAAGTTGTGTGTAGCTTCTCGACTAAGAACTCATATTGCGATGAGTCCTGAGGGATTTCCAATAAGGATCCGATGGTTTCCATTGCATCGACCACTTTGTTATGAAGCCTTGGTATCTACATGAATTATAGACTTGTCATCCTTCATTTGGATTTCATCTAGGACTTGCTTGATTATGAGTTGTGAATCTCCAAACACTTGTAGTTTTGTGATTTTCCACTATATGGCTATTTTGAGTCCTAAGATGAGCACCTCATATTCTATAATGCTATTGGTGTAAGGAAATCCTAGTTTGAATGATTTGGGGATATAGTCACCTTGAGGTGTGATGAATAGGATTCCTCCCCTTGATCCATGCGATGTGTAGGAGACATCAAAGTATAGCTTCTATATCGGATATTCTTCAATCATACATAGATTCTAATCAGGAAATTCCATGATTAGTGGGTATGCATCCACCAGGGGTGCTTCTACTAGTTGATAAAAAATTACTTGTCCTTTGATTTCTTTCCAATCTATGTACTGGATGTCAAACTCGCTGAGTAGAATGACCCATTTTTCCATACGACCTGTGAGAGTTGTCTTGGATAGTAGATAATTGAGTGGGTCCACCTTTGAGATGAACTTGATTATGTGGATAAGCATGTAATGTCTGAGATTTTGGGTGGCAAAGACCACTGGAAGGCATGCTTTCTCCATTGGTGAATAATTGAGCTCATAGTCAACAAGAGTTCAATTGATATAATAAATGGCTCTCTCTTTGCTGTCATCATCATGATGTGCCAATAATACCCCCAATACTGTAGTGGTTTCTGAGATGTAGAGTATGAGAGGGTGTCCTGAAACTGGTGGTACAAGGATGAGAGAGTTGGCCAAATATTCCTTTAGCTTCTCAAAGCTTCTCTAATATATAGGATCCCATTTGAAGCTTGTGTCCTTGCAGAGCAGTTGCGTGAAAGGTTGGCACTTGTCTACCAACTATGATATAAATTGATGCACTAATTGGAGCTTTCCTTTTAGGCTCCTAAGTTGCTTGAGTGTTCTAGGAGGAGGTATTTCTGTGATGGCTTTGACCTTTTTGGGGTCAATCTTTATGCCGCGTCATGATACTATGAAGCCCAAAAGCTTTCCAAATGTTACGCCAAAGACACACTTATTTGGATTGAACTTTAAGCCATAATGATGGAGACGATCAAGGACACTTTCAAGGATGTCTAGGTGTTCACATAGTGTCTTAGATTTTGCAAGAATATCGTCCACATAGTCTTCTAGGATTTTGTGTATCATATCATGGAAGATGGCTATCATTGCTCATTGATAGGTAGCTCCTGCATTATTTAGCCGAAATGGCATCATGTTGTAGCAAAAGGTACCCCATGGTGTTGTGAGTGTTGTCTTGTGCTAATCTTATTCTTCTATTCAAATTTGATTGTAGCCTAAGAAGCCATCCATGGGTGACAACCTCTCATGGCCTGCTATAAGATCTACTATCATGTCTATGTTAGGTAGCGGGAAATCATCCTTGTGACATGATTTGTTCAATTCCCTGAAGTTTGTGTAGATTATTATCTCTCCTGAAGGCTTAGTGAAAGGCACCATGTTGGAGATCCACTCTAAATAATAAATGGCTTTGATGATTTTGGCTTGTAGCAGTTTCTCCAATTCTGCCTTAACTAATAGGGCTTTCTTAGGATGCATTTTGCGTAGCTTCTACTTTACTAGCTTGGCATTAGGGTCCACTGCAAGATTGTATACAACTATATTTGGATCAAGCCTAGGCATGTGTGCATACAACCATGCAAAATTAGTGGTGGCTTCTTGGAGAAGCGCAGTGAGAGCCATTTCTTCACCCTCAGTTAAAGATGCTTTGGAACTCATTGATATGCATGACACTTGGTTGATCCCAATCTATGAGTTCTGGATGGATGAGGGGAAGTTCTATGATGTTAATGGCAAGTTGATGGAGGACACAAGTGCCCAAGAGGGTAACATCATCAAAGATGTCTTCATAGGATTTCTTGTCTTCCTCTTCAGGGATGTCTTCGATATCTACAAGGTCATCCTAGCTATTCAAAAGGGGAACGTTGGGCATGTTGGTGCCCCCAATTGTGGTATTGGGTTCTTGTATACATAGGCAAGGGGTCTTAAAGCCAAGACCTTGATGATTTGGATTTTTCAAGGATGTGATTGGATCTTTGTTTCCACTTTCTTGTGGTCCTAGACCACCACCTTGGTATTTCCATTACTCTGTGATGTTCTTGTGTGATGCTGGATATTTTTCTTTAAAGTAATTGAGGAGTTTAGTTTTAGGAGGTGAGGGATCTCTGTACAACCCTTGATTGATGTCAAGGTCCATCTCAAGGCTATCTATATTTCCATGGGAAACAAATGTTAATGGCCCTAATTGCTTAATTTCATGATTGGCTTGAGTAGGCTTACTTTGGTGACTTGGGTACCCTTGTGTATGTGGATCCAGAGGTAAGGCCCCTACTGAAAATGCATCAGTTAGGCTATATTCACCACAACCTTGGTTGTTGATCTTGATGGAAGAGAGACTGGAGGTAAGGATAGTCTCTAGATCGCTATGCGATTGGGATGAGATGGTGACATACATGCCAATTTTAGTTCTAGGACAATGAGTGTAATTAGGGAATGATGATTCCAATGCACGAAAGCATGCAAAGGGTTGGGGGTCGACATGGATGGTGATCTCAGTGCCCTGATGCAGAAATTTGATGCATTGGTGATAACTAGATGGTACAAATTTTATGGAATGGATCCATGACCAGATGAGGAGGATGTTATAGGGTAGATCAAGATCAAAAACATGGAAGATGCTATCTTGAGTTGTAGGGCCTATCTTGATAGGAAAAAGAATGGTACCTTTAGAGGTACGCTCCAACTTATCATATGCCTTGATGGTGATGACATCATGTGATATGTTAGCCTCTATGAACCCTATTTGCTAAATGTACTTTAGAGTACACAAATTTAGAGCTAATCCATTATCTATCATGACACTTTTAATGGAAAAATATCTATCATGACACTTTTAATGAGATTGTGGTCAGGCACAACAACTGTTATATCAAATGGATTGAAGGAAAGAGCATATGATATTGATAAATGTCCCACAAGGTTCTCAAACTAGATGGTATTTATGTCTATAGAGACATGTCCTTCTTGGAGGGCCTAGTTGAGGATTTCTTGATGGATGGGTGAAGTGCAGAGAAGGTCAAGGATGGATATTTGGGCAGGTTTATTCCCAAGGTGTTCTAGAAGATTGTATTGGGCATTGTGAGTTGGCCTTGGATTAGCATCGACGATAGATATTTGGCCTCTATGGGTGGTAACAACACTAACTATCTCATCCCTTAACATGGATGAATTGACTGTGGGATCAACTTGGGTATGCATCCAACAAATTTATCATAGCTAATATGGGTAGTAGTATAGTCTTTATGGTCAACATGGTCTCCTTTCTTGCCTTTACCTTGGTTCTGGGGTGGAGGATTGGCATTGACCTGGTTCTTCCCAGCATTGTGTTGATGGAACACATTATGATAGATCTGTAGATTGGCATTAGGAAAGGTTTAGGATGGGGTGTCCACTTGGATCTCCTTTCTATCAATGAGATCTTGGATATAGTGCTTTAGTTTCATGCACCTTAGGGTTGCATGTCCTTTAACATGATGATAATCATAGTACTCATGATATTTATACCATTTGGGCTTGGGAGTTGCATTATCAAATTGCTAGGTTGGTGAGTAAGTGATTAGGTTGGACTTGGCCATTCAATGAAATATTACTTCAAGTGGTTCACCAAGAGGGGTGAAGGTTCACTTTTGGTGAGTCTGGACTCGAGGCCTTTCCCGATTTGGAGTAGTGGATATGGAATTGGCCTGATTTTCTTGGTTGCCTTGGTTTGCTTGCTATTGATAATTCTGCATAGGTTGCTGAATAATTTGGGCTTGTTGTTGTTGATATGCAGTAGTTTGTGTAGGACCAGCCACAATGATTTGGACATGCTTGGTGTCAGTGGCTCCATCAGTAACAACATTCTTGTTTCTATTCTAGTAGCAATGTTTTTCATTACTGGGCTTGCTATGGGAATCATCCTTGTAATGCTAGATTTTTCCTTCATCTAAGAGACCTCTTTCAATATCTATCCCTTTTCCTTTGATGTCTTGTTATGTTTGAATTTAGTTCATCCTCATGAAGTGGGATAGTTTGGGATGTAGGTTATCAATAAAGACCTTCGTAAGGTTTTTCTCAAGGGGTTGATATGATAACCTGGTAGTGAGGTTCTGCCATCATTATAGGTAGTTGGCTAGGGTCTCACCTCCTTTTTTATTTGAGTTGAAAAGGTCTAACATGGACAAATCATTCTCAATGTTATGGGCATACTGAGCAACACACTTCTCAGAGAGTTTGGTGAATGTTGTGATTGTCCCATAGGGTATCTTGTAGAACCACTCAATAGAAGTTCCTCCCAAGCTTTTGGAGAATAAGTGCATAAGGAAATTATAACTATAGGCCACTTCTTGAAATTCCATATAGAACTCCTATACATGACTGACGGGATCTCCTGTCCCTTGATATTTATCAAACTTAGGTGTCTCAAAGTGTTTGGGAAAGGGGATTGCTATGATTGATCTATCAAAAGGATAGGGACAGACCTCATTAAACTTGAAGGCCTTGCTCTCTATTTTGGCCTTAAGCTCTTTAAAAGTGTTCTTCATCTCTTCCCACTCGACATTGATTGGCATTGGAGTGGGTAATCCCATTGGAAAAGGATCTGATGGTGCTGGTGAATAAGGATGATTTTGTGGTGGATATTGTGGAGTGGGGTGTGGAGACTACCCAGTAAGATAGGCGGATTGGAATGGATGTTGGGGTGATGGTTGCTGGGGATGATATTATTGCTGAGGTGTGGGAGCATATTGTTGTGGAGGATATTGAATGGCTTGTTGCTAGGGTACGATGGGATTTTATTGCTGTGATGGATAAGAGGATGCTTGTTGTTGCTGGGTGATAATGGGATGTTGTTGTTACTGCACTGGGAAGTATTGCTATGGTGGAGAAGACTAATGGAATGGTGTAGCTTATTGATAGGATTGACCTTGGTGCACTTGGATTTGTTCTCAGCTGATGTAGGTGGGATGCATTCCTACATTTCTTAGGGGTGGAATAGACATTGGGAAGCTAGTGATAGGAGGTGGTTGCACAAGGAAGCTGGTGAGATGAGATGAACTTTGCTATTGTGGTGGTGGAACTATTTGAGAAGTAGTGGTTGGTATAGATAGATGGTTGGTGTATGAAGGAAAGGATGAAGCTAGCAGAGGTTGCAATTATTGTTGTTGTGTTGCTTGATGGAAAGTAGCTTGTTGGCTTGTAGGCATGGATATATGGGATTGGGTTGGTATATCTAGAGCTTGCATTTTTGCTTGAGTGAGGCCCCAACAAGAATCGGTTCATGGTGGGAGTTATGATGCGGAGGATGTAGAAGTGATGATGGGAGTCTGGAATGTGAATGGGGGATTTTGAGGGGCCATGAAGGGCATCCCTATTGTCAAGACATTCTGTTGGGCTTGTGTGTGAGCAATGAAAGGTGGAGGTGGAATGTGTGCTTGGGTGAATGCTTGTTGGGGGGTGGAAGAAGATGCTTGTGTTCCAAAATAGGAGGGATATGGAGTATGATTGATAGTATGATAAATAAGTTAAAATGTAGTGGAGGGGTGTGTGATGGAAAATGTTATGGACATAAAAATTAAATAAAACAAAAATACTTATCTTGAAAGGAGGTTGATGTAGAAATCACTATTTTCTGATGTCTGTGCACAGTTTCAGGAAATTCTGCAACCTACTCCAGACTGGAAATGCTGAGACAGAGAAAACACATAAAAAATTTGTCCTTCTAAGGTCAGGTCAACTTTGACCCAGATAGCGGGGCACAATCTTATGCTGGGGTACAATCTTACCCCCCACTAAAGGTCATCCCTGACCTAAAACCACTTTGACATAAATTTTGTTCGTGAATCCTAAAAATTTGCAGAAAAGGGTATCTAGATCTACACTTCAATTTGCTATTTTGTACCTACACTTGAAATAAAAATGGTTTTTTTGTTTAGATGAGGGGTTTGCCTTGGTTAAACCTTAGTTTGGAATCAACCTTAATAATGGAATCTAAATAGAGAATGCTAGCAAGTAGTAGAAGTAGATATAACAATGAAGCTATGATATTCAATAGTGTTGGCAATTTGGCTGAGTTAGATACTTAGATGTTGTCATTATGGAAACATATGATCTACATGAAGATCACATATGACAAAGAGCAAGTATGTCTGAGCGCAAAGCAAAATTGTCTAAGTATGAGATAATATTTTTCCAGTGTACTCGGAGATAGTTTTGATTAGCAATGATGATTGGAGTAAGTTCAGTGCTTGCGCACTTGAAAATAGATACTATGATGACTTTAGAAGACTCACCTAAGAGCACAACTCAGTATGACATGTACGGAAGTAGTTATGACAATTTTACCAGAGACAGTGTCTAGCCGACAGGACATAATATGAAGAAAAAATTGGTAAAGAGTTAAGGGATTATTTTGTTTATCAAAATAATATCTTAACAATATAAAGGGGTGACATCCGAGATGTTAACCCTTGGGTAAATATGTATTTTGTATAATGTTTTTGTTAAGCTGACTGTAAGAGTTATTAGCCTTAATAACTTGTATAAATATGAGGCATTTGTAAATGTGAAAAATACAAGCAATTGTAATGATATAGATGGTATAGTGAACATATAGCGAAGAAATATTGATGCAAAGTTGTGAAAGCAAGAAAGAAGTATAAGGTTATGTACCTTGCCATAAGTTGTAATTAGTAATCATTGTACATTACTTGTTTAGGCAGTGGGCTCATCTAGTAATCATATTTTGTACTACCAACTCTTAGCAGGGTTGAGGCTTCTAACAAGGCCTAAAGTCCCTTAATCAGGACTGAGACACTATATGCATGTAATAGGATCCTAACAGGGTCAACATCCTTAACAAGATACTTTTGATTAGTGGATCTTTGTGGGTACCATTCTCACTAGGGTTTTCCCTTGGCTAGGGTTTCTTCGAGAACAAATCAGGTGTTATGAGTTCATTTTCTTTACTGTTATACATATTATTTAGTTTACTATGTTATGCATGTATCAAGTTAATCTATTATATCCATAATTAGGCAAAAATAAAAGTTTGTAGAATACTGATTCACGCCCCCCCTCTTAGTATTCCCTATTTCTAACAATTGGTATCAGAGCTTAGTCACTCAGAAAAGAATCATTCAAGGAAATCCTAGTAGCTTGAGTAAGATCTCTATGAATATGGATCAGCTACAAAAGAATCTTGATGAAGCTCTTGAACAGATTGATATGCTTACTGAAGAAAGAGACTCCCTGAAAGGAAAATATGAAGATGCAAAGAACCTCATTGAGAAACTAAAAAATAAGTTGGAAGATCTGAAATCAAAAAAGGAATCTAAAATTCAAATTGAAGATTGTGATGACAACCTGGAAAAAGAAAATGAGATCCTTAAACATGAACTAAAGTTAGTACATCTAAAGTTGAGTTTGAAAGATGGAAATAGCAAGAATGAAGTAAATCTGAAATCTAAGAATGAAAATTTGAAATCTGAGAAAGAAGATCTAAAATCTAAACTTTGTGAAGTGACATCCAAACTTGAGAAAACCAAATTGCAGTATGTGATGAAGGGTGCTCCCCTTAATACCACAAACACATAACAGAAATAGAGAAACAACAACAATTTGCAAGAATAGAAAATGGGCTTCTTATTATCTCCACAAATGTGGAATTACAAACTTTCAGAATTACAATATGCAAAGCCACATGGGCATTTCCCTTACAATATTATATAGGACAAAGCCTCAAATCAATACCTAGAACTCTCCCAAACTGCCCTAGACAACACTACGACCTTCCTTATATAGGCAATTTTCCATCGTCTAGGAAGGTTCCAAAATTTTAGCCAATAAGGCCGACGAAACTTAGAATTATTTTATTTTACAATTTATTACATCAAAGTTGGCTCAAATTTTTTTTTGAAAACCAAACAAAATTTTGATGGAAAATCATTTTCCACCATTTCAGGTGACCCAACTTTTGGAGACCATAAATCATCACCCGTTGACCTGATTGACTATTATGACCCCATTTTGAAAAGGGTGTGAAGTGCTCTACAACACTTGAATCAAGCAAGCTTCATTTAGCCAAAGTTTCAACCTCATCCAGGGCCTCTAAAGCCTTCAAAACTAAGTTCAAAGTTTTTGTACCCTACTGCCAATACCGAAAATCTTTAATATCTACAAAGCTAGACTTTATCTATCAGTGAAACTTTACTGGCAGGCTGATATGACCAAAATGAACCTCCCAAGAAGAAAATAGACCATTGTAAGCTCGAACAAAAAACTTACTAAAAATAGTAAATTTCCAAAAACATAACAACTCTGCACAAGATAGCCCTTATTGAAAAGAAACTAGAAATATTTTTGGGTGATGCAAGATTGCTCTTACACCTAGGATGCTCCTGCATTAGACACCCGGGGTAATTTGAGAAGTGACCCCATCACATCTCAGGTGTGAGTAGGAAAAACAAGGTAGTCAAACTCCTCCCTTGTCAGCCATGATGAATCTTCAATAGGTCATCCTTTCCATTTGACCAGATATTCTTCATATGTCCTGTTCCTTGTGCTTTTGCCAACATGACTATCCAGTATGTCCTCAATCTCCTTGGTAGTTGAAATAGTTGCTAGAATACTCCATTGTGCTATTGTGATCTCATCTTCAACACCTCCCTCATGATACTTTGTCAGATCTGAAATGTTAAACACTAGTGAAATATTCAGCTCAGTAGGCAATTCTACCTCATATGCATTTCCTGAATCATGCTTCTTTAGTATCTTACATGGCCCAAAATTCTTCATTTTAAACTTGTTATATGTACCAACTGGAAATCTTTCCTTCCACAAATGAACCATGACTTGATCTCCAACCTAAAATTCCTTATGCCTTCTTTTCTCATCTGCCTTAGCCTTATACTGCGCATTCATCTTGGTAATATGTTTCCTCACCTCCTCATGGATGTTCTTCAAATGTTCCACAAAATCCTTAGCTTCAGCACTACTTATTTCTCCTTTATCTATCTTTCTCAACTCAGATGTATTTCTTGGACTACTTCCATATACAATCTGTGGATGATGTGATGAACTAAACTTCAAATCTGTCTTCAACTCTTCACTTTCTGCTAGTGTCATTCTATGTGCTACCTTATTTGGAAAAATGGCTCCTGGAATCAAGTCTATTTGATGACTGATCTTTCTTACTAGTGGTAATCCATCAAGCACATTATCATATACAATATCCTGAAACTCATTCAATAATTTTGCAACTTCTACAGGTACATCTTCTACTTCCTCTTTCCCAGCCTTTGGAATTAAGGTAAAACACATATGCTCATGCCGCATACCATCTAAGAAATTTCCTCTATCAACAAAAGTTATTCTTTCATTACCACATACCTTTTCTTCTGTTTCCTTTAATGGTTTTAGCTTATGTCACACTCCATCCTTTATCAGGGAATAGGTATTCGCATGACCATCATGTACAACACACCTATCAAACTGCCATGGTCTACCCAACAATATATGACATGCATCCATAGATATGATATCACATAGTACCTCATCATGGTATCCTCCAATATTGAACTTCACTAGGCATTGTTCATTTACCATGACCTTGTGGTCATCTTACACCCAACAATAATCACATCACAACACTTACCCTCACACTTGCACCTGGTGAGAAACCTTCTCCTCCTTTGTTCAGGTTAATTCTCACTACTCAGCAGGACTCTTCTGTTAATCAACATTTCTCCTCTTTCAACATCTTTAGAATGTGATGATCTGGCATCTTCATCTACATGTGCAACTCTAGGCTGGCCTTCATTCCTCTTATCTATCTTTCCTTAGTGTTGAGGACATTCAAATGCCCTATGAATTTCTTCTCCACAGTGAAAACATGTTCCATGAAAGACTCCTCTTCCAGATCCTTGTCCTCTTCCTCTTCCTCTCTGATCTCTATTATTCTAATCATCAAAATGATTGGAATTATCTCCTCTCTAATTTTGACTATTACTGGCCTCATCGTGATTTTTTTGAATCTTCATTTTGATCTCCATATGACTATCCACTAGATCTTCCATCATGACCTCTTCCTCTTTGTCTACTGTCAAACTTCTTGTTCAACTTTTCCTCTACTTTTAGGGAAAACTGGTATGCCTCTTCAATACTGTTCATTTGAACCAGATTCAACTCCTCTTGAATGCTCAGCCTCAACCCATTAAGGTAATGGGAAAATTTCTCCTTATCAGCTTCCACATGGCCTGTTCTGATGAGGATTTGATAGAAATCCTCTGTATACTCTTGAACAAATCTTCCTGCTTGCTTCAAACTTTGCATTTTCTTCAGTAGGTCAAGCTCATAATCAAAAGGAATGAACTGTCACTTCAATTTATCCACCATCTGATCCCATCTTGTGATTTTATCCTTCCCTCTTCTATTTCTCTCTAATTGAATCTCTTGCCACCAGATCTTTGCATGACATTTCAGTCTGGCCTTCGTGAATTTGACCCTATCAAGATCCTCAATATCTTCATACTCAAAATATTCTTCACATTCATTGATCTAGTTGATCAATTCCTGTGGGTTAAGATTCCCTAAAAATGTAGGAACCTTGATTTGAGGTCTTTTCTCAATCTTGGAAACAGCTCAGAAAAGCCTTTCTTCTTCTTGATTCAAAACTTTGACTTCTACTTCTTGATCATCATTTCCTTCTTCGGCTTCATCCTCACTTCCATCTCTGACATTAAGATTCATTCCTCTGCAAATCTCTTCTTGCAATTATCACACTTGTCTCTGGAGCTCTCTAACCTTAGGTGTCATAGCACTAGCTCTTCCACCATGTCCCCTTCATGGAGGCATTTTCACATGTATCGCTGAAACCCTAACCATGGTCCTGGTGCAAACTGCATCACAGTCAGTGATCTGTTTACACAGAAACCCTAACCCACAGTCTTGGTGCAAACTGCCTCATAGTCGACAATCTATTTACACACTCATGAAATCCCACTCTGATACCACTTGATGAAGGGTGCTCCCCTTAATACCACAAACACATAACAAAAATATAGGAACAACAATAATTTGCAAGAATAGAAAATGGGCTTCTTATTATCTCCACAAATATGGAATTACAAACTTTCAAAATTACAATATGCAAAGCCACATGGGCATTTCCCTTACAATATTATGTAGGACAAAGCTTCGAATCAATACTCAGAACTATCTTGAACTGCCCTAGACAACACTATGACCTTCCTTATATAGGCAATTTTCCACCATTTGGGAAGGTTCCAGAATTTTAGCCAATAAGGCCGATGAAACTTAGAATTATTTTATTTTACAATTTATTACACCAAAGTCAGCTCAAAACAACTTTTGAAACCCAAACAAAATTTTGAAGGAAAATCATTTTCCACCATTTTAGGTGACCCAACTTCTGGAGACCATAAATCATCACCCGTTGACCCGATTGACTATTATGACCCCATTTCAGAAAGGGTGTGAAGTGCTCTACAACACATAAATCAAACAAGCATCATTTTGCCAAATTTTTGATGTCATCTAGGGCCTCTAAAGCCTTCAAAACTGAGTTCAAAGTTTCTGTACCCTGCTGCTAATACTGAAAATCTTCAATATCTTCAAAGCTAAACTTGATCTATCAATGAAACTTTACTGGCAGGCTGATATGACGAAAATGAACCTCTAGAGAAGAAAATAGACCGTTGTAAGCTCGAAATTTTTTTATACTAAAAATAGTAAATTTCCAAAAAAATAGCAACTCTGCACAAGATAGCCCTTATTGAAAAGAAACCATAAATATTTTTGGGTGATGCAAGATTGCTCTTACACCCAAGATGCTCCTGCATCAGTATGCTGAACTTGAGAAGTACAATACAATTGTGAAAGGTGAACTAACTCAATCTAAGTAACAACTTGAGAGAATATATTCAACAAGTGAGAAGATTGATGAACAATTGTCTTATCAAAAGCCATTCTATGATAAAACTGGTCTTGGATTTAACTCATCTAAAGTGAGTAAAGAGAGCAAGGAACCAGATCTGAAAGTTTCTGAAAGCATAGAAGAAAATAAGTTTGATGAAGTTGACAAATCTGAAGATACACCTAAAGAAGAACCACCTAAATAAGAAGAGTCACCTAAAGGTACGTAAAGAGAATTTAAAGATAGATGCTTTTCTTGTAATACTTTTGGTCATATGAAGAAAGATTGTACTGGTAAGCAATTTAAACCTCTTAATGGTTATTGTTATAATTGTCATGGTTTTGGACATAGAACTATTGAATGTAGAAAACCTAAATTTATTCAGAATAATAATAGTAGTAGAATGTTTAGAAATACTAACCATGTAGATAAGAGACCTACTGAATATATGAATAGAAGAAAAGGAGAAGTATGTTATAGATGCAACAAAGTTGGACACATTGCCAGAAATTGCAGATCACAAATAAGCCAGTCAGGACCAAGATATGGAAATAATGGAATAGTTTGTTAGATATGTAACATTATTTGGACATACAAAAAGGTTTTTCTTAATGAATAATAGGGTTTCTCATCCTAACCCTAACCCTAGAAGTCATGCAAGGAGAAATGAAAATGCAAGTAACAGTCAAAGAGGATGTTGTAGTAATTCAGAAGAAGTGAAGTTTGCTAAAACCACGTATCAAGGAGATATATTCAGCATTGAAGGTAATCAGAAAGGTGAAGTATCTAATGGTAAGAGTGAATCTCTACCTAACCCATCTCAAAGTACTTAATTCATGAAAAATACAGTCAAATAGGAACTTAGGATAGTATAGAAGTTAGTATTGGATGAATTGAGTCTTGTGAAGTTAATGCAAGGTAGTATATGATGTATTGATGCTATGGTTAAGAGTGCATAGGATAATATTGTGTTATGCAAGATCGCAAGAAGTTTTAAGTTTTGTAGGTAAGCATAATCAACTTTTTGGAAAGAAGCGACAAAGGAATTGAATGCGATGTCAGATTTTGTTAGATTGAAAGGTTAAAAGGTTATGATTGGTATTATTTGATCATTAAGATGAATACAAGTTCTAAGGAGATCAAAGAGCAGTGACTGAAAGCAGTTTGCAAGGATTTGGTGAAGGATTTTCATGCCGAATCTACGCAAGCCCTAAATCACAAAATCAAGGTATTTTACTAAGTAGATCTATAAATTGGTTAAAGAATTTGCAGTAGTCATGGATGTTTCATTGATTCATAATTTAAGAGATAATAATAGACCTAAGATCAAAAGGGAACTAGTAGAACCCTTGGAGGAAGTCCCTAAATTAGCTTTATCATTCATACCAGATGGAGTTCTACACTTAGAGAATGTTAGAAGTTATTTGGGATGCAAGATTGAAATCTTCAGTGATAGTGATTAAAGAATATGAAAAGCTTTAAAATCAAGATATGTCATTGAAAGTAGGGTTTGAATACTTGAAAGATAATGAAATCATAAATTATTCCTTATAGTAGGAAGACCCTAAATTAGCTTTATCATCCACACCAGATGGAGTTCTACACTTAGAGAATGTTAGAAGTTATTTGGGATGCCAGATTGAAACCCTCAGTGATAGTGATTTTACCAAAGAATATGAAAAGCTTTAAAATCAATATATGTCATTGAAAGTAGGGTTTGAATACTTGAAAGATAATGAAATCATAAAGTATTCCTTACAGTATGAGTTTGATGATGAAGAATGCACTAAGATAATCTTGAGCAGAATTCACAATGGAAAGTTTTGGTTAGATGACAGAGTGATAGATATCATAGCTGACCTAATTCATGAAGTAACCAGTTTATCTAAAACTAGAGTCATTACATTGAATGAGAAGAACATGAGAAAAATAGTATTAGACAACATGAAATCATCTTACAATGGTAGAGGCATAGTGATTAGCAACATACAATAGGATGATGTTAGATATTTGTGCAAGATCCTTACAACTAAGTTTTGTGCTAACTCTAGAGAAGATGACATGGAAGCATGAATGATACATGTAGCCTACTTAATGTGTGTTGACAAAGTTCAAGTTGACATGTGTGAAAATTTGAGAATTTAGTTATTTGAGAACTTGGAGAAGATAAAGAAGACTAAGAACTCTCAGTTTAGATTCTCAGCATTGATCACTTATATGTTTTTTCATTTGTTAAGAAGATTTCCATTTACAATTGGTGATGATTGGAATGATGGAAAGACAATATCAAAACACAATATTCAAAGGAAAGGATAAACACAATATTCAGGAGATATCTTATTGACAAGGTCAATGAGAGTGCAATATTGGTAATCAAAACATTTCAAAATTTAATGAAAAATAGATCAAGGATTCCAAAGTCCTTAGTTGAGAAATATAAGAATGAGATATGTTTCATGGTTGATACTAACTTTACATTCATTGAAGCAGTAGAACCTAGAGTAGAATTCATAGACCCTCTTGGCTATGAAATTTATGAAGTTGAAATAGAAGAGTATGTGAGCAGATTGCTTAAGGGAAAGTTGGATATTCATAGTAATAGATTTGAGACTTTTGAGGAGAACTTCAACTCTGCAAAGTCTATCTTAGAAGAGAAACAATCTAAGAAGAGAGTAAATAGTACAATAAAGAAGATTCTGAAGGACACAAGGATGCCATAACAAGAATTTGTAATTTCTAAGTAGAAAACAACATCCATCAGAGATATAGGACAAAAGGAAATTTTGTCTATTCCACCCCTTTCATCAGTTGCAGAACAACTAGCAAACATTCAGATTAAGGTAAAAGTGGAGGAAGTTGAGAAAGATCAAGAAGTTAGGAAATCCACAAGATCATCCTCATCTACACCTGGTAAAAGAATAAATGAAATTGCTACTGGACTAGGCAAAAGGCATAAAACATTAGTACCTCTAGTACAGAGGAAGATAGAAGAAATAAAAGATGATGAAGATACCCCAGTGAAAAAGAAAACATGGAAACCTAAGATTGAAAAAGTGAATGAACAAATCATACAAGATGGAGACTTATCTAAGATGAAAAAGTATTATGACCTTTATGACTATTCAGATAGACCAAAACTTGAAAATGTAGTTGTGAAACACATGATACAATCTAATAAGAAGTTTGACACAATTCAGCGAAAGATACCCGATGATTTATATGAGAAATTAGTGAACAGGAAGAAAAGAGAAACATAAGAAGACAATAAGATCAGAGAAAATATTGTAAGAAAATTATGTGATGTTAAAGATGAACATTTCAAGGAGATCATGAAAGAACTAAACACCCATTTGAGAAGAAAGAAAAGAACCATTCAGATTATGGGAGGAAATTATGAAGAGATCAACAGAGAAACAACAATAGTCAAAGTAATGATAGCTAGTGTTGAAAGACACTCTAGTGCAGAAGGACAAACAAAGCAAGATAAGGAAGCTAAACATCAGAGAATTCCCTCTCCACCAGCTATAAACATTGAAGATGAGTCAATGCATGTGTAAGGAATGAAGATTACTTTAGACAGTGATGATAATCCTTTCAAGAATCTTGAAAACATTGTTGACAATTCAGCTTTTGAAGAGCAAGACAGTGCCAAAGAAGAAGAGAAGAGAGATTCAAGGATTGAAGAAGAAAAGGAAATAGAGAAACAAGTAGAAGCTCCTAGTCAAGCAGAAATCAGTCTTACATCTGAGACTGCAAAGAAATCACAGTTTGGATCTATATTTGAAAGTTTTTGAAAAGAAGTTGATGATGACAATCAAATGGAATTGATCAGATCTCTGAACATGATAATTGGGAAGAATAAGAAGGTGAAAAGCCTTGAAGGATCACTGAAGGAACTAACAAAGAAGTTGCAAAGCATTGTGACTACACAAATAACAGAGGCATACCCTCTTGAAAGAGCTAAGAAAATTATGAATGTATTTGATGATGAGTTTACTAACTTATCTGACATAGCTAAAGTGAAGGCTCAAGTAGCCTATGAGGCCAAATTACTTCTAGACATAAGCCAGAATATCAGGAATGACATTAACAGCCTGGATATCTATATAAAAGACTTGAGAAGGAACTTGGACAAAGGTAAAACTTTGTACATTCAGTGTACAAAATCTGAGAATCTTGTATCAGATGAAATTCATAAGATTAAAGACAAAGAAGTAGAGATTAAGATAGAGGTAAATCTTCTAGCCAGCCCCAATGTGAAGATATTGGACATTAAGAAGAGAATCAACAAGATTAATGATGAAATACAAATTCTATTTTATGACAAGGACATGAAACTAAAAAGACTCTCTCTTCTAAGAGAGAATATTTCCATTAAGTTAAGCATTGTTGAAGGACAATTGGAAGAATTTCTTTCATCAAAGACATCTTTTCAAAAGTTTAGTTTTTCAAACCTTCAAGCCTGTGAAATAACATCTTATGGATTGTGTGCACTATTCACTATTGCAGACACCATTAAGAAGGCATGGAAGAAGGAGATAGAGAGCATCAAGATAAATTTTTTAGATTGTGTTGGAAGCCTACCAACTCTGCAATATTGAATTAAGGTATACACATTTTTTTAGCACAGTTTTCGCACCCTTTTTGTCATTATTGTCAAAGGGGGAGAGATATTTAGCAGAAAATTGTTATATATGATAAGAATGTATATTCTTAGGGGGAGTACATGATATAGCTAAGATATATGGAGTTATAAGGATGACAGATATATATATATATATATATATATATATATATATATATATATATATATATATATATATATATATATATATATATATATATATATATATATATATATGTTATGGCCACAATTTTGAGTTTTTGAAGTGTTATGACTTAGCCAATTTTATCATATGTTGCCACCAATGATAAAGGGGGAGATTGTTGGCAATTTGGCTAAGTTAGATACTTAGATGTTTTCATTATGGTAACATATGATCTACATGAAGATCACATATGACAAAGAGCAAGTATGTTTGAGCACAAAGAAAAATTGTCTAAGTGTGAGATAGTGTTTTTCTAGTGTACCCAGAGATAATTTTGATCAGTGATGACAATTGGAGTAAGTTAAATGCTTGTGCACTTGAACATAGATACTATGATGACTTTAGAAGACTCACCTAAGAGCGCAAATTAGTATGGCATGTACAAAAGAAGTTATGACAGTTTTATCAGAGACAGTGTCTAGCCGACATGACAGAATATGAAGACAGAATTGGTAAAGAGTTAAGGGATTATTTTGTTTATCAAAATAATGTCTTAACAATATAAATGGATGAAATCCTAGATGCTAACCCTTGGGTAAATATGTATTTTGTATAATGCTTTTGTTAAGTCAACTGTAAGAGTTATTAGCCTTAATAACTTGTATAAATATGAGGCATTTGTAAATGCAAAAAATACAAGCAATTGTAATGATATAGATGGTATAGAGAACATATAGCGAAGAAATATTGATGTGAAGTTGTGAAAGAAAGAAAGCAGTATAAGGTTATGTACCTTGCCATAATTTGTAATAAGTAATCATTGTATATTACTTGTTTAGGCAGTGGGCTCATCTAGTAATAATATTTTGTACTACCAACTCTTAGTAGGGTTGAGGCTTATAACAAGGCCTAAAGTCCCTTAATCAGGACTGAGACACTATATGCATGTAATAGGCTCCTAATAGGGTCAACATCCTTAACATGATACTTTTGATTAGTGGATCTTTGTGGGTATCATCCCCACCGGGGTTTTCCCTTGGCCAGAGTTTCCTCGAGAACAAATAATGTGTTATGAGTTCATTTGCTTTACTATTATACATATTCTTTAGTTTACTATGTTATGCATGTATCAAGTTAATCTGTTATATCCATAATTGGGCAAAAGCAAAAGTTTGTATTCCCTATTTCTAACAAATAAATGTGCAATTGTATTTGAAATGTAAACAAGTATATTGATATGAAAGCTTGAACATAACATTAACAAATGTAAATCAAAACCTCCATGATTGTATGCTTGGAATCCACCTTGAGGGAAGAATGAATGAATCTTGAAGATGAACAAAGGATCTTGAAGGAAGATCACACCACCATGATGTCTAGATCTAGGGTTTTGAATGATGAATCTTGAATGATTGAACCAAATCCCTTCAAAGGATTGAATGCTTGAATCCTTGATCTTCAATGGAGAACTTGAATGGAGAAGATGACTTGAATTCTTCCTTGAAAATTCTTGATGAAACGCTTTCTTGATCTTGCTTGATATGAGATTGCAAAACTTGATGGTGGATGGAGAAAATGAGAGGGGAAGGCTTCCTTTTATAGTGATCTAGGGCACAAAATTCTAGAGAGGCCTACATTGGAGAATTAAATCCCAATTAATCTTAACCCCTAGAAATGGACCTAAATTAAATGAAATTTAAGGGTTTACCATTCTGAAATCTGAAACAGCCTACCCAGAAGTAGAAAAATGAAACTTTCTGAAACCCGACATCCCAAAACTTCCAAAAATTGAAATCTAGACTTGGGGTCAAGGATGAGGTTGACTCTACCCCAGGTTAGAGTTAAGGTCAACCTTGACCTAGGTCATCCTTAACACTTCAGGTCATCCTTGACCTAGAAAGTCAAAGTCTCTAGTTTCTTAGAGAAAGTATGTCAGAAAGAGGCTAGAAATAGGGGGAGATAAGAAGAACATCAGGGAAACTGCCAGATCCATGCAAAGACCTAATCAAGGCACTTGACCTGACCCTAGACCACTTGCTCAGAGGGATAAATGCTCTTAACATGGAAGTGCTTCCATTTTAAGATGATACATTAAGCCCCCACTTTAGCAAGAATATGGAATCGATGCAAACTCTTGGTAAAGGAGAAGAAAGAAAAGATCTGAGTGGATTCACAATGAGATAAAATAACACTTAGCTAAGGACACAAGCCCCCAGGCTAAGGATTCTAACTCAACATACACACATGAGGGTGCAAAAAGAAAACCAAAAGCAACATAAAAGAGGGGTTAGTACAAACAAACCCAAATCAATTAGCATAAGAAACCTTGCTAAGAAATATTTCTCATACTAATATCATATTTGGAAAGCTATCATAAAAGAATAAATGATTACATAAGAAAGACAAGAGAAAAACTATAAATAACATAGCTTCATGATCCAGTCCTACTAGCATGAAAGTGAAAAGAGAGAAAAGAGAAAGTGATTACCTCACCTAGTAAGATGCCCACCTTACCATGAATCACCAAGGGAGGGAGAGCCAAATAGGTGGCCAAACCTGATAGTTCACCCATAAACTATGCTTGCAATTGTAATGCATCTTCTGACATCTTCTAGAATACCCATAGATCCACCTTCTTGTATCACTATGAATATGAAATGCATGTCTCCTCAAGATTTAGCAACTTATGTGCATTACCTTCAAAAGATTTAGCATATTGGAAATGCATGTCTCTTCAGGATTTAGAAACTTATGTGCATTACCTTCCAAGATTTAGCATATTGAAAATTAAAAAATGTGTGTCTCTTCAGAATTTAGAAATTTACGTGCGTTACCTTCCAAGGTTTAGCATATAAAAAAATTTGAAAATGTGTGTCTCTTCAAGATTTAGCAACTTATGTTCGTTACCTTCCAAGATTTAACATATAAAAAAAACAAAAAAAACTATAGTACAAGGGAGACCCTATATATGCCCCCTCCTTATCATGGCTATCTACTGGACATGATAAGGAAGAGGAAGAGGAAGAGAATACCTACTTCACAATGCAAGGAGATATCTTGTTTACATAAATGTACACCATATTCTTAGGGATATTGACCCCTACATCCAAGAGTATAGATAATTGTGAAAAGGATATGTCACTCATGGAAAAGGATCCTCAATGAAAGAGATCTTATCAAAAAGACCCCCACCATAGAGGAGTGCTTTTAGACAAAATATCATCTTTCAAAGATAAATCAGGTGGGAACAAAGATTCAATCGTCAAGCACCTTGCAATTAAGAGGAAGAGGAATATTTGAAATGAGGGAAACAACTATAATGCTAAAGCCAGGGTAAGTGTTTATAAAGAACATAATTTGTAACATAGAGAAGAGGTGATGAGCTAGGACAACAACCTCTTATACAAAAAGGTTATCCACAGTCAAAACATTTGTCAACATGATGAAATAATATTGCAATATAAATAAGTACCACTAAGCTAAGGAAAGCAATTCCCTGGACAAAGAGAAAGAAGGAAAAACCTTTCCCCCTAGGGATGAAGGCAAGGGATACCTTTGCAAAAAAAATGTCTTAGAAAAGATATCTTGAATATGATCTATGGATGATTATAAACATAATACAAAACCATAGAGAGATAGGATAGAAAGAATACCAATTAAGCCCAATAAAAATCCTAATGGATCCTAGGAGACTAGATGGAAATACACCTCTTGCCCCCCAATCTAGAAACAAAAGGAGATGAAATCTATATTATATCAGAATGAGGGGAATCCCCTATATCAAAATTATGAAGGAATTGTAAAACTGCACGAGAGTGAGATATAATTCCTAAAGTAGCTCTTTCTCTAACATATAACTTGAAATGCTTACAATCAACAAGTAAATGTGTATTACTATAATGAAAAGGACATTTGTACTTGGATAAAGCATCTTTCGGTATAGGTTTAAAGATTTCTTTTTTGAAATTCATTAATTGAACATACACCTTCTTAGCTACATCTTGACGAGTATTAGGATTATCTATTTTAGGTGTAGGGAGAAGAATATGAAGAGGAGGATGATGATCAATATCACCTACCTTGACTTGAGATTGCAAACAACCAACACCATGAAAATCCTATTTAGGGGGTGTATGAACTAGAAACTTGATACCATGCTCATTAACTCCAAGCCCCAAACCTCTATAACCTTGTTTAGTTATCATATTATATCCTGTAGTGTACATATCATGTAAAGCTTCTATAGGAGGTGATTTTTTATCATGCTCATCAGTAAAGGTTGTATAAGGTGGAATAATAGGTTTTGAAGAAGTTTCTTTACCCTTTCCTTTAATATCATCATGAATCAGAGGAGAAGGTAAATCAAAGAAATCTTGCACATCTGCATCCTGAACTATAGCTTGAATCCCATCATAAGTATGGGAAGGATGAGGATGAATAGATGGAGAATTAGGTATCAGATTAGGAATAGGAAGATTAGGAATCAAATTAGGAATGATAAGATTATGATTAGGAAGATTAGGAGATGGTGTATCATCTACCAAATTCTTCACATAATCCAAGAGGATAATAAGTCTACCACATGAATCTTTAATGAAAGTTTTGAATGTAGGAAGATTAGTATCGGTCAATTTCACAAAAGCATAGGCAAGAGAAAAATGAAGGATAATAAACATAATGAAGTGAATGATACTCTCATAAACATCATAGGTATGGCAAAGAGATGATAAAAGAAGGGTAATAAAGAACATGACCACACACCAAAGCATCTTAAGAATCTTCATAGTAAATGAAATGCAAGAAATGTTTTTGTATTTTATTGAATATATAGATTTTTTTGTATTTTTGAATTTAAAATGAAAGAGCATAAAATAAACCTAATCTTAATGGAAGAAAAGATTAAACTAGGAATCTAACACAATAGAGCATCTAAATCCACAAAAGAAAAGGGGTAAGCTTGTTGGGTTCACCAAAATGAATAGTAGGGAAATGGAGTATGATTGATAGTATGATAAATAAGTTAAAATGTAGTGGAGGGGTGTGTGATGGAAAATTTTATGGAAATATAAATTAAATAAAATAGAAATACTTATCTTGAAAGGAGGTTGATGCATAAATCACTATTTTCTGATGTCTATGCACCGTTTCAGGAAATTTTGCAACCTTCTCCAAACTACAAATGTCGAGACAGAGAAAACCCAAAAAACTTTTGTCCATCTGAGGTCAAGTCAACTTTGACCTAGATAGTTGGGCAAAATCTTACCTCGCACTGAAGGTCATCCCTAACCTAAAATAGCTCTGACAAAAATTCTATTCGCGGATCCTGAAAGTTCACCGAAAAGGGTGTCTAGATTTGCACTTCAATTCACTGTTCTGTACCTATACTTGCATGAAAAATGGTTTTGTTATTTAGATGAGGGGTTTTCCTTAGTAAATCCTAGTTTGAAATCAACCTTAATAATGGAATCAAAATAGAGAATGCTAGCAAGTAGTAGAAGTAGATCTAACAATGAAGCTATGATATTCAATAGATATGCAATTGTATTTGAAATGTAAACAAGTATATTGATATGAAAGATTGAACATAACATTAACAAATGTAAATCAAAACCTCCATGATTGTATGCTTGGAATCCACCTTGAGGGAAGAATTAATGGATCTTGAAGATGAACAAAGGATCTTGAAGGAAGATCACACCACCATGACGGCTAGATCTAGGGTTTTGAATGATGAATCTTGAATGCTTGAACCAAATCCCTTCAAAGGCTTGAATTCTTGAATCCTTGATCTTCAATAGAGAAATTGAATGGAGAAGAGGACTTAAATTCTTCCTTGAAAATTCTTGATGAAACTCTTTCTTGATCTTTCTTGAGATGAGATTGCAAAACTTGATGGTGGATGGAGAAAATGAGAGGGGAAGGCTTCCTTTTATAGCGATCTAGGGTAGAAAATTCTAGAGAGGCCAAAATTGGAGAATTAAATACAAATTAATCTTAACCCATAGAAATGGACCTAAATTAAATGCAATTTAAGGGTTTACCATTGTAAAATCTGAAATAGCCGACTTGGAAGTGAGAAAATGAAACTTTCTGAAACTTGACATCCCGAAACTTCTAGAACTGGACCTGGGGTTAGGGACGAGGTCAAATCTATCCTAGGTTAGAGTCGAGGTCGACCTTGACCTAGGTTAGGGTCTAGGTCATCATTGTCCCAAAAAGTCAAAGTATCTAGTTTCTCAAAGAAAGTCTATCAGAAAGAGGCTGGAGATAGGGGAGAGAAGCAAAACAGGGGGGAAACTACCATATCCATGCAAATACCTAATCAAGGCACTTGACATGACCATAGACCAGTTACTTGGAGGCCTAAATGATCTTAACATGGAAGTGCTTCCATTTTAAGATGATACAATTCCCCATGGGTAGGATGGTGTTGATGTGGAGGTTTGCTGAGGGAAGGAGGGAAACAATTGCATTGCCCCTGGAAAGGGTGATGATGCTTGGCTCATGGATGGTGGAGGAACTGTTTGTGTAGAAACTTGTGTGGGAGGTGGAGGTTAGTTTTGTGGGAAGCTTTGGGCTTAAGTGGTAGCTTGAGATGCTATAGAAGATGATGGTGTTCCCATGACAAAAAAGGGAGTGGATTGAACTATTTCTTGTGTTGTAGGATTTGTGAAGCTTCTTTGCAAGAGATGGGGGATGAGTGAGGCTTCCTGAGATATGTGAAAGTTAGGATCATGGATATGGATGGGGGTATAAGTTTCAGCTAAGATATGGATGGTCTTGATTGGGATGAGGGGCTGGAGATGTGGTGGAATAGAAGTACCCTCTTGTGTGAAGTTGGCCAATATAGCCCGTCTATTATGATCAATGATTGTACTCACCATTTGTGCATGCCTTGGATGGCTCATGAATGTTTCCATGGAAAATGAAGTGGGGGGTCCATTGGGATCATCTCATACATTCTAAATTTGTGGGATTTGTGGATTATAGTTTACCATTGCATTGGTAGGATTGTTAGGATCAGACGAGCTAGTGGCTAGATTGGGATCCATATTCCTTCTCCTCTTGGATCATGTCTCGGCAGGCATGGAATGCAGATCTAAGGATGAAAATATAGATGTTGGGTGGATGCAAGAATTCTAAGGATAATGGATGTAGATCTAAAGAATATCTAAAGATGGTGGATTTATAGGATGTGATACAAGGACTTGGATTAATTTAAGGATGGTGAGATGCTGAAAGATGGTGGGATGTTGGATTTGGATCAAGGAGATGATGGAAGATTAGTGGAAGATGGTGGAAGATTACTAAGTATCTGTTAATGAGTTGTTGTTTCCTGATGTAGGATCAAATAGGATTTGATTTTCAACCTAAGATAGACTAATGATCTTCAGCTAACTAGATTCTTGTGAATGCAAGACAATCTCTTGCTCGAGATGATGAGGCTTACAAGGAAAATTATGGATGCCCTAGACAATTCTTTGTCAAAGGGTGGAGATTTATGATTTAGGAAAAGGATTTGAAGCAACTCAAAGGATAGGACACAAAGTGTTTGGGATTTGGTTCAAGTATGATGGTTTCTTACTTGGATGTTGGATGTTGGATCAAGGATGAAGGATAATGACAAGGATTATAATTTGTGGATTTTTGATGGAAGGATGATGAAAGATGATTGAATGATTCTATTTTAAGAGGATGACCTAGATGCAGTTGAAAAAGATGACCTATGATGCAACTAGGAAGATGATAAAAATGCACCTAAGGATGGATGGTGATGCAATGATGAATCTAAGGATGATCTAGGATGCAAAGAATGCTAAGATGGGATTGTAGGATTATGAAGGAATGATGGATATATGATGGGCCAAACTAGTCTTCTCTCTCTAGGTTGACATAGCGATGATTAACTTGGAACTGAAATATAAACTATTTCACTCTGGTGCTATAGCCCAAGTTATCCAATTTCTCCTGATATTTTTCCTCTGCTTGGATTGATTTGAGGGAAGGTTGGTGATCTTTTAGGTTTCTTTTAGGTTGGTGATCTTTTAGGTTGGTGATACATATTTTGGAAATATTTGGCAATTAGATTGAAACAAAGCTTTGGGTATCTAATTTTGAAGGATCTCTTTCTGCAAGGATGTTTGAATAACTTTGGTCAAGATTTGGATCAGTTTTGATGTCTCCAATGGCAAAGGAAAAACTCAACAAAATACACTCTGAAAGAAATCTCGACAAAGGACAAAGAAATTTTATGGGATACAAGAAAATGATTGACCACTGACTTTGATAATGTTCCCAAAAGATGTGTATGTCTTGACAAGTGTTTGTACTAAGTTTGGAACTTTGAAAAACACACACTAGATAGAATACCTAAGGGAAGGCTAGTATCAAAATCTTTTCCCACAACTTAATATCCCTAAAAGGGATACATATGATGAGTTCTTTAAGGTGATCTGAGAAACCACTTGGATCGATCCTTGCACAAATATTTTGATACCTTCAGAAGTAGATCAGGAATTTTTTAATTTAACAAGTGTTTAGTTTGGTCTATGGTGTCCTCCCAATTGGTTTGTACATGCATGACTCACTTAAGAGCCTAGTTGACCATGCCAAAATAGTAGGGATATTCACCTACCTTGGGATACCATCAACACACGTCGCCCAAGCTTGAGGGGATTAAGTGAGAGTTTTCTCAACACTTTATTTCTATACCGACCAAGGAAGTACTAGTTTGAAGTCATTATTCAAAGATGAAGTGATTTTCTCCTTGGAAAAGCTTCTCTAAAAGTAAAATAAGTGAACTCATCCAAGTTCAACTTCTTTTACATTACTTAGCTAACAAGGCTTTTACAGAATTGAAACTCCTAGAAAGTACACCAAGAAGATCTATTTTCCAAATTTATTTAGTTAGTTGAAATTCAAGCTTGAAAACACATGTGTTTATGATTTTGATTTGTTCATTCCTGGCAAACAAGAAAGGTTTTGAAGAAATTGCAAGTTTGTTTTACCTTCATGCATTCAAGATTGTGTTTTGTAGGATCCTGATTTAAACTTTAAAATGAAATAAAATGCTTTTTTTTCCAACTTTTAGAAAATTCAAGATTGTGTTTGCCTTTGTATTATAAGATAATTACTCTTTGGACTTTGGTTCACTTCTTTAGATTCACTCAAGATTTGGTGTTTTAGAATTTAGTTTTTAGACCAAAAAAGAGGTTCCTAGATTTGAATTATCCATTAATTTTTTTGAAAACATTCAAGATTTTGAAAAAAGACATTTGTTTTAAACAAGAAAAAATAATAGGGATTTATTTAAGAAAATTTAAGATAGATTAGGTTTGTTTAGGAACCAATTAGGAATGAGATGCAGATTTGCTCCTAGATTACATGAAATTTGAAAGCACTTTGAGATATTGAAAATGAAGTTCACTTTAACTTAGAAAAATGCATTGAGTTGGATTTAGGAACCAATTAGGATTGATATGTAGATTTATAGTTCCTTTTATGCACCCAAAATTTGAAGTGTTCCTAGCTTGCATAAAAACCCTAAAAACACTTAGATTTGAAAGCATAAAGTTATTTTTACCCAAATGAAAGACATTAGAGGTGTGTTTTATTGTTTTAGAAATAATTAGGAATGATTAGAGTTGTTGAGGATTGATTAGGAAGCAATTATGAAATATTTGTTGTTTGTTACACTTAAGGCATTCAAGAGTGAATAGATGTTCATTTTAAGCCTAATAAACAAAGTGTTTTGATTCCTAAACATGAAAAATGATTGATTAGCCTTAATTTAGTGTTTTAGTGATTTATTTTCCTCCAATGAGTACCTAAAAAAAATGGGGTTCAAAACTAGAAATTTGCAGTCAAGAGGCACCAAGAGGCCCTAGAAAACTTTAAAAAACAACTTGAACCCTATTTGAGGCCTTAAACAATGCCCCATATTTTCCATATGAGTAAATAGGGCAGGGTATTTTGGGGAGTTTTCTCATATGAGTCAGGATGAGGGCTCATATGAGTCACTATGACTCCTGGTATGAGTACACATGGCCAGAGAGCCTAAAATAGGCCTAAAATGCTTGCAAAGGTCCCATATGAGTATTGGGCACCTTTGGTATGAGCCATGAAGGTTAATTATATGATAAAATATTCTAGTGAGTTTACTTGTATGATAATCCACCAAGAATAGGATGAGACTTGTCAAAAAGTGATTTTTTTGCTTGGAAAACCCAAAACAATATAGTTTCGAAGGGTTGTGGGGTCCCACTGGGCATGCCAAAATGTGATCAAAGAAAACCTAACCTATTTGGAACAAGAATAGACATTCAAAAATTAGTTTAAGAGCATATTCCTAACATATAGTAAAATCAATTTGCAAAGACACATCAGATAGAGCTCAACTGGAGCACCCTTTTATCGTTCGATTTGCTCTCAATTTGGGGATGTGGGTGTGCTATCAAAACACTTGAAGCATGTACCTAATGTAGATTAGGAAGGATTAGGATCAAATAGGGACCATGAGAACCCCATAATCACATATAATCAGGTATAGAACACCTGATTTTCCCCTAGAGCCTCAAGGAGCCTAATGAAGCTAGGATGCAGATTAAGCTAAAGATGATTAAACTAGATTGCTTTTAAGCCAAATGAGAGATGTGAGATGATGAAATGATATGAATAAAAATGAAATAAACTAGGTTAATCCATATTAGCTAAGCTAGGATGTGAGTTAAAAAGCTTATAAATGAACTAAAACTAGCAATTAGGAATTAAGCTATGATAATCTAGAAGTGATTTAGCATTATAACATTACAATGTAAATGAAAGGTGAATTAGTATTTTTCTCTTGGAAGTGAGGGTACTTATAGGATTTTGGGAAGGGCTTGGGTTAGGTAGTGTAGTTAGGGTCAGAGTCAGGGTTTGGGGTAGAGTTAGAGGTATGGTTAGGGGTAAGGTGAGATGGATGAGGGTTAAGGGTTGCTCACACATCTGTGAGAAATACTAGGGAAGTGTGCCTAGGGAACCAAGGTGTAAGAAGGGTCATGGGATTCATTTACGAGGCTGTAAGAGCCTTAATGAGGGTGTAAGAAGCCATTAATGAGTGTGTAAGGCTCATTAACAAGGGGGCTTGACCAAAAGTCAAAGGAGTGTGGTTTAGACTAAAAAGGGTAGGAATAACCCTCTAAGAAGGTTTAGGAAGGGTTTATGAAAGTTTAGAAGGGTTTAGGGTTCTCTAGAAGATTCTAGGGTTTCAGGCTTTAAATAAATAATTTATTTATTTAATGGATTTTTGGTCAATTTATTAAATAATTAATAAATTTTGGAGGGAATGATGTTTATATTAGATTTAAACATTTTTGGAAGGGATTTATTAATTAAATGTTTTTAATTAAGATATGAGGGATTAATGGCATAGTAGTTAGTTAATTAAATAATTAATAAATTATGATGTCATTAGGGGTTTCTAGAAAATAAAATATTTTTATTTTGGCAAAGACATTTAAGGTGTCTACAAGAGGTAATTGTTTTAGATGTGGAAAATAAGGGAATAGATCCTTTGAGTGTAGACACTCTGATGTAAATGAACAAAGTCATACAAATGCTATGGTACAAGAGGATATTGAGGGTTGACCAAATGGACATGAGGTTGGAGAAAACCCAATGGTAAGGAGAAATTTGTGTAATAAAAGAGTTGATGAAGAACCTATCTCGAGGAGAAGTATTTTCAAGACTAGGTGTAAGATGGCAGGAAAATGTTGCAAAGTGATTGTTGACAGTGGTAGTTCAACAAATTTGGCATCAGAGAAGCTGGTTACAAAGTTACAATTGAAAAGGTTGAGACACCCTAAACCCTATCATATTTCATGGATCAAGGATGAGCATAAATTGTGTTAGCACTATTCTAAATTTTTTTATCCTCATGCTAAAACTTTTGAAAATTTGGTTCTTAGACCTAATTGTGAGCTATTATGGCTAAAACCCTAGTTTGATCTAAACGCTAGCTGGTCTAAGCATTGTTATGTTTAAATGTTACTTTTTTGGCTCACTAACTTTCCAAATAAACATGTGCAATATTGATCCCTTTTAAAAATGACCACTTTACATGTTGTAATGCTAGGTTGTCGAACGGGGTCCCTTTTTAATATTTATTTAAGAGCCTAATTTTTTGATTAAATTTTCCAAATGACTAACCTTTTGAAATGAGTGGTTGTCGTTAAATCTTAAGGCTCCCTGTTGTCAAAATTTTTGACATGTGATTTAGCGATGGGTTGACATCTATCTCAATGGGCCCATCTTCAGTGTTGGGCTAACAATTAAACCAAGGAATGCATCGATGGCTATCGTTATACAATTGGGTCGAGTTGAATTCTTTTTAAGCATTGTGGTTTAGCGAAAAACATCTAATTCTCTATAAAGGAAGAGATATGAAGTGGGCCCTAAATTGCTAGGTCACACTGATATATTTGTTTTCTATTGGTTGAAATAAGTCATGATATGGCAGTTGACAGGGTGTTTGGTACTGAGAAAGAAAAGGAGAAGGGCTTGCCCATCTATTTTTTGTAAACGTGGTAGTCTCTGACTCGACGAAGAATTAAATGAAGTTAAGGTGGGGTCAGCCTTCTCGGATAGTTAAAGCTCAATAAGATCTTGTGGTTGTCGATATACCACTGGGATAAGGTACACAATTTTTAAGGATAGTGATATAGCGACAACCGTTAGATCTTGTTTAAAGGATGTGGACTGAAAGGTGGGTCCTCAGTCGTTAGGTCACACTGATAGGTTTATTTTTGATTGGCCAAAAGTAGGAGGTGACCTGTCAAGCTGTCAGTATGCTTAACACTGAGGAAAAAGTTAGGGTTCCACCTACTGGTTTGTTCGATGTAGCATTTGTTGATTCGATGAAAGGTTCAAAAAGAAAGGTGGGGTCATCATTTTGGGAATTGGTAAATACGCGGTAAGTTGGGAAAAGGTCTACAACAGTCGTTACACCACTGAGGAAAGGTGTCTGGATCCTATGCCTGCACTTTAGCGACAGGTTGACACCTATCCACTACGATCAAAATTGAGTTAAGTTGTTTCTTTTTCCCACATGATTAAATTGAGCTATTCTCATTGGTTGGGAACTAGTTTGTGGAAAATAACAAGAGGGTTGTGTGGCTATTTTTGTTGACTATCCGATGCGTCAAAAAGAAAAGAAGATCAATGGTCCAAATTTAAATTTCTACTCTGTGACATTGCTCGCATCCTGTGAATGTTGAGGCTGCCAGTTTTCAATAATGGCGAACTTAATGAACTACGTGCGGATGAATTGAAAATGGTTGGCAAGACATTATATACCCTAATTTGATCATTGCATTCTTTACCTCTTTCATAAGCATCTTGGTGAACTGGATTTGTTTCTGGAGTGATATCAAGAAAAGTTTTTGAGGGTGCTTGGTAGGTCATAATTTCTAAATTCAAGAATTGTTTGAGGCTTTGAGGAAGTTGTGAAGAAATTGTGTTGCTAGCTACTAATATTTAGGGTTTTCTCTGGTATTTACACATTGTTTTGAAAGCCCTAGTTAAAATGCCACCAAAGAGGGAGTTGTCTAGGAAAATAGAGTACAAAGACATGGGTGTTTTTGAAGACTTGATGCAATTGCTCCCACATTCAGACAATGGGGCAGCAAGACTAAAGGAATTGGTCCCAAGAAACCATAGGGATTATGTAAATAGTGGGCTCCATGATAGAGGAAACTGGATGAGGGATGCTAGGGTGGGAGAAGATCACAATGGTCTTATTTTTTTCAGGTTGGCATATTCACAGAGGAATTCATGTGCCCCCCTTAGTAACATTTGGCAATTTGATATAGGAAAGTTGGTAGTTCCTAGAGTGTTTATGGATGCAGAATTGTTGATTCAGATTGCCAAGTGTTATGATCCTATGAAAAAATGCGTCAAGGATGTGAATAGAAATAATTTAATTAGCATCATAGAAGATGAGATCAGGGAGGTCTTCTCATTGAATGACCCTTCTATTGGGTTAGAAAAAATAGATTTTAATGAATTCACTGAGGTATATGAAGCTTAGAAATATTACTTAAGGATAGGGCCTCTAAGGGATTTTCTAGACCAAATTGGATCAATTTGTGGTATCAGCCCAAGTACACCACAACCTTTTAGGATGGATCTGTTCAGTAAACAAGAATAGGGTTTTTATAAGTCTTTGAATTTAATCTTGGGGCATGATGAAGCTACTCATATGCCTATTCCATATATGTTTATGATGGTGCAATCTCTACATCCCCAATTGGAACTAATCATTGATTTTGTCTCTCACTTGGTTGACCTAATCCATGAGGGATAGATGGGAATAAAAAACATGAAGGTTAGTAGGCCCTTTGGGTGGTACTCTATGCTCATGCATATGTTCTTGTTCAAAGGTGAGCAGTTTTTCAATTCAATAGTCAACATTGTTAAGGAGAGGAATGGAGAAACCCTTCCAATTCAGTTGTGGACCACAACTTTTTCATCGGATAGAACTGATGCTAGTTTTATTGCTTTTGACAGGGATTTTTCCTCAAGGCTTAGGACATTGTTGTTTTCTACAATCCTAGAATTCCAAGGGAATTGTTAAGATTGATTAGACCAAAAGAATATTGTCAGGATATTACCATAGTACATAACTTTGGTGATATTATATTGTATTCTATTTCCATAGTTTTTTGAGTATATGGTTGCAAGAAGGCACCTTACATTTTTCCCTACCAAGTTCCATTGAAGATAGGATATGCTAAAATTTTAAGGCAAATTGGTGACCTACAGGAGACTACTCTCATTGGTAAAGGAATTAGGACTTTCTTCTCAGATATTACAATTTCCCATCAATATGTTATCACTAAAGGAGGATGGGTGTATATAAACCAAGTCTTGCAACCCTATAGGATGCCTACAACTGCGGTTAGGTGTGCAGACAATGAGGGTTTCTTATCAGGAATGTTTAGAGACAAGATAAGGTGTGCTCTTATGGAGCACCAATTCTATTTTATTGAGGACATAATAAGGAATGAGTTTGATCTCCAAACTCAAGAAATTAAGAAGGAAAAAAGGGTGATATACAAAAATATTGTAGATTTTATCAGGAATTTTGATAAAACTTATGATCCATTGAAGGGTTTTGAGCCATGAGATAGAAAGGTAGAGGCTCTTATGGAGCATTTTGAAGGGATCATGCATGTAGTGAATGAGAAAAGGGCTGCTGTGAGAAAGACAAACCCTAAGAGAGCTAGGCAGATTTTAAGCCAGCTAGGATATACAAAGTTGACCCTGAGGGGAATTTACACTATACAAAAGAGAATTGGTTATACTATTCTTCTACCAACACAACAAAGAGGTGAGGATATTCCTTCTACTTCAAGAGGAAAGAGGCTTATGGATGATCAGACAATGTAGGGACCCTCTCCAAAGAGGTAGAGACAAGAGGGATCAGGGTTAGAACAAAATAATTATTCTCCTTCTCAATCCCCCTTACACTTAGATGAACATGGGGTAGCTGAACAGTTGGTACAAATGAGGAATGAGGGGAAAATTTTTGTTTACAATGATGAATTACAAGAAGGAATGCCAGAGGCACCTAAGGAGGTAGCAATGGATCTCACTATTGCTGAATTTGAGGGTAAGCAAATTGACTCTATTTTGAGACAGGCTAGTGACTCTTTTTTTGTTTATGACAAGTTTGTAAAGACTAGGGCATTTTTTCAATTTTTATGGAGAATGAAGATAAATCAATTTAAAGAAATTTGTGAAAAGAAGAAAGAAGAGTTCCCTGAGAGGGACATAGCAGAGATTGAAATTGAAACTAAGGGTGAGATGATGAAGCAGTTTGAGAAGATTAATCCCAAGGAGGGAAGGGCTATGGTCCATACTACAGGGGTGTTGATTCTACCAGAATGTGATATTATTGACGCAATAATTTTTGATCAAGTTAGGAAGAGCAAGATAAAGACTCTTGCTACTATAGAACAAGATCAGCAAGCTACTAGAGGTATTGCTTTTTCAAATGATCATGCTAGCCTAGTAATGTGGTCCCTTAAGAGGGAAGTAAACAAAGGAAAAAGAGAGGCTCTCTCTTCAGAGTATGCTAGAAATTTGTTAGTACAACAAGTAGGTGAGACTTCTGGTGTAGAGGCTTCAAACCTCATTTTAGAGACTACCAAATTTAATGTTAAGGTGGCAGAAAAGGATGCAGAAGAGAAGGAAGAGCTGAGGCTTAAGTTTGAAACTGTACTTAAGTCTTATAATGAGCTTAAGATAGAGCTGATCTAGAAAGACAAGTTGATTGTTGAATTGTTAGGACCACAGGATCACATGTCACCATAATTAATGATAGCTGATAGACCTGTAGTGGCTTCTTCATCAAGCCCTATCATTGAATTTCCACCATCACTTTACCCAGAGACACACCTAGATGCAAGGCTCAGTTGGGAGAAGCAAAAGTTACTTGAGGAAACAAATCATTTCAAAAGAAAAAGGAAAGAATTGGACAGGTTGAGGGAAGAGCATTTGAAAGATAAGAGCTTGTTAGAGCAGAAATATGAAGAAAAGGTAACAGAGGCTGTGATGCAATTTTCTACAAATTTGAATCCCACAGTCCTATTTGACCATGCTAGGAGGCTAAGGATACTGCTTATATCATTGGGTAAGCATAAGAGTGAGTTTGGACTAGTCTTCAAGAAATGGATTGAGAGATCTCCGAATGTGAGATTATTCAAATGGTTGTCCAAGTCTCAAAATGATCCTGACCCTTTGATCAAACCATTGCACCAGAATGTGAAGAGGCTTGTAGAGCATGACATAATTTTGGGTGATTTTGAAAGAAAATCAAATTTGTTGAAGAAAGAATTGACACTCCCAGTTGTTATTTGATCCCAAGAGTTTTTAAGAAAAATGGTGAATTCAAAGAATTGATCAAATGGCGAGCACAAATAGATGATGACTTTTCTACTAGAATGACTAGCATTTGGACTTTAGAAAATACTTTATTCTTTATACATACTATTGAGACATTAATTTCTACCAAGTCTAAGTTTGATTTCATTCAGTGAGAAATCAGTCAATTGGAGGACAAGTGGGAATAGTTATCTGGCAAAAATGTAGAGTTTGCAAATTTTGATTTCCCAAGTGAAGAGGTGTATAACAGGTGGAGGTATTAGTACACACCTCATGGAGAAAAAGTAAATACTCTGCCTACCTCTTAAAAAAGATGAAGATTGTAACCTTTTGAGTCATGAAGATTGTTGAGATGTAGAGAGGTATTTATTATAGGAATGATAGTGAAGATATGGAAATCAATTTTTTTGAAAGAAGTCAAGGACAACATTGAAGACATAAAGCAAGGGTGCTCATCTACAAATATCTCACCAGTTTTGATCAATGTATTTATCGTAAACCCAATAGGGTTGTTGTAAAAAGTTTTAGGTTAGAATTTTGTAAACCCTAGAATGATCAGTAGCTTGTTGCATCTCCTTGTATATAAAGGATTTTCCATGATCATTCTAGGCATTGAAAGTTTAGGTGTTGAGAAGATAGAAATTTTGAAATCCTAACCCTCAGTCAAGGATTGTAACATTTTGTATTATTTTTCATCAAGCAATAGAGAAGAAGTATAGGTTTCTGCTGCTATCTTCCGAGCTTGTTATTCAAAATATGATGTATACAAATGATCAAGGTTATGCTTAATACAAATCTCAATTCTTTGTCTCTCCTTTGTATTCATTCTGTGAATCTTTAAATCTTTAGAGATTTATATGTATGTATTTGGCTTTGAGTTCTGATCTAGGGTTGGATTAAATATTGCTCAGGGTGGGATGCATGTTCACTGAATTTATTTGAGGATTTTCTATTAGTAGGAAAGAGTTGGGGTGTTTGTATTTATGTTCAAAGGCCAGTTATTCTTAAAACATCTTTGTATTCATTCTATCTTCTGATATTTTGCCCAATGGATAAGGCATTGGCCTATATTTTCCTATCTTTTCTTTGTGGGGAATGATCAAAATATTTGTAATCCTAAACATATAATCAATACCAGTCTTTTAAAGTTTTATTTACTTTATATAGTTTTTTATCCAGTGATGGAGAGTCAATGAATAATAGGTTGTTGTTTAGTACTTTCTCACTATTATCTATTGTAAGATCCAGTATTGAGTAAAGAATAGAGTTGTATTTATTGTATCAGATGTACCCACCTTGGTTTTGTAGAGCCAGAAGTGAAGAGGGTAGTCTTGTCCCTATAGTTGGTCCAGTTGCTTATAGATTTCCCACATTTGGAATTAACCCCTCGTTAACATCAGTCATAAGCATATTGGTATCTCATGGAGTGTAAAATATTTTGAAGAACCAACAAGATGATGACTCTACTGGGGATGTTGTAAGATTTGTGTAAAATAACACAGGTACAAGTTGAGCTAGACTCCTGACCTACTTATTTTTAGAAGCCAATTGGTTAGCTTTGAACACAGAGTTGATTCCTTTTCAAAGTTTTGCCTACCTTTCCTATTTGTTTAAAATCATAGAAAACCCCATTTGGCTTGGGTGGTGACTCTAAAATATCTCTGTAACTAGTGCTAAGTAAAGTATTACTATATCACAATAAGTTTAAAAAATACAAGGTCCTGTAGGAAGGAACACCTAGAAGAAAGTTTGCAGGGTGAACTTCCAACTACATGTAGACGAGGTCAAATTAGAAGAGAAAAAAGTACTAATGACATGTCCTTCACTTGGAAGCAAAAGGGAAACTCAAGACAAGAAAGCCTTGCTCCTCCTAGTCAGGAGAGAAATGCCTTAGAATATGAAGAGGCTGTTGATCTTGGTCTAAATAAGTATGAAGATTAGTATTCCCCTACAAAAAGAGAGGGTGAAAATTTGCCTCATAATAGGAAAATAATCCCTAACAAATGGTATGGAGGGGAGAGAAGATCTAGAAGTAAGAGTAGAACTGGACAAGATTTTGTCCCTCCTTTCACCCTTGGTTCATCATTACCCCAAGGCCTCCATGAGTCTCAGGATCAATAGGAAGAGCCTCAAACATAGAAGGTTGAATCTAAAACAACTTTACCTGATTCTGAGGAGATCTTTGAAGAATTTTGATGAATTAGAAAGAAGAATTCATGAACAAGCAGCTATTAGGTAGAAGAGAGAAAAGGAAAGAGAAGAAAATATTAGGCATTCCATGATAAGGGCTGACCAGTTAAAAAGACAACTACTGAATTTAGAAGCCATAAATTATGTTCCCATTCCTGAACAGACAAATAAACAACCCATTGTCCAACAGGTGTTTGAGACAAGGAATCCAAGGGATAAAGGAAAGAAAAAAGTAGTGGACATTTCAATTAATGAACCTATAGGCCCTAAAATCCCCATAGATTTGGCTTTAAGGTTGGAAGAAAACCTTGAGAAAGCCAAGAGGGAACATGAATTGCTAGCCAAAGAGTTGGAAAAGGCAGAGTTGGAAGCTTCAGCACTAAAAATGAGAAAGAAGATAGACTTTCTTAGATGGTCTGTAGGACCCACTAACTTTGCTAATTCTATTGTGACATAAGGAGGAAATGTTGCAAATATAGCTAATTAGACAATTGGTGTTCCCCCACCAGGAGGGCTCAGGATTTCTGCCATGAAAAATACTAATGCATCTACATCCTAGGGTGCTGGTATTTTCAATACAGGGCTTATTCATGAAAGATGTAAACAGTTGGTTTTTACAGGCATCCCTGGATATCCTAACCCCATCCCTGAAGAAATTAGGAAGAAACTTCCCAAATTCACTGGAAGTAATATTGTCACTTGTGAGGAGCACCTAAAAAAGTTTATTGATGTGATTGATGATTATAACATTGTGCCTGATGATGTCATCATGAAATTATTTGTACAATCCCTAGCAGAAGATTCAAGGGATTGGTTTAGGGCTTTGCCACATGGTAGCATAGGCTCATGGGATCAGCTTAGACATTATTTCAAGGAATAGGATGGGGATAAAACACATGAGGGTTTTACATTAAATGAATTTAATAACATCAAGAAAAATTTTAGTGAGGATGTTGTTGAATTTAATGTCAGATTCCAAAAGGCCATGCATAAACTCTTGCAAGTCATTTGATTAGATGATAGAGTATGTCTTGTCACCTATTTAAATGCCTTTGATTCTAAGATGGGCTTCCTTTTGAGAGATGAGAACCCAAGGAGTCTTGTTGAAGCTTATAAACTAGCTGTAAACATAGAGAGTAAAAGCAGAATTTTGGGAAAGTTGGGAAGAAGGGAAGATAAAAAATCACAATTGTTGAATAGAAAAGATCCAAGAAAGCCTATGAGTGTAAAACCAAAGGATGATGATAGCTTAAAGAAAATATTGAAGGCTATAAAAGACTTAAATCCTGGTGAGAATAGAAATAATAAAGTTGCAGGAGATGATAAGCCTATCTTTAATAATTTTAACAAATTGCCAAGAATGCATAACTATCCTTATAATACTCAATGGAAAGATGGGAAGCCTATTATTCCTAAGAGAAAAGACAAACAAAATGATAGGAACCCTGATCCATTGTAAAGGAAATCAATGGATGTGGTGGAAGATGCCCCATGGTGTATTGTTTGTCAATCACGACATGATCCTAATTATTGTGTCATATCCCAAAGTGTCTCTTCACAAGAGGAGCATGAGTGTAATGAGGAATAGTATTATGATGACTAGGGATGTGGAATGATTTCCTCCCATGTCTAGGATGAAGTTGACTTTGCTAAAGAAGATGAAAATTAGGATATCTTCAATTATCAGAGTAAAACTGAATCATACCATCAACAAGTCTTTTCAGACGAGGATAGTGAGCTTGATAACATTCAATGTAATGTTTTGAAGGGTAAAGAGATAGTTGTTTTGAGAAGGCCATCTAATGAGGAAATTGCCTTGATAACAACAAATATGATTACTCAAGCTAAAATAGGTTATAATTTGAGAAATAGAGTAGTTGGTAATTCAAATAAGAAGCCTACTAGTATTTTCATCAAGAAAATAGAGAAGGATGTAAAGACATCACATGATAAGTTAAAGGATGCTGATGTTACTAATAAGGTCAAAAAAAATAAAAATGCTAAGCCTAACATTGTCTATAAGGTAAAATCCAAACCCACAGCTGAAGTTGTTCTAGCTTTGCAGGAGGATAGAGCCCATATTGAAGAACCTGTAAATATATCCATCCCGAATGTTGATAAAGAAGCTGCAATTTTGAAGCCAGATGTCTTTGATTCAAAATATGTTCCAATTAATATGAGAAAATTGTTGTCATAGATTACTGTCAAAGTCCCATTGCTGGAAATGATGAGAATAGAAGAGCATAAGGAAAAGGCTCTAAATTGGGTGAATGGTGTGGTATCCATGGAATCCCAAAAAATAGAAAGGGTAGAGAAACAAGTAGCAACTGTGAATGATGAAAATGAAAATTGTACTGAGGAGATTGTTTCTAAAATTCCCCAAATCTATTTGGATACAAATGTTGTTAGTACTACAATAGGAACAGTTGATCCTTTCTTTTTGACTTTGCAGATAAATGGAAAGTTGCTAAAAAATTGTATGATTGATTCAGGAGCATCAAACACTGTTATGCCTACTGAGGTTATGAAATCATTAGGGTTAAAGGTGGATACACCTCATGGAAGATATCAAGCAATGGATTCAAGGGAAGTACCAGTTGTGGGCACTATCAAGGCTCTACCTTACAGACTAGCTGCATACCCTAGCAAACAATTGACCATGAGCATCTTGGTAGTGGATATTCCTCCCCAATATGGCATGTTACTATCAAGAAAGTGGAGTGCTTCTATGGGAGGCAGCATACAGTGTGATTTATCATTTTCTACTTTTAACTTTGAGGGACAAAATATTAAGATTTCCAGGGAACTTAGAACTCCACATATGATTGAAGAAGAAGAAGACACCATGAATTGTTTTCTTGACACTAACATGAATGCTTTCAAAGTCCAAGATAAAGAGGTGGAGGAGGATGTTGAAAGTATACATAAGTCAGAAAGCCAGGAGGGATGGATTGACCTTGAAAAGTTGTGGACCATGTATTTTGATGGTGCCAACAACAAGGAAGGGTCTGGAGCTAGAATATTGCTCATATCTCCAAATGGTAAAACTTTCAAATTCTCCTTTACTTTGTTTTTCTCTTGCACAAATAATGTTGCAAAATATGAAGCTCTATTGATAGGTCCAAGTTTGGCATCAAGGCATGGTATAAAGTGTTTGAAGGTAGTGGGTGATTTTGAGTTAGTTGTCTCCCAAGTTAGATAAAAGTATGCTTCAAAAAATTAGAAATTAAAGCAGTATAGAAATGCAGTATGGGATGAAATTGAAAGCTTCAGTGCTTTTAACATTTGTTGGATGGAAAGAAGTCAAAATAGAATGGCAAAATTGTTAGCTAATGTGGCTATTAGACCAGAAGATGTTACATTTGTAGATATATAAAATATAGAGATACAAGCTAGGCCTTCCATCCCTGATAATGTAGAAAATTGGCAAGTTTTCTCTGATGACCAAGAACTATTAAGATTTCTCCAATGTGAATCTCATTTTGGTGATAGAGAAATGGATTTCAATACTTATGTTGATATAGTAAATGGTAAAGATGTAATTTTTGGGAAAGAAGTTTTGTAGTTGAAATCAAATAGAGTTCCCAAAGGATTCGTTGCTCTAGAAAGGGCGTTTGACAATAAAGATAAAACTTTTTCTGCCAGTACTGACAAAATAAATGAGCTTAAAGAAATAAACTTAGGCACAAAAATTGTGCCCAAGAAGGTTTACATAGGTAAATGTCTGTCCCCTAGAACTAGAAAAATTTTGATTGATCTTCTTAGAAAGTTTAGACATGTTTTTGCCTGGTCCTATGAAGATCTTAAAGCTTAGAGAGAGGACCTCTTTCAACATGAGATTCCACTAAAAGAAGGTACAAAACCTTTCAGACAAAAGTTAAGACCTGGTAACCCTACCTTGGCACCTAAAATGTAGGGAGAACTTAAGAAGATGATGGATGCTAGAATAATCAAGCCTATTAGACATTCCACTTGGGTTTCAAATTTGGTTCCTGTTAGAAAGAAGAATGGTGACATTAGGCTTTGTGTTGATTTTAGAAACCTTAATATAAATTCTCTAAAAGATAATTATGGACTACCCAATATGGAAAATATGTTGCAGAAGGTCACTGGGTCAGAATTGATGTCCATGATGGATGGCTTTTCTGGTTATAATTAGGTTATGGTTAAAGACACAGAGCAATTTAAAATAGCATTTACAACCCCATGGGGGATGTATGTTTATGTAAGAATGCCCTTTGGGTTGACTAATGCTGGTGCCACTTTCCAAAGGGCCATGGATGTGGCCTTTGCTGATTTTATTGACAGGTTCATGGTGGTCTATCAAGATGATCTAACAACATTCTCAACTAAGGAGGAACAACATTGCCAACATCTAGAAAATATTTTCATTAGAGCATTACAGTATGGGGTTTCTTTGAATCCAAAGAAATGTTCTTTTGGTGTGGTAGAGGGAAAACTTATAGGGCATATTATTTCAAAGGATGGAGTAAGGATAGATCCTGAAAGGGTGGAAGCTATTGATAAATCATCTCTACCAAAGAATATCAAAGGAATTTAGCCCTTTTTAGGACAAGTCAATTTCTTGAGAAGATTTATTACAAATTTTGCAGAGATTAGCATTCCCATATCAAGAATGGTGAAAAAAGGAGCAAAAGTTGAATGGAATGCTGAAGTAGTGCAAAATTTTCATGACATTAAAAGGGCTATCAAGCATGCCCCAGTTTTGAAAACACCAGATTACAACAAACCTATGCAGATCTTCTCCTTTGCATCTGCCCATACTATTGTAGCAGTACTATTACAGAAAAATGCTGATGGTTTTGAACAGCCTATTTCTTTTTTCAGTAAGACCTTACAAGCAACAAAACTAAACTATGAAATTATTGAGAAACAAGCTTATGCCTTAGTAAAGGCTATCAAAACATTTAGGTGTTATCTAGTTGGAGCCACAGTGGTTGCCTATGTTCCAAGTGCTATAGTTAAGGATATCTTGGTCCAGCAAGAAGTTTCAAGAAGAAGATGTAGATGGATCAATAGGATTCAAGAGTTTAATATTGACATTCATATTATAAAGTTGGTGAGAGGTTTGGGCCTAGCAAAGTTGATGGCTCAAAGCAATCTAACTGCAAACCAAATAAACATGTTGGAGGAAGATCAAAGACCTTTTGTGTGTAACATGGATTGTTGTGAATGGTACAAGGATATTGTTAAATATTTGCAAAAGATGGTTCTACCCCCTAAATTGGATGATAACAAGAAAATAATTATTAAGCTTCATTGCATAAGATATGAAATTATAAGTGGTGAGTTATGGTGGAGGTGCAATGAGGGTGTCTTGCTTAGGTGTGTAGACCAGGATAAAGCCAAGCTCTTAATGGATGAAATGCATAATGAGATTTTTGGAGGACACTATATGGAAAAGACTATAGCTCACAAGATCATTAGGTTAGGTTTTTGGTAGCCAACACTTTTCAAAGATACCCATCAGTTTGTAAAGAAATGTGACCCATGTCAAAGATTTGCAGGAAAATTGAAATTCAGTGGAAACTTGCCTCTCAAACTTGTTACTGTCTAGGCTCCTTTCCAAATGTAGGGCATGGATTTGATTGGTGAAATCCCTAACAAGTCCAGTGGAGGACATTCTTATATTTTGGTAGCAACTGATTACTTCACCAAATGGGTTGAAGCAATCCCTTCAAAGAAAGCAAATAGTAAGGTGGTAATAGATTTTATGATGTAGAATATCCTTACAAGATTTGGTTGCCCAGAAACCATGGTGGTTGATAATGCAATGTTCTTTAGGTCAGAGGAGTTTGTTGACTTTTGTCAAAACAATGGTATTAAAATCTCATACTCGTCTCCTTACCATCCACAAGGCAATGGCTAGGCTGAATCCAGTAACAAGAGTCTGATCAAAATTTTGAAAAGAGTATTAGATAAGAATTAAAGGGCTTGGGATTCCAAGTTGTTGCAAGCTTTATGGGCTGACAGGCTTACAATAAAGAAAGCAATAGGGTGTGCCCCTTTTGACTTAGTCTATGGGATTAATGCAAGATTGCCCCAGAATAATTTGTTACAGATGTATCAGTTCATACGAGCATATGATGATGATCTGGAAGATGAAATGACTGTTAGAATAAATGATTTGATTCAATTGAATAAGGTGAGAAATGATGCACATACCAGAAATGAGAAGATATAGGCCCAGTGCAAAGTCTTGTTTGACAAAAGGACTACTTTGAGAAGTTTTGTAAGTGGTGAATTGGTCCTGATGTGGAATGCGAGATTAGAAGATAAAGAAAAGCAAGGGAAATTTGATCCCATCTGGTTAGGCCCATATATCATTGAAGAAAAGTGGGGAACAAGTTCATATCTTTTGAAGAATCTGATAGGAGAACTCATGGAATTGCCAGTTCATGGGCAATTTTTGAAATTTTACTTCTCTTAAATATTTTTTTGAGTCTCTGTGGAGGTTTAGGTTTAGGGTTTTGTGTGCAGTTTTAAGACTTCCAGTTGAATTTTTGTTTGGGTATGCTCTTCCAGGAGATTCCAGTTTTCTCATTGTATCTACATGAGATACACACCCCCAAGTATGAGCCACTGTTACCACTATTCTAAATTTTTTTATCCTCATGCTAAAACTTTTGAAAATTTGTTTCTTAGACCTAATTGTGAGGTATTATGGCTAAAACCCTAGTTTGATCTAAACCCTAGCTGGTATAAGCGTCATTATGTTTAAATGTTACTTTTTTTGCTCACTAACTTTCCAAATAAACATGTGCAATATTGACCCCTTTTAAAAATGACCACTTTACATGTTATACCACTAGGTTGTCAAACGGGGTCCCTTTTTAATATTTCTTTCAAAGCCTAAGTTTCCTGTTAAATTTTCCAAATGAATAACCTTTTGAAATGAGTGGTTGTCATTAAATCTTAAGGCTCCCTATTGTCAAAATTTTTGACATGTGATTTAGTGATGAGTTGAAATCTGTCTCATTGGGCCCATCTTCGAGGTTGCACTGATGATTAAACAAAGGAATGCATCGATGACTATCATTATACCATTGGGTCAAGTTGACTTCTTTTTAAGCATCATGGTTTAGTGACAAGTGTCTGATTCTCTATGAAGGAAGAGATATGAAGTGGGCCCTAAATTTCCAGGTCATGCTGATATGTTCATTTTCTATTGGTTGAAATAAGTCATGATGTGGAAGTCGACAGGGTGTTTGGTACTGAGAAAGAAAAGGAGAAGGGCATGCCCATCTATTTTTTGTAAATGTGGCAGTCTCTAACTTGATGAAGAATTAAATGAAGTTAAGGTGGGGTCGACCTTCTTGGACAGTTAAAGCTCAACAAGATCCTATGGTTGTCAGTATACCACTGGGATAAGGTACAAGATTTTTAAGGATAGCGCTATAGCGATGACCGTTAGATCTTGTTTAAAGGATGTGGACTAAAAGGTGGGTCCTCAGTCACTAGGTCAAACTAACAAGTTTGTTTTTGATTGGCTAAAATTAGGAGGTGACCTGTCAAGCTATCAGTATGCTTAACATTGAGGAAAAAGTTAGGGTTCCACCTGCTAGTTTGTCTGACGTGGCATTTGTTGATTCTATGAAAGGTTCAAAAAGAAAGGTGGGGTCAACATTTTGGGAATTGGTAAATGTGCGGTAAGTTGGGAAAAGATATATGGCGGTCATTACACCATTGAGGAAAGGTGTCCAGATCTTATGCCCATGCTTTACCGATAGGTTGACACCTGTCCACCCTAATCAAAATTGAGTTAAGTTGTTTCTTTTTCCCACATGATTAAATTGAGCTGTTCTAATTGGTTTGAAAATGTTTGGAGAAAATAACAAGAGGGTTGTGCGGCTATTTTTGTTGACCGTCCGATGCGCCAAAAAGAAAAGAAGATCAATGGTCCAAATTTAAATTTCTGCTCTGTGATGTTGCTCGCATCCTATGAATGTTGAGGCTACCAGTTTTTAGTAATGGTGAGCATAATGAGCTACGTGCGGATGAATTACAAATGGTTGGCAAGACATTATATACCCCAATTTGATCATTGTATTCTTTACCTCTTTCATAAGCGTCTTGGTGAACTGGATTATTTTCTGGAGTAATATCAAGCAAAGTTTTACAGGAACCTAGTAGGTCATAATTTCTAAATTCAAGAATTGTTTGAGGCTTTGAGAAAGTTGTGAAGAAATTATGTTCCTAGCTGGTAATATTTAGGGGTTTCTCTGGTATTTACACATTGTTTTGAAAGCCCTAGTTAAAATGCCACCAAAGAGTGAGTTGTTTGGGAAAATAGAGTACAAAGACAAGGGTGTTTTTGAAGACTTGATGCAATTGCTCCTGCATTCAGATAATGGGGCAGCAAGACTGAAGGAACTGGTCCTAAGAAACCCTAGGGATTATGTAAATAGTGGGCTCCATGATAGAGGAAACTAGATGAGGGATGCTAGGGTGGGAGAAGATCAAAATGGTCTTATTTTGTTTAGGTTGGCATATTCACAGAGGAATTCATGTGCCCCCCTTAGTAACATTTGGCAATTTGATATAGGAAAGTTGGTAGTTCCTGGAGTGTTTATGGATGCAGAATTGCTGATTCAGATTGCCAAGTGATATGATCCTATGACAAAATGTGTCAAGGATGTGAATAGAAATAATTTAATTACCATCACAGCAGATGAGATCAAGGAGGTCTTCTCATTGAATGACCCTTCTGTTGGGTTAGAAAAAATAGATTTTAATGAATTCACTGAGGTATATGAAGCTCAGAAAGATTACTTAAGGATAGGGCCTTTGAGGGATTTTCTAGACCAAATTGGATCAATGTGTGTTATCAGCCCAAGTACACCAGAGCCTTTTAGGATGGAACTGTTCAGTAAACAAGCACAAGGTTTTAATAAGTCTTTAACTTTAATCCTGGGGCATGATGACGCTACTCATATGCCTGTTCCATATATGTTTATGATGGTGCAATCTCTACATCCACAATTGACACTAATCTTTGATTTTGCCTCTCACTTGGCTGACCTAATCCATGAGGGATTGATGGGAATAAAAAACATGAAGGTTAGTAGGCCCTTTGGGTGGTACTCTATGCTCATGCCTATGTTCTTGTTCAAAGGTGAGCAATTTTTCAGTTCAACAGTCAACATTGTCAAGGAGAGGAATGGAGAAACCCTTCTAGTTCAATTGTGGACCACAACTTTGTCATGGGATAGAACTAATGCTAGTTGTATTGCTTTTGATAGGGATTTTTCCTCAAGGCTTAGGACATTGTTGTTTTTTGACAATCCTAAAATTCCAAGGGAATTGTTAAGATTGATTAGATCAAAAGAATATTGTCAAGATATTACCATAGTTCATAATTTTTATGATATTATATTGTATCCTATTTCCACAATTTTTTGAGTATATGGTTGGAAGAAGGTACCTTACATTTTTCCCTACCAAGTTCAGATGAAGATAGGATATGTTGAAATTTTAAGGCAAATTGGTGACCTACAAGATACTTCTCTCACTGGTAAATGAAGAGGGACTTTCTTCCCAAATATTACAATTTCCCATCAAAATTTTATCACTAAAGGATGATGGGTGTATTTAAACCAAGTCTTGCAACCCTACAGGATGCTGACAGCTATGGTTAGGTGTGCAGACAATGATGGTTTCTTATCAGGAATGTTTAGAGACAAGATAAGGTGTGCTCTTATGGAGCACCAATTCTATTTTCCTGAGGACATAATAAGGAATGAGTTTGATGTACAAACTCAAGAAATTAAGAAGGAAAAATGGGTGATATACAAAAAGACTGTAGATTTTATCAGGAATTTTGATAAAACTTATGATCCATTGAATGGTTTTGAGCCATGGGCTAGAAAGGTAGAGGCTCTTATGGAGCATTTTGAAGGGATCATGCATGTAGTGAATGAGAAAATGGCTACTGTGAGAAAGACAGACCTTGAGAGAGCTAGGCAGATTTTAAGCCAGCTAGGATATACAAAGTTGATGCCAAGGGGAATTTACACTGTACAAAAGAGAACTAGTTATACTGTGTTAGGATTAACAAGGCAGAAATAACAATTATGTGCAAATATAACTAATATCAAAAAATAATAAACCACATAGAATAGAACACAAGACACACAGATTTAACGTGGTTCACCCAATCCCTGGGCTACGTCCACCAACAGCGAGTCCAATATTATTATTATCTAGTGATTACAACCTGATTACAAGTATCCATAATCCCTTACAGCCCAATTCTGCCGCAAGTACTAAAATCATACATAATGAAAAATCCTTAACCCTAAGCCATATTATACAATATTTTCCCACTTTAGGGTTAGAATGAGTTATAAGTAGTCAGCCCAAATAACCAAAAAGTAGTCGGCCTCAAAAAACTTTTCCTCGGGGGCTGCGCCCCTGAACCCCTGCTCTTGGGGGCTGCTGCCCCCAAACCCCCACTCAGGGCCCGGCCTGGCCCTGAACCCCAGTGAGGTCGGGAGGAAAAGTGTACAATACTTTCCTGGATAGTACTTTCCTGATTAGTCACCATAAGCTAACATACTGCTCTTCTACCAACACAATAGATAGGTGAGGATCTTCCTTCTACTTCAAGAGGAAAGAGGCCTATGGATGATTAGACAATGTAGGGACCCTCTCCAAAGAGGTAGAGACAAGAGGGATCAGGGTCATAACAAAATATTTATTCTCCTTCTCAATCCCCCTTACACTTAGATGAACATGGGGTAGCTGAAGAGTTGGTACAAATGAGGAATGAGGGGAACATTTTTGTTTACAATGATGAATTACAGGAAGGAATGCCAGAGGCATATAAGGAGTTAGCAATGGATCTCACTATTGCTAAATTTAAGGGTAAGAAAATTCACCCTATTTTGAAACAGCCTAGTGACTCTTTTTTTGTTGATGACAAGTTTGTAAAGACTAGGGCATTTTTTCAATTTTTATGGAGAATGAAGATAAATCAATTTAAAGAAATTTGTGAAAAGAAGAAAGAAGAGTTCCCTGATAGGGACATAGTAGAGATTGAAATTGAAACCAAGGGTGAGATGATGAAGTAGTTTGAGAAGATTACTCCCAAGGAGGGAAGGGCTATGGTCCATACTGCAGGGGTGTTGATTCCACTAGAATGGGATATTGCTGATGCAATAATTTTTTATCAAGTTAGGAAGAGCAAGATAAAGACCCTTGCTACTATAGAACAAGCTCAACAAGCTGCTAGAGGTATTGCTTTTTTAGATGATCATGCTGCCCTAGTAATGTGATCCCTTAAGAGGGAAGAAAACAAAGGAAAAAGAGAGGCTCTCTCTTTAGAGTATGGTGGAAATTTTTTAGTACAATGAGTAGGTGAGACTTCTGGTTTAGAGGCTTCAAATCTCATTTTAGAGACTGCTAAATTTAATGTTAAGGTCGTAGAAAAGGATGCACAAGATGCAAGGCTCAAAATGATCCTAACCCTTTGATCAAACCATTGCACCAGAATGTAAAGAGGCTTGTAGAGCATGACATAATCTTGGGTGATTTTGAAAGAAAACCAAATTTGCTGAAGAAAGAATTGACACTCCCCAGTTGTGATTTGATCCTAGGAGTTTTTAAGAAAAATGGTGAACTCAAAGAATTGATCAAATGGTGAGCATGAATAGATGATGACTTTTCTTCTAGAATGACTAGCATTTTGACTTTAGAAAATACTTTATTCTTTATACATACTATTGAGACATTAATTTCTGCCAAGTCTAAGTTTGATTTCATTCAGTGAGAAATTAGTCAATTGGAGGACAAGTGGGAACAATTATCTTGCAAAAATGCAGAGTTTGTAAATTTTGAGTTCCCAAGTGAAGAGGTGTATAATAGGTGGAGGTATCAGTACATACCTCGTGCAGAAAAAGTAAATACTCCGCCTCCCTCTTAAAACAAATGAAGATTGTAACCTTTTGAGTCATGAAGGTTGTTGAGATGTAGAGACGTATTTATTGTAGGAATGACAGTGAAGAGATGGCAATCAGATTTGTTGAAAGAAGCCGAGGACAAGATTGAAGACATAAAGCAAGGGGGCTCATCTACAAATATCTCACTAGTTTTGATCAATGTATTTATCATAAACCCAATAGGGTAGTTGTAAAAAAATTTTAGGTTAGAATTTTGTAAACCCTAGAATAATCGGTAGCTTGTTGCATCTCCTTGTATATAAAGGATTTTCCACAATCATTCTAGGCATTGAGAGTCTAGGTGTTGAGAAGATAGAAATTTTGAAACCCTAACCCTCAGTCAAGGATTGTAACATTTTGTATTATTTTTCATGAAGAAATAGAGAAGTACAGGTTGCTACTACTATCTTGTGAGCTTGTTATTTAGAATATGATGTATACAAATGATCAAGGTTATGCTTAATACAAATCTCAATTCTTTGTCTCTCCTTTGTATTCATTCTGTGAATCTTTAAATCTTTAGAGATTTATATGTATGTATTTGGCTTTGAGTTCTGATCTAGGGTTGGATTAAATTTTTCTCACGGTGGGATGCATGTTCACTAAATTTATTTGAGGATTTTCTATAAGTAGAAAAGAGTTGGGGTGTTTGTATTTATGTTCAAAGGCCAGTTATTCTTAAAACATCTTTGTATTCATTCCATCTTTTGATATTTTGCCCAATGGATAAGGCACTGGCCTGTATTTTCCTATCTTTTCTTTGTGGGAAATGATCAAAATCTTTGTAATCCTAAACATATAATCAATACCAATCTTTTAAAGTTTTATTTACTTTATATAGTTGTTTTATCTAGTGATGGAGATTCAATGAATAATAGGTTGTTATTTAGTACTTTCTCACTATTATCTATTGTGAGATCCAGTATTGAGTAAAGAATAGAGTTGTATTTATTAGATTAGGTGTACCCACCTTGGTTTTGTAGAGCTAGAAGTGAAGAGGGCAGTCTTGTCCCTATAGTTGGTCTAGTTGCTTATAGATTTCCCACATTTGGAATTAACCCCTCATTAACATCAGTCATAAGCATATTGGTATCTCATGGAGTGTAAATCTTTTGAAGAACCAAAAAATTGCTGGTAAGTGAGAAATGTATTGTGAAATTCAAGATTGGAAATTACTTTGATGAAATTCTATGTGATATTATGCCTATGGATTGCTGCCATATTCTATTGGGTAGACCTTGACAGTATGATAGACATGTTGTGCATGATGGTAGATTGAATCAATATACTCTTTGGGTGAATGGAAGAAATAAAACATTGTTGCCTTTGATTGAGGTTCCAAATGAGATAAATTGTACTAATGTGAGAATTTGCATGGTTAATGGAAAATATGAGAAAGACATAAAGAAGAACCAAGTCTATTTTTCTATAATTCCTAAGGGGCCAAGATGTGGTAGTAATGACCAAGTGATAAAAAATAGTAATGGCTGAGCAACAAAAGATAGTAGGGACCGAGTGCCAGTATACATTGAAAAATTTCTAAATGCATACAAGGAGATTGTTGCAAAGGATATTCCTAATGGTTTACCACTAGTAAGAAGTATAAGTCATTGTATGGATATGATTCCAGGAGCTATTTTTATGAATAAAGCACCATATAGGTTGAAACCTACTGAGAATGAAGAAATTAATAGACAAGTACATGAGTTGTTGCAAAAAGCTTTGACCAAAGAAAGCTTGAGTCCATGTGCTATATCTATTGTGTTGGCACTTAAGAATAATGGAGAATGGAGAATGTGTACTGATTCCAGAGCTATCAAAAAGATAATTGTGAAGTATAGGTTTCATATGGCGAGGATGGATGACATAATGGATTTTTTAAGTAGAGCATAGTATTTTACCAAGATTGTTTTGAGGAGTGGTTATCATCAAATCAGAATAAGAGAAGGTGATGAATGGAAGAATATTTTCAAGAGAAAAGATGGGTTGTATGAGTGGTTGGCTATGCCTTTTGGTTTGAGTAATGCACCTAGTACTTTCATGAGGTTGATGAATGAAGTTCTCAAGAGATTTTTGGGTAAGTTTATGATTGTTTATTTGGATGATATTCTAATATTCAGTAGGACTAAGGAAGAACACCTTGAGCATATTAGACAAGTGTTGCAAAGATAGAAAGATGAGAAGCTACTGATTAATTTGAAGAAGTTTTCCTTTATGTAAGAAGAGATCATATACTTAGGATTTTTCAAGGTTAAATAAATTTTGGAGTGGCCTACACCTGAGAATGTGGGTGAGGTAATATCATTTCATGGTTTGGCTAGTTTCTATAGAAAGTTCACTAAGAATTTCAATTCTATTTGTAATGCTATGATTGAGACTATGAGAGGAGATAAAAAGGATTTTAAGTGGACACATGGAGCTGAAAAGAGTTTTGAGACTTTGACACAAAAGGTTACTTAGTTACCCATGTTAGCTTTACCTGATTTTAATAAGGTATTTCAAGTTGAGTGTGATGCAAGTGGTAGTGCAATAGGAGTTGTGTTGAGTTAAGAAGGTAAACCCATTACTTTCTTTAGTGAGAAGTTGAATGTGTTAGAATAATTTTAGAATAACTAAGAGGGGGGTGAATCAGTTATCCTCAAGTCTAGATGTACCAATTGAACTTTCAAACACTTCACGCAAACTTAGATCTACCAATAATCTACTTGGTCTTTGAAACACATAATCAGTAACATAAACTTGAAGTTCTTTGTCCAAAAGTAATCAACTTGCAAAATAATTAACACAACACATTAAACATCATTCAAACAATTATGACACCAAGATTTAACATGGAAACCCAATTTGGGAAAAACCACCAGTAACATGCTACCAATCTTTCACTCTTCTAAAGCGAGCTTTGTGAGGAGCCAACCCTGTTAAAAGTTATAAAACACACTGTTAAATGTGACCCTATTAAAGGATTTAATCACCCTTTTAGGAGTGGCCTTGTTAGAGGAATTAAGAACATTCCATTAGAATGTCACCCTGTTAAAGGATTTACAAATGACTATTAAGTCAACCTTTATCAAAAAGGATTTCAAACAACTGATACAATGGTTAGAAAGCAACAACAATTTGTTGATCTGTCACATATAACTCACTTTGTAAATTCAGATCCAATATTTCTCATCTATTGATTCACTGACTAGACTTCACTATCATCTCATTCTTAGATCCTCTTGTTCACCCTTCAAGTGATCACAACTCTTCAACTCTTCACCTAGCTTCTTCTTAGCCTTCTCAACCTTTTTCTTAGGTTTTCTATCCATCTGAATCAATCAATTTATCATACTCCATAACCAAAAATTAGGTTATTAATATACCTCTTCAATTAGGTAGCTCAATCCTTAATCACTTAATCATAACCGTAGATCTTAGGTTTAGGTTGGATGCATCTATCTTTCCCACATCTTTCTTTCCTTGATACCTTCTAGATATTTCCTCAAAACTTCTTCTTGAATCCATTCCTCAGGTGTGTAAAACATTTTTCCATGCATTAAATTCTTCCATCCAATCCATACAAATATTTAATATGATTTCCAAATTCCAAGAAATCAACTATGTCATCCTTGAATCTTAATTCTTTCTCAAATCATTTCTATGTTCTTCCACTTGGTTATCACTAGATAAATCGGTCATCGCTAACATTATCTTTCTCCACATATACTGAATTCACTCAGTTAACTTGGTAATTACTGATGCTCGGTCGACACTAAATTTTCTCAGCTTATACTATCACTCAGCCAACACTAGCATCACTCATCTTATATTAAATTTATGTGAACTTTATCTCTTTTGCTTGGCCAAGCTCATGCTTGCAGACTTTCTCTCCTTAGCTCTTTCATGCCTTAATAAACATAGTCTCCTTCACTTAGTATACTAGATAAACAAAACATTATCTTGCCAAAGTACCAACTAACCAAATTCCCATTTTAGTTCCTCATAACTCAACCTTTACTAGGTACTCTTGTTATCTACTCTTCAAATCCTCTTCATCAATCAAGTAAAATGGCATTCAACTAGATAGTAACTTGTCTTACCAATTAAGGTTTGAAATCAATGACAATATAACAATTGTTTCAATTGCAGTTTCCAACAATCTCCTTACAATCCAAAATGTATTCTTCAGTTAGTAACCATAGCTTCATTTTTATTCTCCCTCTAAATCTTATCTTCCTCTTTCAAATGAATTCTTCTCTTTTTAACTTTCTCTTATTAGCTCCCCGATTCTTCATTGATTCTCTCCCTCTTTGAAAATAATGCTAAAGATGCTTTTACTCATATTCCAAAACTGTTCTCATACATCTCTATCATGTAGATATCTCAATGTCAACTGTATTCTTATTCTATCATCTTTGTTTATGAATGATTACCATCAAATTCATAACCTGTATACAACTATTCTCCTTCTTCTTCTTCTTCTTCTTTTTCACAGCTTTAGGCAGTTCTTAAAGTGTGACCTCCTTTGCATTAATGTGTTAGATATTCTATTTCATACATTTGATGTAACACTCCTTTCTTCTTTAGTTAGCCTCAATTAGGGGAATCATCCCTAATTTACCTCTTAGATACCCATGAGCATCATTAGGTAGTGCTTTAGTGAATATGTCTGCTAACTGTTCCTTAGTATTCACATACTCCATTCTGACTTCTTTATCTTGTACTAGCTCTCTCAAGTAATGATACTTGATAGCAATGTGCTTAGTCTTTGTGTGCATTACTGGGTTCTTTGATATGTTGATAGCACTAGTATTATCACAAAAAATAACAATTGGTGCTGTGATTTCTTCTTTCATACCTTTCAACAATTACTTTATCCATACTATATTTGAATAATTTACTATTGCAGCCAATTATTCAGCTTTTGTTGTAGATTGAGAAATACAGTTTTGTTTCTTACTTGTCCATGAAACCAATATTTTTTCCAGAAAGAATTCTCCACCACTTGTACTCTTTTTATCATCCACATTTCCTACCCAATCCGCATCAGTGTAAACCTTCAGTTCAAACTTCTCACTCTTCTTGTAGTAAAGACCATAGTCTTTTGTGCCTTTCAAGTATCTCAGAATAATTTTTACTGCCATCATGTGATTTTCTTTGGGATTAGCAGAAAATCTTGCTACTATTCCAATAGCTAGTGCAATATATGGTCTACTGTGAACTACATATTGTAATTTTCCAATCATTGACATGTATAATGTTTGATTCACTTTAGTTGTTTCATCATTCTTAGATAGCTTATGTTTAGTAGCTATGGGTGTAATTACTGGTTTGGAATCTTCCATACCAAAAAATTTTAGCATCTCCTTAATATACTTGGATTGAGTGATATAAATGCCTTTCTTCATCTAATAAATTGGTAATCCAACAAAGAACCTGATCTTACCAAACATAGACATTTGAAACTCAGTTTGCATCTCTTTTGCAAATGATTGACACAGAGCATTTTGACCTCCAAATATAATGTCATCCACAAAAATTTCAGCTAATAGTATTCCTTTACCTTTTTTTGTCTTCAAATACAGATTGTTGTTGTCATTAGTCCTTGAAAAACCAATCTTAATGAAATAATTGTGCAGTCTCTCATACCATGCTCTAGGAGGTTGCTTCAATCCATATAGTGCTTTGTGTAGTTTACATACCATATTTCTTTTGTTTGGGTCTACAAATCCATTTGATATACCTTGAATCCTTTATATGCAGCATATGCAAGTAGATTTCTCACTCCTTCCAATCTTGCAATTGGGGAAAATGTTTCTCCATAGTCAATACCCTCTTCTTCTGCATAACCCTTACATACCAGTCTGGCTTTGTTCCTTGTCACTTCTCCATGTTCATTCAACTTATTTTTGAATACCCACTTTGTTCCAATAAAATTTTTGTCCTTTGGTCTAGGTACTAGTGTCCAAGTCTTGTTCTTTTCTATCTTCTTAATCTCTTCATTCATAACATGAATCCAATCTTCATTTTCCAAGGCATCTTTTACTATTTTAGGCTCAAATTCACATAACAAGCATGTTTAATGGTCTTTCAACTTACTTCTTGTCAATAATCCAGAGTCTCTTGATCCAATTATCTTCTCAGGCTTGTGATGTCTTCTCACATATTTTTCCAATATAGATTCTGGTCTCATTTCTTCTTCCAGTTGATCCTCAGATTCATCATGCACACCAACTTTAGGTTCATTTTGCAACATTTTCTCTTTTTCTGATTGCTTGACAACATCCTCTTCCTTTCTAGCTCAGAAACATCCTCCTGGTGCTCGACATCTTCTTGCTATAGCTCGATAGGTGTGTTCTCTACTTTAGATACATTGCTAGATTCTCCTTCATCAATATATACAAATGATCTATAGTCCTCAGGTTTCTATTTGTAATCAATTTCATCTTTTTCTACATATTCATCAACTTTCACATTTGCACTTTCCACAACTTTGTTAGTGTTATAATTTAAACACTTGTAAGCTTTACTCTTAGTGGAATATCCTGAGAATGTGCCTTCCTCACTCTTAGCATCAAGCTTTCCATTTCTATTATCCTATATAATATAGCATTTTCTTCCAAAAACTTTAAAATACTTCACATTAGGAGCATATCCATACCATAACTCAAAAGGTGTTACATTTGTACCTTTCTTTACTTGCACTCATTTTAGGGTGTATACAACAATGCTAATTTCTTCTGTCCAGTACTTTTGTGCAACATTCTTGTCCATCATGAGTGTTCTAGCACAATCCATAATTGATCTATTTCTCCTCTTTGCAATACCATTATGTTAAGGGGTGCTAGGTGCTGACACCTATCTTTTAATACCTCTATCATTGTAGTATAAGTTAAATTCATTAGAGATAAACTCACCTCCTCTATCATATCTTAGAAATTTCAAGTACTTTCCTATCACCTTTTCAACTTTAGCTAGATACCACTTAGACATTTGAAATACTTCAGATTTCTCTTTAAGAAACATAACTGTCATCATTCTAGAATAGTCATCAACAAATAGAATGAAATAATTATCACCACAATAAATTTCACACCAATAGGTCCACAAAGGTCAGTATGAACCAATTCCAATATATCATCAGAAGTAAAAGTTTTGCTCTTGAAACTAGATTTGTTCATTTTACCTAGTTGACATTGTTTACACATAATATTCTCAGGTTTCTTCAATTTGGGTAATCCTCTAACTCTCTTCATCTTATTGATGCTAACCATATTATCAAAATTCACACAACACAAGCTTTTATGCCACAACCATATATCATCATACTATGAAAACAAATATGTCTCTTTAGATAAATCTAGAAAGAACAAATTACCTCTTATCTGTTCTCCACTACCAATCAATTAACAAGTGGCATAAAAAATATTAGCTCTCTTGTGATGGAATTCAACTCTGTAACCTGAACTGTTCAACCGAGAAACACTCAACAAGTTATAGTTCAAACCTTGTACCCAATAAGAATTTTCACACCTGATCTTATTAGTTAATATTATAGATCCTTTCCCCTTTACATAACATGGTGCATCATTACCAAATTTAACATAGCTTCCTTTGTAATGATCTAAGCTTTCAAATTTACTCTTATCACTAGTCATGTAATGAGAAACACCACTATCAATAATCCACCTATCACTCTTACTTATATAAGAAATAAGTTCACTTTCCTCATCCTCATTAGAATCATCTTTCATTGCAATATACACAACTTCGATGTCATTATCATCAAAATCACTATCATTTTCTTCCTCAACAATGTAATAGGGTTTCTTACCTTTATCCTTGTAATCCTTTTAGTCTTTGTACCTTCAGTAATCTTTGTCATTCCTTTTGTCTTTTTACTTTCCATCTTTCCTTTCATATTTTTCATCTCTATCAGGACATCTTATAGCAATATGACCAACCTTGTTACATGAAAAAAAAATTATAGGAAGTTTATCTTTAAACTTTCCTTTTCCTCTTGGAAGTCTTTTGGCCATCAGTGCTCCAAGATCATCAAGATTATCATCAGAAGTGTCACTGTCACTGTTCACATATTTTCCTTTTCCTTTCTTAGATTTATGAAGAACCAACTGAGATTTAAAAGAAGCATCAATAGTAGGAGTGAAATTATTAAAGTTTGATAATTCAAATGCAGTAAGTCTACCAACCAATCCTTCCAAGGTTAAGTTGTTACCATGAGTACATCTTAGTTCTTGAATAGCTAAAACTCTAATAGCATAAATAGGAAGTAGAGTTCTAAGTACCTTGCTGATAACAATATCATCATCAATATTACCATTTTCTCCTTTGATAGCATTCACCACCTCTTTAATTTTGCTACAGTAATGTGAGATAGTATCACCTTCTTGCATTCTCAGCTCATCAAATTTAATTCCTCTCAAAATTTTAGATTTGGCTCTCAAAACATTTGTATCTCCACCATAGATGGTTGTGAATGTGTCCCACATGTCCTTAGCTATTGTAAGATCCTTCACATCTCAAAATTTTGAATAACTTAGGGTTGATGCAATCTCCAATATTGCCTGATTATGTTCCTACTTCTCTTTCATCTGTTGGGCTATCAATGGTGCAGGGAATTTTATGTATTAATGTTCCACAAAGTACTTTTATGAATCACCTATACTAGCTAGGTGCAGCTTCATCAAACTCTGCCATTCAGGGACATTTTCCTTATTCACCTTAGATATCTCCTTCTTATGCATCTTGATCTTTTTCTTTAAGTTCCTTCAAACTTTTCTTGATAAGCACCACAACTGTGATACCAATTGTTAGAATGATTTTAGAATAACTGCGAGGGGGGGGGGGGGGTGGGGGGTGAATCAGTTATCCTTAGGTCTAGATGTACCAATTGAAATTTCAAACACTTCACACAAACTTAGATCTACCAATAATCTACTTGATCTTTGAAACACATAATCAGAAACATAAACTTGTAGTTCTCTGTCCAAAAGTAATCAACTTGTAGAATAATCAACACAACACATTAAACATCATTCACACAAGTATGACACCAGGATTTAACATGGAAACCCAATTTGGGAAAAACCACCAGTGAAATGCTACCAATATTTCACTCTTCTGAAGTGAGCTCTGTGAGGAGCCAACCCTATTAAAGGTTACAAAACACACTGTTAAATGTGACCCTATTAAAGGATTTAATCACCCTATTAGGAGTGGCCTTGTTAGAGGACCTAAGAACATTCCATTAGAATTTCACCCTGTTAAAGGATTTACAAATGACTGTTAAGTCAACCTTTATCAAAAAGGATTTCAAACAACTGATACAATGGTTAGAAAGTAATTATAATTCTTCAACTCTTGTTCACCCTTCAAGCAATTACAACTCTTTAATTCTTCAACTCTTTACCCGGCTTCTACTTAGCCTTCTCAACCTTTTGCTTAGGTTTGCTAGCCACCTGAATCAACCACTTCATCATACTCCATAACCAAAAATTAGGTTATTAATATACCTCTTCAATTAGGTAGCTCGATCCTTAACCACTTAATCATAACCGTAGATCTTAGGTTTATGTTAGATCCATCGATCTTTCCTACATCTAACTTTCCTTGATACCTTCTAGATATTACCTCAAAAATTCTTCTTGAATCCATTCCTTGGGTGTGTAAAATTTTTTTCCATGCATTAAATGCTTCCATCCAATCCATACAAATATTTAATACAATTTCCAAATTCCAAGAAATCAACTATGTCAGCCTTGAATCTTAATTCTTTCTCAAAATATAAATTACTAACACTCGGTCACCATTGTCTTCTTCCACTCAATCATCACTAGATAACTCAGTCATCGCTAACATTATCTTTCATGACATATATTGACTTCACTCAGTTAACTTGGTAATTATTGATGTTCGGTCGACTCTAAATTTTCTCGGCTTATACTGTCACTCAGCTAACACTAGCATCACTTAGCTTATATTTAATTTCTATGAACTTTATCTCTTTTGCTTGATCAAGCTCATGTTTTTAGACTTTCTCTCCTTATCTCTTTCATGCCTTAATAAACACAGTCTCCTTCACTTAGTATAATGGATAAACAACACATTATCTTGCCAAAGTACCAACTAACCAAATGCTCATTTCAGTTCCTCATAACACAACCTTTCACTAGGTCCTCTTGTTATCTACTCTTCAAATCCTCTTCATCAATCAAGTAAAATGGCATTCAACTAGATATTAACTTGTCTTACCAATTAAGGTTTGACATCAATGACAATATAACAATTATTTCAATTGCAGTTTCCAATAAAATGATGATAAAAAAAAGTATTTTGTGTATGATCAAGAGTTTTATGCTATTGTCCAAGCTTTGAAAAAGTGGAGACATTATTTGATTCCTAAGGAGTTTTTATTGTATACTAATCATAAAGCTTTGCAATATTTGAGAAGTCAGCATAAGTTGAATCAGAGACATATGAAGTGGGTTGAATATTTATAGAGTTTCACATTTGTGATCAAGCGTAAGAGTGGAGTTACTAATTGAGCTATAGATGTACTGAGAAAAAGACGTTCTTTGTTGACTGAGATGAAGGTTACAGTTCTTGGTTTCGATGAGATGAAGGATTTTTATGATATTGACCCTAATTTTTTTGAGGCGTGGAGAGAGTGAAGAGCACCAAATCTATTAGAACAATCGAGTAAGTTTGAGGAGTATTTCATCCAAGAAGGTATATTTTTAAAAGGAATTCAGTTGTGTATACCAAGAAGTTCCATGAGAATTAATTTGATTAAGGAAAAGCGTTGTGGTGGATTGGCTAGACATTTTGGAATTGATAAGACATTGAGTTTTCTTAAGGAAAATTATTATTAGCCACATATGTATAAGGATGTTCAGAAGTTTGTAAGGAGTTGTGGAATTTGTCAAGTTGCAAAAGGAGTAAGTTAGAATACTGGACCGTATACACCTATTTTTGTTCCTAAGAAACCTTGGAGTGACATCAGTATGGATTTTTTTCTTGGATTACCTAAGACAAAAAGAGGGTATGATCCATATTTGTTGTTGTGGATAGATTTTCTAAGATGGGACATTTCATACCATGTAAGAAGACATCAGATGTAGTGCATATTGCTGAGATTTTATTCAAAGAGATTGTTAGATTGCATGGATTACCAAGAAGTATGATCTATGATCAAGATAGAAGGTTTTTTGGTTATTTTTGGAGGACTTTGTCGAAGAAGATGGATATTGAGTTGAGGTTTAGTTCTACATTCCATCCATAGACAGATGAACAAACATAGATTGTGAATAGAAGCTTGGGTAATTTGTTGAGATGTTTAGTTGGAGATAAGCTGGGTGATTGACATATGGTATTGGTACAAGATGAGTTTGCATATAATAATTCTATTAATAGGAGTACATGAAAAACACCTTTTGAGATTGTTACTAGAATACATCCTAGAGGAGTATCAGATTTGAGGGATATTATTGGTGAAGAAAAGAGAAGTGTTGAAGGGGAAGTATTTTCTGATTTTATGAAGTCTATACATGAGGAAGTGAAGTTGAAGTTGGAACAAAGTAATAAAAATATAAGGAAAATGCTAAAAAGTCTAGGAGACATCATGTTTTTGAAGTTGGTGATGAGGTGATGGTTTATTTGAACAAGGTTAGATTTCCTATTGGAACATACAGTAAGCTAAAAATGAAGAAGTTTGGTCCTTGTAGAATTTCAAGGAAGTTTGGCAATGGTAATACTTATGAAGTCGAGTTACTTGATGACATGGATATATCTCCTATATTCAATATTGTTGATTTGCATAAGTATCATGAGTCAGATGATGAAGTTTTTATACCATATGATTATCCTAAGAAGCAGGTTGAAGAGGTTGAACAGATATTGGATCAGAACATTAGTAAAAGCACAAGATGAAAAGATTACTATGAATATTTGGTGAAGTGGAAGAATAGACTAGTTAAATATGCAACATGGATTTCTCAATATGAGTTGGATTCAACTTAGGTTATGACATCTCAATGATTTAGGAGAGTCATTTCTTTCAACCTCGGTTATCTAATGTGAGAGCATCCTGGGTTGCTTTTCTATCCTTCTCATCTTGTTCATTATGCCAGTGAGTGTCAAGTTGTAGTCATTGCCAAGCGTTCCTGTATGTGCCAAGCTATTCAGTGTTGATTGAGTGTTCCCATATGTACCAAGCTGTCCAGTGTTGGACGAGCGTTCCTTCCTATGTTGAGTGAACCTGATGTTTCCTGATGCTCAATTCTTCTTCGATCAATTTTGTCTATGATTGGTTATTAGTTAGAGCCAACTTATGTATTTAATTTAGGTTGTGAATTTAATATAAGGATCTTGTCTTGGGATGTGTACAGACTATTTTGGTGGTCGACCTTCTAGTATGTAATGATATAGAATCTTCTGTAAGCTATTTTGGAAAGTATAAATAGGGGTGTCTGCGTATAGGTAGGGGGATGAAAAATAGAAGAAAATAAGTAATTTTCTAAGTCTAGAATTTATAGATCTTGTTGGTTGTAACCTGGAAGGCCTTACAATCAGGCATGTATGTGGATAATTAGATAAATTAATGAAGTATTTTTTGTTCCTTCTCTCCTTGGTTTTGTTCTCTATGTTTTTATTTCGTTGAGTTTAATCTACAAGGTGACTTGATAGTTAGGTGTGCCCTTGGCCCTAGCTATTCAAGTTCCTCCTTGTGCCAAAACGTCCTCAATATCTTGTAGGGACCAAATTTCTTCATCTTTAAATTTCCATAGGTTCCAATAGGAAATATTCCATTCTTCAAATGAACCATCACTTCATCACCAACTGCAAACTTATGTTTTCTTGATCTATCTACTTTGTCCTTGTATTTCTGATTACTATGTTCCAACTTATGTTTAACATCCTTGTACAATGTCTTCATGAACTTAGAAAAGTCCTCTCCTTTAGCACTCCTCTTCTCTTCTCTAGAAATGTTCTTCAAATATGATATACCTCTTGGTTGTGTACCATTAACAATCTCAAAAGGTGTTTTCCTAGTACTCCTATTCACTGAACTATTGTATGAAAATTTTTCTTGTGCTAATATAGAATCCCAATTACTCAGTGTATATCCAAATAAGCATCTTATAAAATTACCCAAACTTCTATTTACAACCTTTGTCTATCCATCAGTATGTGGATGAAAAGTAGAACTATACTTCAACTGAGTACCCATCTTTTTCCATTGTGTTTTCTAGAAATAGCTAACAAATTACTGTCTCGGTTAGAGATGATACTTGTGTGTGAATGTTTTACACCTTCATGAAATTAGGATAATAAACTACAATTCTATGAAAGTACAATACAAATTTAATCTAAGAATTGAAATTAACATCCATGACATCTCATGGTTCTCTATCCAAGCTTGGTAAGTAGAGATCTCAGCCTATTCTCTACTAGTGACAATCCTAGAATGAGAAAATGATAGTAAAATGCTTAATCTAGCTCTCAACTCTCAAAATGATACAAAGATTTATTCAAATTCTCAAAATATGCTATCAATCACTCTCAAATTACTCTCAATTTTCTCTCAAATTGCCTATAATGATGATGCTTTGCACTTGAATTTCTAAGATGTCTTATGCTCTCAAAATGACTCTTATTTATAGTAAAATCCCAAGGGTAGGGGGTAGAGTTATTTAATCCTGATTTAGCCTTGGTTGAGTCAAAAAATTTGAAATGTTTTTAAATGGGGGGACAATTTAAATGGTTGTCTCAAAGGTTTGGAAAAATAGACAAATTTGAGTGGTTGAGATTCAAAGTTGAAATGTGTGATTGAGATTCAACTATTTTGGAGTGATCCATGTGCTTTTGTTCTCAATTCTCATTGGTTGCTCAAATGTTGTTGAAAGATATTAGGATTAATTAAATTCCATTAATTAATTAAATTAGCCATGTAAGGGAATAAGTTCAATTTGATTTTTGATTTAAAACTATACAATTAATTGATTAAAATCAATTATATAGCATTTTTGATCCCTTTAAGCTTGTATTTAATTATTTAATGTCATCATTTGATTTTTCCTTTGATTTAAATGATTTTGTCCAATTTTGATTAATAAATGTCCATTGAAAATTGATTTGATCCATTTTGGTAAGAATTAGAGCATTTGCCTTAAGATTTTGTGATTTGAATGATTTTAAGACACTTGCCCAGTTTTTGATGTCTACAAATTCCCCTCTTTGAATTGATGTGCATAACACATTGATTCAAAGAAACTTTTATGTCCTGGTCATTGATTCTAGTTCTTGATTGATACAAACTTTGATTTGAAACCTGATTTGAAAATTGATGCCACATGCCCCACTGATAATAGTTCAAAATTTTTAATGCCCCAGATTCAATGATATTTGATGCCAATTCGATACTTTGATGATGCCCCCATTTGTGTGTGAATGTTTTACACCTTCATGAAATTAGGATAATCAACTACAATTCTATGAAAATACAATACAAATTTAATCTAAGAATTGAAATTAACATCCATGACATCTCATGGTTCTCTATCCAACCTTGGTAAGTAGAGCTCTCAACCTATTCTCTACTAGTGACAATCCTAGAATGAGAAAATGATAGTACAATGCTTAATCTAGCTCTCAACTCTCAAAATGATACAAAGATTTATTCAAATGCTCAAAATATGCTCTCAATTGCTCTCAAATTACTCTCAATTTTCTCTCAAATTGCCTATAATGATGATGCTTTGCACTTGAATTTCTAAGATGTCTTATGCTCTCAAAATGACTCTTATTTATAGTAAAATCCCAAGGGTAGGGGGTAGAGTTATTTAATCATGATTTAGCCTTGGTTGAGTCAAAAAATTTGAATTTTTTTAAAATGGGGGGACAATTTAAATGGTTGTCTCAAAGGTTTGGACAAATAGACAAATTTGAGTGGTTGCGATTCAAAGTTGAAATGTGTGATTGAGATTCAACTATTTTGGAGTGATCCATGTGCTTTTGTTCTCAATTCTCATTGGTTGCTCAAATTTTGTTGAAAGATATTAGGATTAATTAAATTCCATTAATTAATTAAATTAGCCATGTAAGGGAATAGGTTCAATTTAATTTTTGATTTAAAACTATATAATTAATTGATTAAAATTAATTATATAGTGTTTTTTATCCCTTTAAGCTTATATTTAATTATTTAATGTCATCATTAGATTTTTCTTTTGATTTAAATAATTTTGTCCAATTTTGATTAATAAATGTCCATTTAAAATTGATTTGATCCATTTTGGTAAGAATTAGAGCATTTGCCTTAAGATTTTGTGATTTGAATGATTTTAAGACACTTGCCCAATTTTTTATGTCTACAAATGCCCCTCTTTGAATTGATGTGTGTAGCACATTGATTCAAAGAAACTTTTATGTCCTGATCACTGATTTTGATTCTTGATTGATACAAACTTTGATTTGAAACCTAATTTGAAAATTGATGCCACGTGCCTCACTGATAATAGTTCAAAAATTTTAATGCCCCAGATTCAATGATATTTGATGCCAATTTGATACTCTGATGATGCCCCCTCAAAAATGAAAATAGATTGATCACTTGATAGGAATATTGATGATATTGATTGATAGTAGATCCAATATGTTTTCATTTCTGAAAACATTGATGATATTCAAGATCACAACAAATGCCCCGGTTTGATAGATATGTCAGAATCACTTGGTTGATGTTGTATTGATGTCAATCGGATAGTAGAAAATTGATAAGTAGATATTTTTCTCTCATGATCTAGAGAGACAAAACAATGATATTCCTTCCTCATGATAAAGAGTTAGGAGATTTGATACGCTCAATAAGAGAAAATAGGATAACTTGATTGACATTAGATGATCAATTGGATGATTCGACTGATTGATATGTGATTGGATTGGATTTGATATGAATCAAGTGTAGATGATGGATCGGGTGGCCTGATAGGATCTTGATGTGTGATTATGGATCTGCTTTGATGAATTGTATCACGTTTATTTATTGATCAGAACTTTGATGTATCATTTTGTCGTTGACATTGTATCTTTGATATACTGATTTGCTAGATCTTTGATGTTATGAACATTTATATGCTGATAGACTTTCTTTGATTCTCTTGATGTGTTGATGTGAGATCATCTCTATATGTAGTTCTATATGATGTTTATGATGCATTTACTTTTGAGTATGCTATGGATGCAATGTATCTCATATATGATATAGATAGATGAATGCAAATGATAGTGTAGTTTTTGAGATGGTTTTCTCATTTCAAAATATGGATGTAAATGTTTGATTATGGAAATATGGATATGATGAATGAATGCAACTGTATTTTTGATTTTTTTGATGTATGCAACTCTTAATGAGCTATCCTTAACTAAATGTATGCCAATGATGTGTGAGTAATGAATCCTTTTTTCTTTTTGATTTCTGATATAAGGATAATGAATAATGAGTAATGTTATGAATGAATGCAAAATATAATCTCACATGATTGATTTGAACCAAGGATAATGTGTTTTTAATTGAACCCCCTTTTATTGATTGATCAAGATAATGACAGAACCCCTTTTCCCAAGGAAAAATAACTACAAACCAATGCACTTAATCTAACATGCAAATGCAATGCAACTAAATTGTCACTAGCTTTTAGCAAAGAAATGCCATAGAGAAATATTTTCATCATTGAGCATTGTAAGATCGGAAAGAAAGTACAACCATCACTAACCACATCATGATGATATGAATACCACTTTGTATCGCATTTGGTAACCCCTTTAGGAAACTAGTACAACCCTCACTAGTTGAATGACCAACTATGGGAGTATGAATAACGGTTTCAACAGATTCAATGTTGCAATTGGATTTTGGTATTAAGATATGGAAGATCTGAATAGCCAAGGTATCTGTTTGCATAAACAAGCAAAGGTCAACCCTCCAACTTATATGAAATTCCTCGATGGTTCTTTGATGACCATGTCATTAGATGAATTCACATCAGTTGTTGAATCTCCCTCAAGACAGTCACTCAGAAAGAAGAAAAATAATATCATGTCTCCATCATTGCCAATCTAGTTGAAAACATCATCGATTAGCTAAAAAGACATGATAAAAAAGCCAATAAATATCATCAAAATGCTTCAAGTGTTTTGCAATGTATCAAGATTTTCAAATAGAATTTCCAAACATTCTGATCATTTAAGTGATGTCAATTTTTAATCTTGAATAATAAAGTCAATGAAGGCTCAAGGATCAAGTTGTAGGATCAAAATACTTGGTTGTGAACAATGATATCCATCAAAGGTTCAACAAAATATCTTTCTTCTGAAGCTCTGATAAGTCTCTCTGATGTGTGACCGAAAGTAGCACTATTGAATCTGTTTGAGTTTAATGCATTGCTTCATGTGAATTGATGCATGTTTGTTTAAATCCATTGATTATGATCAAATACCCCTAGTTGGATAGGAAAAATGATGGACTTGGGAAAACTTCCAAAATATTACAAAAGCTCAGTTTATGCAAGATGCAGCTGAAAGCACTTTATGCAAACATTATTTTTTGGATTTTTGGATTTTTACCAGCTCTCAAACAAGATCACATTGGTTTTCCCCCAATGTCTAGCAAGATATAGGACATGAAGGATGGATTTGCAAGCTGATGGATTAGAGATGGAAAAGCCATGATGGATGAAGCATGCGAATGTGACCCGTAGGACCATCTCCTCAATATTACCCAAGCTAAGGAAAAAAATGATATAACAATGTGAAGCATGTTTTTGGATAAGCCATGGAAACCAATGATGCAGTGCTAGATAGCCTATAGGATAATGATCTACTGTCATGAAAATGAGGAATCCAAAAGAGTGGACATGTCAAGAAGTTTTTGATAACAAATTTTGTACTTTAAGTTCTTCATTTTGATCAAGACCAAGGGGTCAATTTGGGTAAGACATGGATAAGATAACACAATCAAGATAAAGGGGTGATGTAGGCTATGAAGGGATGTTTTAGGATTATGGAAAGACTGTCAAGGAATAATGAAGGTGAATTTTGGATAAGAAAGATCATGATAGGGTAACATGGATGCAATAAGTAAATAAGCTGATGAAAAGGATAACATATGTCAAGATACTTAATGCTCATGGATGTGTTCAACCTTGTCAAGATTAAAGGCGAGAGAGGGAATATGGATGTAAGTGAGATACATGATAGGAAGATGGAGGATACCATGGATGAAACTTGCCCCCAAGTGTAGAGTGCAAGAAGGAGGAATTACACATGACGCCTTTTTGCAAGGTTTTCATCATCGTATTTGTCCAAGGTGCCACAAGAAGTGGTTTTCACCATAGGACAGATTTATTTCGCTTTACTTTTGCCACCAAGGTGCCTATTGCTAGGTTTTCATCAAGGCACCTTTTTTTTTTTTCTTTTTTTGTATTTTTCAATATTTCCCAACATCAAGATCTTTCGACAATGCTCTTCTGAAAGATATGCTATAATAAACCATGGGTATGACTAGGATGCTCAAAGATATTGATAAGGTGACGACAAAGGATAGATATGGAGGATAAAGGTAGGTGGTGGTAAAGGTTTTATGCCATAGATTGGATAAGAAGGATGGAAATATGGAAAGTAGGTGTTGGAAAATGAATGTGAGGATAAGAAGAAGGTATGTTGGAGATGGAAATGTTGGCAAGATCAACTTTGACAGAAACTTTGAAGAGTGGTGGAATGATGGAGGAACAATAGATGAAGGAGGTAAGGATCTTTCTGAGGTAGTGGATTTTTGGATATAGGAACCCAAATTAGACTTGGAAAGTGGAAGATGTTTGGAAGGAGATGGAATGGAAGCCTTTGGAAGCTTGAATGTCAAATTTGATTTTTCTTTTGTGTGCAAGTCTTTCAAAAGTGGCTTGGAAATCCACATAGTCTTTGATTTTTATTTCTTTTGTGGTGCTTTTGAATGCATTTCTTCAATGAGGGATTTAGGAACCCACATTTTATTTGATTTTTCTTTTTTCTTGGTGAACCTTTGCGGCCTTTTGGATATTTCATTTTTCTTTTCATTCACATGTCGATTAGATGGGACATTGTGATTTTTATGCACATATGGATTCTTGGATTTATGATTTTTATGTTGCACATCAAATTTTCTTCCAAAAGACATAGGAATTATGGATGAATAGGAATAATATGGAGGGTTCATAGGGATTGGTGTTTGGACATTCTTCAAGTATGTGTGCCTTTGTTGAACTTGATACATGGTAGGGTAAGTGAATGGAGAGCTAGGGATGATAGGAATGGATAATGGAGGAGTATATGGACCTAATATGGATGGAAGGGATGAAGACTTTTGTTTTGGGACATAGGAACCCAAAATGGATTTGGAGGATAGTGAAGGTATATGGTTTCATTTGAATGGAGGGATATAAGGTGTGAAAGGGATATCAACATCTTTGAAAGGAGTTTCATTGCCAAGGTTCTCCTCTTTAAGATTTATCTTTATACCAATAGGCTCATGAGTAGCTTTGATAGGAATAAATTTGATAGGATCAACTGAATCTTGAAGGGATTTATTATCATGCAAGGGATTTGGAAGAATGATGGTTTATTGAGGTGAACATGGAGGAATATGACAAGGAAATGATGGGATAATTTGATCTTGACAAGGGTCTTCAAATGGTGTAGAGAGGGTATTTTGCTCTTGATTTTTAATATGCTCATTGGAAATTATGGAAATGATATCTTGATCTTGCTTGGAAAGTGGAGAAAATATGGAACTTGGAAAGGTACTTTGTTCTTGGAATGGAAGGACATCATCTTGGAAGACATGAAAGGATGCAAGGGGATCATAACAAGGTTCTGTGGGTATGGGACCTTCATAAAATATGGGAGGGGATTATATATAAGCTTGATCTTAATCTTTACCAATATTTGTTTCTTTTCTCTTTGGATTATCCTCTTGACATGGAGCCACTTCTAAGGACAAGGTAGATGTTTGGATATGTGTGGGGGATGTTTGGAGGAATGATGTAGGATCCTTTTGAATGGGTATAATAGGCATTGAAAAACATGAAGCTTTGGGGTCCAAGATCTTTGAAGCATGGAAACGATCTACAACAAGATGTAAATTAGCTTGGGTTTCTTTTAAAGGCATCCCTTGAGGGTAGATATAGTCAATGTGAAAAGTGTCATCATTAGGCTCACTCTTTGATGGAGGAATTTTATATAGTTGTGAAGCCTTGTGAGATGGACGAAGGATGAAAGGAGTACAAGCTATGGGAGAAACCTTGCTAGATGGAGGTTTGTGCATTAGATCTTGCTTGAGAGTGGTACTTTTATCTTCATACTCTTTATTATCTTGATCATAAATAGGATGATCATGAAATTTCCCTTGATCCAAGATAGGTTTGTTGCTCTTAAATGCTTCTTTTTGTGAGGAAAATGAAGATACAGATGGCCCATCATCATAAAGAAAAGGAAAAATTGATCTTAATGATGGATTTTTAAATGATGCATCTTTTTGTTTTTCCTCATTCTTCCTCAAGGTTGATGTGTCAAATTTATGAGGAAGCTTATCTCCTGATTGAGCTAACTTTATGAAATATGCTTCTTTATCCCTCTTCAAAATTAATCCCATTCTTTCCATAAATATGGGATCTTGGATTGCTTCTAAAACTTCATCTTCAGACACCTCATCATTTTGATTCCAATGGAGAGTTTGATCTTGATTTTGATAATTATGCTCCATAATAGGATTGATTCATTTCTCAAATAGATTCATCATTATAAATGTTATATCATCTTAAAATGGAAGCACTTCCATGATAAGAGAATTTAGCCCTCTGAGTAAGTGGTTTGGGGTCATGTTGAACACCTTGAATGGATATTCAACTTGGATCTGGCTTGTTCTCTTGTTCTGCCCCATTTTCCACTTCTTCTTGGCATTTTCCTAGCATTCTGGACTATGAACCTGAGATTCTTGACCTTAGGGTCAAGGTTAATCTTTTTAGGTCAAGGTTGACCTTGACCCTAACCTAGGTCAGGGATGACCTCAAACTTGACCTAGGTAAAGGTTGACCTCATCCTTGATCCTAGGGTCTGGGATCCTCAGGGTTAGCTTTCAGTTTTAGGATTTCATCAAAATCTTATCTTTTCCCTCTTCGGGGCCATTATTTCTTGGATTAAGTGTCAAATTATTAAATTAATATTTGAGGTGGACCTTTCTTGATATTTGTATAGGATTCCTAATTTATTATTGGAGATTATCCTTTCTCGAGTTTTGTGTCTAATGCTCAAATTAACTTTGGGGTTGGCCTTACCTCAAATTTTGTGACAAGGCTCTTAAATAATTATTTTATTTCTATATTAAGGGTGATCCCCTCCTAGAGTTTTGTGTTAAGAATTTAATTTAATTTAATTTTCTCTCCATGTGCACCTCTCTAGAGTTTTGTACCATGGGCCCTTAATTATTGTTTTCTACGAGGCCCCTCTTGTGTCCTAGATCACTATAAAAGGGAACTTTCCTCTCTCATTTTCTCCATCTCATCTCTCAATCAAGTTTTGCAATCCATCTCTCAAGCTCCCAAGTGAAAGCAAGCAAGAAGATCAAGCATTCAAGCATTCAAGAATTCAAGATCCACTTCATCAAGGAGATCCATTAGTAGCCATTGAAGGATTCAAGCTCTATGGAGCTCTTTTGTTGAAGATTCCTCCATTTCCATTCAAACCTCTTCCAAATTCAAGATCCATTCAAGATTGGTGTTAAATATCTAAAGACAACTAATTGGAGACATCCTACATTTGATTCTACATTCATCCAATCTTGTGGATTCAAGGATTCGAATCCTCCACAAGGGGTTCAACTCAAGCAAGGTGAATTGTTCCATTTACTTTGTTTATTATGACAATTTCAAGTTTAATTCCTAAATTGGGGTTTGACTAAGGCAAACCCCTCCCCCCAACAAACAAAACCATTTTTCTTGTAGGTACAGGTGCATAATTTTAGATCTAAGAGTAGATTTGGATACCCTTTTCGGCGAACTCCCGAGATCTGCAAACAAAGTCAAAATCGACCTTCAGAATAAAAATGTAGCCTTTGACCTTTTATGAGGGTCAAAGTCAACTTGATCTCATCTCAGAAAAAGATTTCTGGGTTTTTTAGATCTCACAGTTTCAGTTCGAAAGTGTGGGAATCAATAGTTTTTGAGATCGTTTGACAGGGTTTTCAACCAATTTTTTTTGGAGGTAAGTACCTTTATTTCTTAAATACAATATTAATAATCCACATTTACTTTCTATATCAATACAATTTCATGTATGTGTAAAATATTGGCTTTGGGGTCTCTTTTATGTGCAAACCATTGTTCTAGGACCTCATCCATATTTTACTCTATACAAATGTTTTTCAGGAATATGATCTATTTGTTGCACTGATAAGGAATATCTTTGAAAAGGGTATCCAAAAGTGATTTCAAAATCTTTCTACACCCTCGAGAAATGTCCATTGTTTGCCCTTCTTTTTTTTGGGTGTCACTTGCCACTGTGTAGGCGTGACTTAACTATTGCTACACGGTGACTAGAATTTTCTTAAGCGGCACTCTGCAGGTTAGCAGGTGGCTTTTTCCTATTGATAGACGTTTCTTAACTATTTCCAAGCATTTCTTAAAATGTCATAGACATGACTTCCTTATTGACAGGCATTTCCTAAATAGTCACAGGCGTGAATTTACTGTGTATAAGCGATTTTTCTCTATGTTCAGGTGGCACTTTGTAGACCAGGTTGTGAATTTCAATTTTTAAAAGTGATTTGATCAGATCTGTAGAATATTCTTGCTTGAAAATAAAGTACAAATGCAACACACACATCAAATTTGTACCATATCCCTAAAACCACACTAAAAGTGTATGTTCTCGATCATTTTTCACAAGTATAAACAAGAATATCTTCCAAGCAATCTACCTAGAGTCAGATTTGGCTTTTAAACATGTTTGGCTCTAAAAGGCAGATTACTATTTAGCAGGTTTTTAATGAACACCTCCATTCTAGATCATGTCAAGTTCTTTTACCCACTTGTGGGCTTCCCACATGCACAAAAGCATGATTTGGTGCAATCCAAAAGGACTACTAGAGGAAGTGAAGAACACTTTCACACAACCTAGTCACTCTCCTATTAAGGAAGAATGTATTTGTTTATAGTGGGTCAGATAGTATCATGACTAAAGTGATTGTCTCCCACTTGGGTCATTCCCTCTCACCGTCCTTGTAAGGAAATTCTCAGGAGGCAGGCCCTCTAATGCTCTAATTTATCTAGCATGTATATGAAAACAAGAAATTGAACTTAGTCCAACAAGTTTGGGAATTTGGTTCACTTAGAAAGTGAAGAGCATATCCCTATTGTCGTTCCTTGTTCCAAACACTTCAAACAGATTTGTTCTTTTTCAACCTCTTGACAAGGAGATTCTTATAATCGAAATGTTTGGTTAATTCCCCCCTTTCTTTCTACCAAATTGAACTAAAATGTTTGTCTTTTTGATCCACTTTGAAAAATGGAGAGCATAAGCCTAATGCTTGTTCAATTTGACAAATAGTAAGGTTTTTCTTATTAAGCTAGATCCAATGAATAGCCACAATTTAAGCAAAGAAAGCTTGATGTGAAAAATACCTCTTTTTGTAGCTATCAAATGCTATGCGCTTTTTTGAGGTTTTTGATATTTGTTTGCTTACTCACCTAGTGGCTATCGTTCCCACTCCAACTCCTCCAGCAAATTAGTCAACAAAGCCATACAAAATGAAGGAAACCAAAGGAACAATTTGAAGTGCAATTAAGTGTTTTTAACAAGATTTTTCCAAGAAATTTCAACAACTTAATGCAAGAAAATTTAATTCAAATTAGGGAATTTATTCTTGTAAGCATCTAACACCTTAATGTAATGAGCATACAACTTTTCTTCTAATCCCAAACTTTCAAGAATTGAAGCACTATGAATTTCCTTTTGACATTTTATTTGGATTATTACCACTTTGCTTTCTTGAGTGATTCTACTTTTTGGTTTTCATACTTTCCTATGTTTTCTCATCTATAGGAAAAAGACAGATAGAGAATAAGAAAACCAAATTTAATGATCTGACAACAAATTTAAGCAGAAAACACTAGGCATCATTTATTAGCTAAAGAGCATCAGTTAACAATTAGCAAGCATGAATTTAAGATTCACAAACGTCACTTTCCAGTGACTCAAGTGACTTTTAAAGATCACTAAGTGCAACAATTTAATTGATAGGTGTAAAAATAGTTGAAAATTACATAAGATAAAATATCCAAAGTGGCAAATAACAACTACTAAGTGTCAGTTAAAAGATACTAGGCATGACAAATCACTACAAATTGTGTAATAGAAATCATCACAGGCAGCCAATAACAGCTAATAGGCGTTAATTCTTGGATCTTAGGCGTCACTTTACACTCTCAGGTGTAACACTTTATCTCATAGGCGTCAGAAGAATAAAAGACAGAAGAGAAAGAATCTCGCAGGCATCAGTCAAATTCTTCTAAGCGTCATCAAAATGCTCATAAACATCATTAAATCCTTCGTAGGTGTCACTTCTCCTATTTTCTGCAAAATTTACGTAAAAGTGAAGCCAAAAACACACAAAACTTGATAAAAATGATAGAAATGAGGCTCAAAGACCCACGGTGGGTGCCATTTGTGGGTGAATGTTTTACACCTTCATGAAATTAGGACAATCAACTACATTTCTATGGAAATACAATACAAATTTAAAATAAGAATTGAAATTAACATCCATGACATCTCATGGTTCTCTATCCAAGCTTGGTAAGTAGAGCTCTCAGCCTATTCTCTACTAGTGACAATCCTAGAATGAGAAAATGATTGTACAATGCTTAATCTAGCTCTCAACTCTCAAAATGATACAAATATTTATTCAAATGCTCAAAATATGCTCTCAATTGCTCTCAAATTGCCTATAATGATGATGCTTTGCACTTGAATTTCTAAGATGTCTTATGCTCTCAAAATGACTCTTATTTATAGTAAAATCCCAAGGGTAGGGGGTAGAGTTATTTAATCATGATTTAGCCTTGGTTGAGTAAAAAACTTTGAAATGTTTTTAAATAGGGGGACAATTTAAATGATTGTCTCAAAGGTTTGGACAAATAGACAAATTTGAGTGGTTGAGATTCAAAGTTGAAATGTGTGATTGAGATTCAACTATTTTGGAGTGATCCATGTGCTTTTGTTCTCAATTCTCATTGGTTGCTCAAATGTTGTTGAAAGATATTAGGATTAATTAAATTCCATTAATTAATTAAATTAGCCATGTAAGGGAATATGTTTAATTTGATTTTTGATTTAAAACTATACAATTAATTGATTAAAATTAATTATATAGTGTTTTTGATCCCTTTAAGCTTGTATTTAATTATTTAATGTCATCATTTGATTTTTCCTTTGATTTAAATGATTTTGTCCAATTTTGATTAATAAATGTCCATTTAAAATTGATTTGATCCATTTTGGTAAGAATTAGAGCATTTGCCTTAAGATTTTGTGATTTGAATGATTTTAAGACACTTGCCTAGTTTTTGATGTCTACAATACTCATCGGTAATCCATGCAATCTGACAATCTCCTTAAAGAAAAGATCTTTTATATACACTCTATCTGATGTTTTCCTACATGGTATGAAATGTGTCATTTTGGAAAATCTTTCCACAACAACAAATATAGAATCAGTACCTCTTATTGTCTTGCATAAGATGAGAACAAAATCCATACTGATATCACTCTAAGGTTTCTCAAGAACAAGGATCGGTGTATACAATCCAGTATTCTGACTTACTCACTTTGCAACTTGAAAAACTCCACAAATTCTCACAAATTTCTAAACATCATTATAGAACTATGGCCAAAATGATTTCTCCTTCAACAAATTCAATATTTTATCAATGCCAAAATGTCTAGCCAAACCACTACTATGTTTCTCCTTTATTAGATTAGTTCTCATTGATCCTCTTGATATACACAACTAAATACCTTTAAATAACACAACTTCTTGAATGGAGTATTCTTCCCATTTAGTACTCAGTTGGTCTTGAATAGGTGCTCTGCACTTTCTCCATGGCCCAAAAAAATTAGGATAATTTTCATACAAATATTTCATGTCATCAAAACCAAGAACCTCAATTCTCATCTTGGTCATCAAAGATCATCTTCTACTCAATGCATCAACAACTCGGTTAGTGACCCCACTTTTATGTTTTATCATAAATGTATAACTCTGCAAATACTCAACCCATTTCATATGTCTCTGATTCAACTTATTCTGACTACCCAAATACTGTAAAGCCTTATGATCAGTATATAACACAAATTCACTTGGTATAAAATAATGTCTCCATTTCTTTATGGCTTGAAAAATAGCATAGAATTCTTGATCATACATAGAATATTTCCTTTTTGCATCATTCAATTTCTCACTAAAGAAAGCAATAGGTTTACCGTCTTGACTCAAAATAGCTCCTATTGCACTACCACTTGCATCACATTCAGCTTGAAATACCTAATTGAAATTAGAAAAAGCTAATACAAACAATTCAACAACCTTCTACTTTAAATTCTCAAAAAATTTATTATCTCCATGTGTCCAATTGAATTCTCTGTTATCTCCTCTCATAGTCTCAGTCATGACATTATAAATTGCACTGAAATTTTTGATGAACTTTCGCTAAAAACTTTGCTAAACCATGAAATGATCTTTACTAAAATTGACCAAACTAATTTCATATTGGATAGAAACTCTCAACCCATTCAGGTACCTAGAAATTCTTTCTACCTCATCCTCAATGTGTCCAGATATGATATCCAATCTATAGAACTCCTCAGTGTAGTATTTTATCGAGCTATCTTTTTGCCTCAAAATTTTCCTTGTTCATCTTCAACTTCTTCATCACTAACATCATCCAGATGTCTTCCTCGACACTGGGCTATCTCAATAACTTCTAATTTAGCATAAATTTGTCTAAGCATGTCTACCAAGCCTGGATCTGCATCTCGCCTCCCATAAACCATCTTGAAAACCCTCTTCAATTATAGGTCAGATCGAAACCTTCCACCCTACAAAAAAATATGAACTAGGGCTTCACAGGAAAGAACTAGATCTCAACCTCGCTAGCATTTTAAGGTGTAGAAAAATTCAAAATAGCTTCAACCTTCTCAGGATCCATCTTCAAACCATCAACTGAAATAAAAAATCCCAAGTATACAATCTCTTCTTTCATGAAGGAACACTTTTTCAAATTAATCATCAACTTTTCTTCTTTCAATCTTTGAAATACTTATTTAATGTGCAACAAATGTTCTTTTCTTGTCTTACTTAATATTAGAATGTCATCTAGGTATACAATCACAAATTTTCCCAAGAATTTGTTGAAAACCTCATTCATCAACCTCATAAAAGTACTCAGTGCATTAGTTAAACCAAAAGGCATAACCAAACACTCATACAAACCTTCTCTTGTCTTGAAAGCAATCTTCCATTCATCACCTTCTCTGATTCTGATATGATGATAGCCACATTTCAAGTCAATTTTAGTAAAGTCAACCACACAGAAGCAAAACACGCAAGGAGAAAGAATACAAAACAAATCATTTATTATTCATCAAAAAGATTCATACATGTCAAGTTTTAAGGCCTTCCCAATTATGGTAATTTACAATAGAATTTAGTTACCAAAAATCCTCATACATGCGAGGATCTTCCCTTCATTAGATTCTATCTTCTTTCTTCTGCTAAAACTCCACTACTTAAGATCTACACAAACTAATTTATTTATACAAGAGGCTACCAAAAACAAGTTGGCCTTAAGATTCATAAGATCCAACATTGGAGAAGGGGACAACTAGAGTTAGGTCCACATTCTTCCTGATGATCGATGCCATCATAAAATCCATGAACAAAATCCAATGCACAAGTCAGCCTCAACTAGAATCCAAAATAAACCACTCGGTAAGAAGGTTACTGAGAAACAAACATTAACTCAATGAGTATCAATCGAGACAACTCGGTGGATGAAGGAACTAAGAAGAAACTGAGCTCCACTGGTAGAAATATGAATACATCATCGAGAGCCCAAAAGAAGCTATTGAGCACATCTAACAACTCTAACATATTTTTGGTGACACAAGATTGCCAAGAACCTGAGAATCTCTTGCATCAAATACAATTTGAAATAGGTCATACCAAAGAATTCCCATGGTAGTAAGGAATGAAATATGGACCAAAAATATCTTCCTCACTCAATAATACATGGCTCCCTCATATCAACATGCTACATATTCACCATGATATTCAAAACTAAGAAATATGATCTATACATTACAATGCAAATACTTGATCTAAAGCACAATAAACAACTTCCAAATAGGACTAGACCCAAAGGAATGAACCACATTATGTTGCAAGATGAATGGGACTAGGTCAAACATGACAAATAATAGATCTCCAAAGCACATCATCTAGGGCATGCTACACCAAATCACCAAAGCATCAAATCCACATCTAAACATAAGATGTAGGAATATGATACCACTAAGAGGGTGTGAATTAGTGGTATAAAAAATCAAAATGACCTAGACTTAAACTTTAACAACTTTGAACATGTAAAGTGTGAGCTTCAGTGCAATTTAGTTATCAAGTATATGTGATGGTGTTTAACATGAGTGGACATAAAAATCATAAGTAGATCATAGAGGCTGAGAACATTATAGAAACCCAAAAGCCAAAATATTTACAAGATAACATAATATTAGGAAAAATTTATAGCTAAATGACACATGAGAAGTAAATGAACATGAGAATCAAGAACATCAAGGATAATGAAAACTCATAATACCAATATTGTCTTGAGTGGAAAACCCTCATGAGGAATAAAAACAACTTGAAAGTGCCTTATTGGCTTATTTAGAAGAATATCTTACTAGATACAATATGTATCACTAACATTTAAATATGCCTCATTAACAATGTACCTCATGAGAAATGTAATATGCCTTATCGATAATGTGTCTCACTAGAAATGTAATATGCCTCATTAGCAATGTGACTAACTGGATAATACAATCTACCTCATACCATCATAGTTATAATACAAATATAGAGTATCATCTCTATTTCACTTCACAACATATTCTGATCTCGCATCACTTGAGATTCATAAGAAAAAGTAAAATGTGTATCTCAATTGTTCACATATACCATATCATTGTACATACAAAAAGTATACACAATGATATAGTATAGTGAATCTATGCACTGTAAATTCTTTATAAAGTTTTTTCAACAAACTAATATACAAATATAATGATCATACATTTATATTTCTAAATACAAATAACTCTATATAGAGTATAAGGATCAATTGATATTTCTCTTTGAACCAGCCATGCATTCACAAATTAAATATATTCAACAAAGTATATATAATGTTCATATTTCTGCCAACTTTATAACTATTTTCCAATAACATAATGGATTTATATTTAAAAAAATTGAATATCAAACTAACAATATTTCTCTAAAATTGTTCTGATAATCTCTTTAACAAATATTGATACTTAATCTATAGTTTTATCAACCAAAGTAAAGAAAGTATAGTATGACCACCTTAACAAATGGAGGAAAAAACTATTAACATAATGAAACTTAACCAAACTTAAATATAACACCTAAACTAGGGTTGAGACTTCAATACTAAGAATGATTGGGGAAAAACTATAAGAAAAATAATAATGGAACCCTTAACTGAATATAAGATAACCCAACTTAGGTTATTGAAACAAAATCCTCAATATATAATGCACAAACCCACAAGGGTATTCAACCTTTACCATTGATAAGAAAAGTCAAACTAGGGTTTCAAAAGATGAGAATTTTTTACATCTTCTAACAATGAACCCTAACAAGGGTTTATTGTCTTAATAAAGAAAAAAACCCAAACAAGGGTTTTCAATACATCTTTAAACCTCTTCTTACACCATACCCTAACAAGAGTTTACAAAACTAAAACTAAAAAAAAGGTACACAAAAATGAATGCTTTAATAGATTTAACCACAACAAATAACCCTAATACAAAAGAAGCCTCTTTAATTTAATAGAAGAATAAGACTAAACAATTTTTTTTACAAAAACTAGAAAGAGGTAAATAGTTCAACCGAAGTAATGCATAGATTTAACTTTGATAACATATAACACAAAAGAATCAAACCCATTTTTCTCTTCATAATAAAATGAGTATAATGACAATGAAAGAACCTTTTTATCATTGACACTCCATTACTTTTCACTGGAAATAAAAGTTGATTCAAATGCCACTTCACATTTCACAATGTAGCTCACCATGACTGTGTATCAACCCTAACTATTTGCAAAGCTCGTGCCCTAGCTTGAGGACTTTTCAAAATGTGTTAACACAATATATTTTACAAAATGATCGTCTAGATAATGTGTTCACCTCTTTCTTTAGCTCATTTCAAGGATACCTTGAATTATATGTTTTCATTTTCTAATATGTCCCATGTCAACAAACTTTGCAAGCCCAAGAAAGGGTTTCTTTCCTTTTCTTTTATTTCGATAATTTTTTAAAATGTTTTACCTTAGGCTTAGATATTGTGTATAGTGTCCAAGATAATGTTTATACATTCTATATTAATAATGTCTTTAGAATGAACCAAGTTTTCATCCTTTGCAAACATAGATTGGAGTAAGAATATAAATGATGAGTCTTATTGATAAGACCTATTTGTAAATACCTTCTTTCTCGACCTCTATCATATGATATAAATCCCCTTTCAACTCATGTAACTGTATTTTCTTATGACCACAACTTTTATAAAAAAATATTACCCAATATTTATGAATATCAAATCAAGTGACCATAAAAGAACTAAAATGAAGAGATCATTATAATGAACATGATTATGATTCAACTAAAGTACAAAATCAAGGTCACTGTAATGTAAACCAACCAATTATACCAAGTGGAGATGTAATCAAGAGTACCTTACCATCTTATTTTTTTTACATTAATTCCAACACATTCCATAGGGGTCAAAAAACTCCCCCTTTGGAATTGATGTCATACCCTAATAAAATAAAGACATTAAAACCAAATGACAAACTAAACATATACCTGTACTGAGAAATACCACTTTAGTGAACACATGATTTGCCCTATTACAAGTTACACAACTATCACATCAACCTATAAATCCAAAAACAAAGTAATAGATCAATAAAGACATGCCATTGAATACCCATATATTATTGTTCCTGTCAAAATCATTACAACACTTTAAATATATCAAATACCCTATCAAAATTGATCCAAAACCAAAACCAAAAACACTACCCACTATTAGCTATTATAAAGTACTACCATATACATACTCACTATCATTGTAAATAAAAAAATACTCGTAATACAACAAAGCACTCCGTCACTATAAAATAAAGAAGACAAAAAATTATTGTATATCATCAAGATATACTGCCACATTGATGAATACAAATCATTGACAACAAATCACTATATAATTTCTCCCCCTTTTGACAACAATGCCAAAGGAGAGATAATAATAAATTCTACAAAAGTTAATGCATGGCACATAAGAGCACAATGGACAACCATTCATCATAGATCCACTTAAGAAACCAATAATGCCAACACTACCAATAGGGGTAAGAATAAGCATGAAAAACTCCCCCTAGCTCCATGCATAGGAGTAAATTAATGAAGGGAAATATTATTTCCCTATGAGTCAATACACAATCCATGGATAAAATCATAATGTGTAATCAAATTTAAAAAACTACCAAATGCAACAGTGCACACCACTTGTGAAGTATGAATGTATCCAAAAAATCAATACGATATGAACAAAAACACTACCAAGATGTATGTAGAGTGAGGGAACCAAAGTAATTTCCAAAAATTCACTATGAGATGCCAATTACTAACCATTCCAAACAATCTTAATGTCAATGACATCAATTAAAGTGAACCCATATTCAACAAGATTCAAGTAACCTAAGTGTAAAACTTCAAATTTACTATTTTTATATAACAACATAAGCATTGAAGTTTCACTATCCAAGTTATGGTATCTAGGTCAAGTGTTAAATATATTGTCATATCTCTCATTGTGAATTATCAAGGTGGAAATAGTAACACACCCATTATACTGACAAAAGTTTCAAGAGCTTCCTTGTAGTATTTCATATTTACTACTTGATACTTGAAACATGTACACCTTATATGCAATTAGGTCATCAATGACTTATATACAAAGAATATCATAAGAAGTCAATAAATTATCAATGAAAGTTGATAAGGAATTAATTGATTATTTATAAACATGTATATATTTGATAAGACATTAATTTCTTATTTAGAAATATATATATATATATATATATATATATATATATATATATATATATATATATATATATATATATATATATATATATATATATATATATATATATATATATATATATATATATAAGTCATCAAAAATATAATGCAAATAAGATACATATATTGTCAAGTAGCATGAATGTAAATAGAGTAGACTTGTAGAAATGATACCAATCACATCAACCAACCTTGTTAAGTGAAATAATCACTAAATTTATCTCATATTCCCATACTAATCATATTATTCCTATATCAATATCAACTATAGTAATGAAGAAGAATTTTGTATACTTGTACCAATCAACAATGGAGAAGAATGTTGTCTACCTGTACAAATCATATATGTCAAATATAAAAATGAAGTGTACCATTATTTATACTACACAAATAAGTGAGTCCCTATCTAAATTACAACTCTATCATGTCCATTAACCATTCAAAAAATATAATATCAAGATAGTGACTTGTGAACATTAACTGCAAAGAAACCTGTTTTGATAATGAGCATAACCATTACTGTCACAAAAAGAATCACTGAAGAACACTTGTACCAAGCATAAAAGAAAATGAATCATATCAAGATAATAACAAGACAAATAAACATGAAACATTGTCACTATTGAGTCTATATAACATAAGAATATTATAAGTAATCTTCACTAAGAAGATATCATTCTTCTGTCTCCACAACCAACCGAAAAAATTTGAACCAAAAAAAAAAAGATAGAATAAAATATTGTGTCAAATTTTACCATGTGCCACAACATCCTTTGGTAGGAAGGACACCACATAAAATATGAAAAACTCCCCCTATATGTATGTACCAACAATAATCCATTTTGTGCAATGATCAAGCAACATTAGGTATGAAATACAAGAAATCAAATTTTCATTTGAAACTTCACGAATATTCAATATTAAAATTTCTCTTATATTGAACATTGAAAATTCAACATTAATCAACTCTCCATTACCTCATGTTTATATTTTAGGCATTTTATGATGTCTCTTGTGTAATGCTATGCTAGCGAACCCAACAAAAATTAACCTAAAACATGTTACTAAGTTTACCGATTTTTTTTTTTCTTAAGAGTTTACAATCAATAATAATTAACAATGTAGAAGCAATCTAACATAAGACAATACATACTCATAAATGTAACTAATCAAAAACTACAAGTCCCAAGGGTTCCATGATGTAGAACTACGTGTAAGTTAAAATATCTACTAAGTACAATCCAACACATAATCACACGATATCTCTTAGGTTCATTTTAAAACCCAAATTAAAGTATTCCTAATCCTTTACTTAATAATAATGAAAAGAAATCAAATAATCAAGTACACTAACATATTCATTTCAACTGAATAGTAAAATACAGTCATTACATCAACATAAAAAAAGGTACAATCTATAAAGTACAACTGATACATCATGGTGTAATCACCCAAATTTGGGATAATAGAAGCACCTTCATAGGGTTAGTATTTTCAATAAATCAAAATAACAACTAAATTGCCACAAATAGAAATCTAATTAAGAAAATTAAATGACAATTGAGCACTCTATGGCTCTCTAATTAGGTTTGCTAATGCAAAGCTCTCAGCAAGCTTCCATTAGTGACAACCCTAATATGAGAAAGAATGATAAACAAAGCTAAAAGATTAATTCCAAATAAAATTATGCCTATTTAGCTCTAGATTTGCCTTTCTAGCTATAGATTGCAAGAGGTTTTGTGCTATTCTCAGATTTGTGGATGATTTGTGCTTCAATTATGCCTCACTTTTATATATTTTGGCTAGGGTAGGGGGTGGAGTTGAGTTGATCATGGTTAAGTTGAGTTTTAGTCCATGGTTCCACCTTTGGAGACCATTTAAATAAATTGTCCTCAAATCTTGGGACAAGGAGATCAAATGGGTGGACAAGATGCTCTCTCCCTATGTGTGATGGAGATTCGATTTGAGCTTGATCCTTAAATCCTATTGTTGAGGCATTTTCCTCCCATGTGGCATTGAGGGAAAATTATAATTTAATAATTGAATTTATTTAATTTGTTTAGCCATGTGTACCCGTTGAATGGGTTGATTTGATTTAAATGAACTATGCAATTAATTAGATTAATTGCATGATTAATTGATTTATCATGATTTATTCAATTTAAATTAATTTTATGGCTTTTGATTTTCAATTAAATTTGATTCTTGGCTTGATTGCAATTTTGCTTTGATTTTAGCTTGATTTGATTTAATTGCCTTGATTTCTCACTCATGTATCATCTTAAAATGGAAGCACTTCCATGATAAGAGTGTTTAACCCTCTGAGTAAGTGGTCTAGGGTCATGTTAAGTGCCTTGATTGAGTCTTTTCATGTATCTAGCTTTTTCCCATGTTCTGCTTTCCTTTGCACCTGATTTTCACTTCATATCTGCATTTCCTAGCATTCTGGGTTAGGATCCTGAGGTTTTTTACCACTAGGTCAAAGTTGATCTTATGGGGTCAATGTCAACCTTGACCCTGACCTGGTCAGGATCGACCTCGACCTTGATCTGGTTAGATTCGAGCTCATCCTTGACCTCCTGTCCAGATTTCAAATTTTCTTGATTTTCGGGTGTCAGGTTTCGGGGATATTTGTTTTCCCACCTCCGGGTTGGCCATTTCGGGTTTCACAATGGTAAATCCTTAAATTTCATTTAATCTAGGTATATTTTCTAAAAGTTAGGACCTGATTGGGATTTAATTCTCCAAGGTGGCCCCTCTAGAGGATTGTGCCCTAGTTCACTATAAAAGGAGGCCTTCCTCTCTCATTTTATCCATCCATTATCCACATCTCTCAAGAAATTTCATGAGCGAGCTCTCAAGTGCAAGCAAGTGAATTCAAACATTCAAGCAAGCCTTCAAGCATTCAAGTGTTCAAGCATTCATCCATCAAGGAGATCCATTGTTAGCCATTAAAGGATTCAATCTCTTTGGAGCCCCCTTGAAGATCCATCCTTCTACATTCATCCAAGCCTCCTCATATGCAAAGATCTATTCAAGATTGGTGTTGAAGACAAAATGCCATTGATTTGAGACATCCTACATTCATTCTACGTCCATTGAAGCATTCCTACTTGTGGATTTGAGGATTCAAATCCTCTACAAGGACTTCAACATAAGCAAGGTGAATTGTTTCATTTGCTTTGTTTATGCATACTACATTTCAATTCAATTTCAAGGTTAATTCCTAAATTGGGGTTTGACCAAGGCAAACCCCCCATACAAACAAAAACCCCCATTTTCTTGCAGGTACAGGTGCAAAATTTTAGATCTGAGATAAGATTTGGATACCCTTTTCGGCAAACTTTTGGGATCTGTGAACAAAGTCAGAATCGACCTTCAAATAAAGAATGTAGCCTTTGACCTTTTATAAGGGTCAAAGACTACCTGCCGTCAAAAAGACAAAAGATTTATGAGTTTTCTTCGTCTCAGCATTTCTAGTTTGAAATAGGTTGCAGACTTGCTCGAAAGTACACATAGACATCAGAAATTGGCATTTTCTAGATTTTCCCTATTTTGAGGTTAGTACTTGTATTTCAATTATTTTAGATTTCAAGCATAATTATCCATAGGGAAATATAGGGTTTTTCTCTCTCTTTCATGTTCTCCATAGATTGATTTGATTGTGCATTAACCTTTTGGTTGATCAAATTGGATCTCTCTTTTGGGAATTTGGATTTAGGAGTGGATCTCATATTTCCTCCATACATTACATTAAATAGAGGATTCAATTTTACATCTATTCAAATCAAATTGATTTTGTCCATTTTCAGGTGATTACAAATGCCCCTCTTTGAATCAATGTGTGAAGCGTATTGGTTCAAAGAATGTCCTGATCATTTTGATGCAAAGTTATGATTAAATTTGATGTCCTCGATTCGATGCTTGATAGAAGATGCAGATTTTGATGATAGGATAGATGCAGTTTCAATTGATTTGAAGTCCTCGATGGTCGATTTGATGATTGGTTGTCTGATATGGATCTTGATTTGGTTTGATTCGATGTTTGATGCCCATTTTGATTGATAAGCAAAAAATTTTCTGATAAAAGATTAAGCTTCGATTTGATGTTGTACTCCTGATTTGATGATTATGATGTCGATCCTGATTGTCCAAGTGTATGCCTCCTCAGAAATAAAATAAAATTTTCTCCAGGTGAAGGATATTGCATTTTTTATCGATTTGTGTTGAATGAGTTCAATTAATAATGAATTTCAATTTCATTTTTGATAATGTTCTTTTGTTGATGTGATGACAAATGCCCCTGTTTTGGTTGAATGAGTGAAAAATTTGGCTCACTGGTCATTTTCTGGTTAAAAATGCCCCTTTTAGGTCAATACAGGCTATATAGGGGTAAAAGGTCTTTTTACTATTCATTTTTACCTTCCCTATTCACTTTTCACTCTGACCCCTCTCTAAGCCTTTTGACGATGATGATTCTGATTTGTGAGCATAGGTTCGAGTGAGGGTGTCGATATCTGTATCCACCTAGCTACGGACCTTTGATATGTACCCCGACAACTTGCTTTGTTAGATTTATGCATTTAATTTGGAATTTTTTTAATTTTTCTAAGAAAAACTCTATTTTTTTCCTTTTTCAAATTAAATAGCGCGCACACTAGTTTTAGCAGTGCATACTATGTACACCAAAATTGATGACACTTCTGTGAATCTTTATATGCAAGGAGACTCAAGAATGAGCCCTCACAAGCTGACTCACAACTCTCTATCCGAGAAGTGCAGGGATCGATATTGAGGCCCTCAGATTGACCAAGTTACCCATGCAATTACAAACTTGAAACGAGAGATTCAAAGATGAATAGCAAGCATGCTAATCTCCATGAATCTTGTTCATGCATGCAAATGAAAACTATTCTAAGTGATTACAAATGCAAAATAAATTAATTTAAACTATATGATTACAATGCAACTACTTTGCTAATTAACATATGTGAAAATCAAACTAAAGCAATGAAGTGGATTAAGCTATAATGCAATAAGATTAAACTATATGCTATTAAAATAAAATGCTTCTGAAATTAACTAATGTGCAATGAAATTAAACTAAATGTAAATGTGCAAGCTAAATGATCTCAAAAGCTCAAGAAAATCTGTAGCATAAGGATGGTATGAAAATTCGTGGATCCCAACTGAGAGCGAGAGGGCTCATTTTATAGCGAAATGTGGATTTTGAAGGCAAATTGAAGATCAATGTGGGATAAATGGAAAAGAGGAAACAAATGTCATTTTTAGAAGGTTTGTAGGAAAATGGAATTGCATTTATTTCATTTTTTTAATAATCGATTTGTTTCCTTTCCCATCACAAAAGATCTTGAAAGAATATTTTATTTATTTAATTTAAAAGAATAATATCTTCTCCTAATTAAATAAAATAAAATAATATAATTTAAAGATAAATATTAATGAAATAAAATAAAATCATTTAATTAAAAATGAATTTCAATTAAATAACCTTATTTCATTTAAGGAATATTTATTTCAAATAAATAATATTATTTTATTTATTTAAAAGGGATTTATTTTTCTTAATTAATTAAATAAAATTAATGAAATATTCAAACCTTAGGGAGAATTGAAATAATTGAAATAGTTACAATTTGATCAAGAAGTTTGATTCGAACATGTTGCAAAGCATTAATTCAGGGATTGATTTTTGATAATTGAATAAATGGGGCCCAAAGTCTAGGCGACCATTTTAGGGTGCATACATTTGCCCCTCTTTGACTAATGTGAGGTCGACTCAGGATCACATGTAGTCAAAGAATGGAATTGCAGTGTGAGATCGATTTGGGATCACAAAACAACCCAGATGTGTGTTCGACGAATGGGAACACATCAGGACAAGCATAAGCTAAAGCTGAAGGATGAGACATAGCTGAATCAAGTCCAAAATAGGAGGTAAGAATCTCAAGCAAGGTTTCCCCAAGAGAAGCAATTGATAAAATTGATAAAGCTGAATCAAGGATTGAAGTTTGATAGGTACTGCCCCCTCGTGATTGAAATTGAAATGAGATAGAGGAGAAACAGTAAATTGATAAATTTGATCAAATCAAACTAAATATAAGGTTCTTGATATAAGATGAAAGATATATAAATCATAGAACTAAGGTAGCTTACCAAGAAAGATTATGCCCCAAGGTTGAATTAGAAGAAAAGAAGTGGGGTGAAAGCGAATGGAAGATAGAAGTTTGGAAGAAATGGAAAGAAATGGAGAGAAGAAAGAGAATTTGCCTCAAGAAAGAGGATGCATCAAAATCAATCAACTGTTTAAGATAGGAAATTTTGATTGAGATCACGAAAGAAGATAAGGAAATGAAGATCAAATCGTGACCACAGTTGATTGAAAGTCCACAAGAAAGATGATGGAAACCCTCTCAAACTCATAATGCATCCTAAAAGTGCAAATTTAACATGAAGTCTAAATAATGCAAGCTATATGAAAATGCAAAGGTGTACTTGCATGGGTAACATAGGTTTTTTGTGTTCATCATTCATTAGAGAATGTAAGAGAACTTATTTTCATCATTGGGCAATTATTATCGGACATCAGACGATCACACAATCATCACTAGTCAAAAAATGCAACTATGAAGATATGAATGTGATTTATATCAGATTGGAATGTGGAAAGATTCTAACATGAGCAGCAAAGACATAAAGGTCAAGATGACTGCAATGTTAGCTTACCCAATTTAATGTAGCAAAACCACGCTCGCGTCAAGGCATAAATGCCAGGATGACCATGAGAACGGTTGTGCAAAAATAGTCAAGGATGATGCCTTAAATCTCCAAAGTGTGTCAAGGAGACAAAAAGAGACATTGAAGAAGTTCAAGACAACACCCACAAGCAGAAAGCAAATAAAAACATGCCCCATGCCCCAAGTCTTCTAGCGATGCATCACAGAGACACTTGTTAGACAAGGACACTCAACGAAAATCAATATCAGTCAGCACACAAAGAAAAGATCATGAAATATCTCAAGCGTTAAGTGTCACAAAAAATTTTAAGTGTGGAAACTGATACTAAGTTTCGAGGATAAGGATCGAATGTTTGCTAGCAGGTAAGATCACATGACCAAACTGGATAAGACCAAACTGATAAGTGTTGAAAAACACTCGATGTCAGGGGTTGTGTTGAAAAACACAGTTGGGTTGGTGTTGAAAAACACCGTTTGTGAGGTGTCCTAAAGACAAGCATATCCAAGAGACCAAAGCTAACATAGTGATGCCCCCTAGACAAAGACAAAGACCAATTCCAAACCAAGGCAACAAGGACAAGGCGTGATGGAGAAAGGCTAAGTGTCGAGGACACATGCTAAGAAATAGGGGTGCGAAGGCCTCAAGTAGTGCCTGTTTCCAAGTTTTCACCACTTGGAAGAATTTTTTTTGTTTTTTTAAGGACTTTTTATAATTTTTTTGTATTTTTTGCTACCAAGGCGCCTGTTTCCAAGTTTTCACCAAGGCACTTTTTCTATTTTTTTATTTATTTATTTTTGAATATTTTTTGTATTTTTGGAATATATAATTTTTTTTGGAGATACATCAAAGCACCTATTGCTAGGTTTTCACTAAGATGATCATTTTTTCAGGACATTTTCTAATTTTTAGAGTTTTTTCAACATCATATATGAATTTTTTTTGGGAATTTTTTCAAGATCAATAAGGTATATACGAAGGATGCCCCCAGATAGAACGGGCATCAAGGATAGAACTTCTTCAGGTGCAAAACATTGATAGGCTCAGGGAGCTGCTCTCCGTCTTCAGTAGATAGTAAATAAGCACCTATACCAAAAGCTGTTGTGATAATGTAGGGTCCAAGCCAATTAGGTTTGAATTTTCCCTTTTGTTCTCTATTTTGTTGGTTTTTAGGATTGTCTCGCAGGACAAGATCTCCTACTTGGAATTCTCTAGGTCGGACCTTTTTGTTGAATGCCTTGGACATCCACTTTTGGTAGACCCTCATATGGTCAAATGATGCTTTACGCTTTTCATCCAGAAGTTCCAATTCTTGTAATCTCATGGCGCGATAGTCTTCATCTATAACTAGACCTTTGAGAGAGACTCTAAGTGACGAAATCTCAACCTCTAAAGGTAACACTGCTTCAGCACCGTATGTGAGGGAAAAAGGAGTAGCCCCAGTTGGAGTACAAATACTCATTCTATAGGCCCACAAGGCCGGGTTTATCTGTAGGTGCCAGTCTCTACCATTCTTATGAACTGTTCTGTGTAAAATCTTGAGAATGGTTTTATTTGAAGCCTCTGCCTGACCATTTCCTTGCGGGAAGTAAATGGAGGACCAATGTTGCTTTATCTTAAATCTTTGGCAGAGTTGTGTAAGGTCCTTGTTTTTGAAATAACCTCCATTATCAGTGATGATCTCAGATGGCACTCCATATCGACAGATGATATGGTTTAAAATGAATAAAGACACTGTCTTGCCTGAGGCAACAGAAAGTGGAACAGCCTCTACCCATTTTGTGAAGTAGTCAGTAGCAGTGATAATGAACTTATGTCCACCTGATGAGTTGGGATGAATCTACCCAACAAGGTCAAAGGCCCATCACTGAAATGGCTAGTGAGATATAGAAGGAATTAGCTCCCTACTTGGAGCATGTATCAGGTGTCCATGTTTCTGACATTTTTCACAAGACTTGGCAAAAGCTACTACATCTATCTGCATCATAGGCCAATAGTACCTCACCCTAAGCAACCATCTAGCCATGGAAAGACCATTAGAATGTCCCCCACATATGCCCTTGTGGATGTCAACTAGCGCTTGATCAGATTCCTCCTTTTCTAAGCACCTAAGAAGTGTTCCATCTAGACCCCTCCTATACAAATCACTAGAGATGAGGGAATGGCGAGAGGCATTACAGACAAGGTTTCTTCTTTCAGATCGGTTAAATGTGTTGGGGATGATGCCATCACAGAGATATGAGTAAATAGCACCATAGTGAGAGGATTCATGATTGAGAAGGGTGCAAATGACATGGTTTTCAGGTGAGTCAAATATGGGATGGTGTAGCTCTTCCACCTGGAATTCATATTTGGACTCATGTTCTTCTAACTAGAGAAGCAAAGCAAGGGTGGCCATAGCATTAGCTGCTTTGTTCTCAGCCCTAGGGATTTCCTGAAAAGTGACAAAAGTAAAATATCATCTTAATGAATCAACCATTTTTTTGTAAGGTATCAACTTGTCATCTTTTGTTTGATATTGCTCATTGACTTGATTAATGATCAACTGAGAATCCCTGTAGATATGTAGTTCTTTGATATTCCACTCTATAGCCATTTTTAGTCCATTTGTTAAAGCCTCATACTCAGCTATGTTGTTTGTGCATGGGAAGAGTAACTTGTAAGATTTGGGAATAGTGTACCCATGTGGAGAGACAAACAACACACCAGCTCCAGAACCATTTTGCATGTAGGAACCATCAAAGAATAGTTTCCAGGATCTCTCAGTCATGTACATAAGATGTTCATCTCAGAAATTGACTTGAATGGGCATATTATCTTGAATTGGGAAATTAGCCAGTTGATCTGCAATAGCCTGGCCTTTGATTGCCTTGCACTCAATATACTCTATGTCAAATTCAGAAAGAATCATCATCCATTTAGCAAGTCTACCTATGAGAGAAGCTTTATCGAGCAAGTATTTGAGAGGATCAATTTTTGCTATGAGGTGTATGGTGTGTGCAAGCATATAGTGTCACAATTTTTGAGAAGCAAACACTACTGCAAGGCAAGCTTTTTCAATACTAGTATAAGTGACTTCATAAGCAACAAGACTGCGGCTAATATAATATATGGCCCTTTCTTTCCCTTGTTCATCTAATTGAGCCAACAATGCCCCCAGTGAAGATTCAATAGCTAAGACATACAAAATGAGAGGTTTTCTTGGAATGGGAGGCATTAAAATGGGAGGACTTGCAAGTATTCCTTAATTTGATCCATGCTCTTCTGGCAATCCTCATTCCAAACACATTGAACACCTTTATGCAAGTTTTTGTTAAAGGGCTGTGCTCTATCTGCCAATTGTGAAATAAACCTCCTTATGGATTGAAGGCATCCTTGAGGACTCCTCATTTGACTAATATTTTTGGGAGGTGGCATGTCTATAATGGCTTGGACCTTTTCAGGGTCCACTTCTATCCCTTTGGCTAAAATGATGAATCCCAATAATTTTCCAGAAGTAACACCAAATGCACACTTTTTGGGGTTTAATCTTAGTTGAAATTGTTCCATGTGATCCAGAATTACTTCTAAATCAGCCAAATGTGTTCCTCTTTTCTTAGAATTAGTGAGGGTGTCATCCACATAATCTTCCATATTCTTATGCATCATGTCATGGAAGCTGGTTGTCATAGCTCTTTGGTAAGTAGCTCCTGCATTTTTCAATCCAAAGAGCATGATGTTCCAACAATAAGTACCCCAGGTGCATGTGAATGCAGTCTTTTCCTGATCCTTGGGAGCAATCTTGATTTGATTATACCCAGAAAAACCATCCATCAAGGAATAGATCTCATAGCCTGCCATCATGTCCACTATCATGTCTATGTTAGGAAGTGGAAAATCATCCTTTGGGAATGCTTTGTTAAGATCTCTAAAATCTGTGCAGATTCAGATGGATTTATCATGTTTAGAAATAGGTACAATGTTGGAAATCCAGTCAGCATAGTCTATGGCTCTAATAAATCTTGCACCAAGGAGCTTTTCTAATTCAGCTTTCACTAAAAGAGCTATATGAGGGTGCATTTTTCTCAACTTTTGTTTGATTGGTTTCACACCTGAAGCTATGGACAAATGATGCATAATGAGATTAGTGTCCAACCCTGGCATGTCTGAATATGTCCATGCAAAATTAATTTTCTTCTTTTGGAGGAACTCAGTGTAGGCTTTCTTTTCTTGAGGTGATAAAGATTTAGCCAAGTGTATAATTTTTGGAGCCGCTTCTGTACCCAAATTAACAGCTTCTGTAGGTTCAACCAATACTGATGATCTATCCTAAAAATAGCTTGGGAGACTATCAAGTACCTCATCCGTAGGCACCTCAGAGAGGTTTTCACCTTTGGATACGTCTTTTATGTTTACTTTTTTTGGTTCTGACACCGCCACACAATGGTTTTCACCATCATAACTCTTATTCTTTTTTTCTTTTCTTTTTATCTTGTGACTAAGGTACTTGATGTTAGGTTCTGTCATACTAGTAGCCGGTTCACTTGTGGAAGAGACTACAGGTTCAGTGGCATTTAGATAGGAAGTGATCTCATAGTCATTGTGAAATGTCAAGAGTTGAGGCTCTTGATAATGTTGAGACCAATCAATAAGGTTGGGGTCAATAAGGGGTAGGTTAATGACTGGTTCAATATTAAGGATATAGGTGGTGTCATCTTTGGTGACTACAGAATTGGAGTTTGTCAAGTATCCCTCTAAGGTGTCTAAATTAGAATTTACCCTATCGAGCAAAGAATCATCTACTAATGCGACATGTGGGTTCCAATCTTCTAATCTGACACACGACTCATCAGCTACATCAGCTTGAGAACTATAAGCATGGACAACATCCATATCCAAGTCAACTGTTGCATCTAAGAGTGAATCCCATTCAAACTCATGAGAGTCTATTTCTAAATTATTGTTGGGGCCTCGTGATGTAGAAGCCTCAAGATTTGGAAGAGTTTCCTCTCCTCTAGCAATTTTCTCAATCACAAAATTATTTGAATTATCACCATCTGTTGTAGCTGGGATGGAGACACTATCCATAGTCAATCTTGCATTCATATAGTCACTATCTATCATAGCTAGGATAGGAGGACTGTCAACTGTTAAATCTCTGGAATCTCTCCAAAGGAGATTTGTTGAAGGTACCCAATCATCTATCATGTCTTGTTGATTTGTCAAATCTGGTACATATTCTGTGTCATCTTCACTATCCCACCTATCAAGAAAGGGGACAATGCACTTGTTATTCTTCATAAAGCCTAGGCCAACTGGTTTCTTAGACTTACGCCCAAAAAGATCATGATTAAGTGGTTCGGCTCTAGCATCTAACCTATGACTAAGAGGGCCATATCCTGGATAACCCATCTTCTTGACAAAAGTATATCCTCTCCCATAGGACTTAGGAGAGGGGGAGAAATTTTCATTGTGCTGGTACTTCTCCTCTTTGTATATCCAATCTTGAATAGCTACTTCCTCTTTTTCATCTTGTATTGGTACTAAGGATTCCACAAACTTGTCAAATAGTGTCATTGCTGAAGAAGACGGTTTCATCTCCTATGAAGGTTTTCCATAGGACCTAGGGGAAGCAGGCATCTTTGTAAAAGAGTCAAGTTGATACCCCCCCATACCAAGGTCTACTGATTTAAACTTGTCTTGATAGTCTGCTAAAGTTGCTTGATAATCCTCTGCTTCTCAATTAAGAGGGACATGAACATTAGCTAAGATTGAATTGACTAATAAGGTGCTATCCCCTAGTATGCAAATTTCTACTCCATTGTAGGGGAACTTAACACACTGGTGGTAGGTAGATGACACTGCCTGCATGTCGTGAATCCATGGTCTACCTAGTAAAATGTTGTATGCAAGGGGTCCAGTATCAACAATTTGAAACAAGATATCTTTTTCAACTGGGCCAATCCTGACAGGAAAGATAGCCAACCCCTTAGGACTTCATTCTGCCTCATCATAGGCCTTTATAGTGATCTTCTTTTTAGTGTCGATCACTTCCTCTGAATAGCCCTAAGTTTTTAACAAACTTAAAGTACAAATATTTAGCCCAGCACCCCCATCTATCAACATGCGCCTAACACAAGTTTTATGAATCATTACTTCAATGTGAAGGGCAAGATTGTGTGGATGGCTTAGGGATTTGTCATCATCTTCTGAGAAAGAGAGGTAATGTGGGCTAGTAATGTGATTCACCATGCCTTGAAATTGGTCTATATCTATGTTGTTGGGAACATTTGCTATGCGCAAAGCATCCTCAAGGATCTGCTTATGTCTAGGGGACAACTCTAGAAGCTCCAAGATTGAGATCTGTGCTGGAGTTTTCTATAACTGATCTACAAGATTGTAGTTTGGTTTGGGAGAAATGGTAGACTTAGTGACATTCTTAGATGCCACTTTCTTGGGTTTATTGGATGGACCTGAACTAGGACCTCTAAGAACAATAGGGCCTTGACTCCTGGTAACAACATTAAGGGCTTAAGAAGATAACCTAGAATGAGGACCCCTCAGCACCATAATAGGTTCTTTGTCAAAGATAGGGGGAGAGTCATAACCATGCGGGTCCTTAATCCTCATCATATTAACACTTGGCTCCACAACTTCAAGCACGTTTACCACATTTTCTGCCACTGTGTAAGTGTAGTTGATTACAACCTTGCCATCCTTTGGTTTAGAGGTTTCCCCCTTGTCATACTTAGGCAATGGCTCTTTAAATGCTTTGCGATCAGCATTGGTGTTTAGTCCATCCACCTTAAGCTTTCCATTCTCAATGAGATATTGGATAATGTGCTTGAGTTTCCAACAATTCTCAATGGTATGCCCAATGCCATTATGAAACGTGCAGAAAGCCTTCTCATCCCACCAATGTGGCTTAATGTCAGGGATGTAATGTTTTGCAAGATCCTGAGGATGTGCCAAGTTGTTAGTGTAATAACCCAAAAATGGGCTATAAGTTCATTAACCTCCTACATCGACAAATCAAACAACATTGACATCAAAGTCCTAACCTAAGGCACATCTGAACATCATCAAATCTAATTGATTATCTTAAATTCTGCATCAGGGAATATTCTTAGCAATATTCCTAATCATCATAATTATCTTTAATTTTATAATTATTTGGCAATAAATCACATTTATCCTAAAGTTTGATTAATTGAATATTTTCATATTTAATTAATTAGATTTAATATTTGCCACTTAATTGTGTAATTAAATTTAATTATATCTATTATTAATTGTATTATTTAATTTTGACAATAAATCTAATATCATATGAATAATTGATTAAATTCTTATTTAATTAATTAAAGCAAGTTGTCATTATTTAATAATATAGTTTTTAATAAAAGTTTGATTAAATAATTGATTAACCCATAAATCAATTGTTTTATTTTTAAAAGCAGTTAAGTTGAGCATAAATCACTTTATTATTAAATTAATTCATAAATAAAACATGCACAATCATAAAAGCAGACAACTATCAATTATCAATTAAAGCTAAACTCTATTTTGAGTTAAAACTTAGCTTTTGCATGTTTTTGTGAGTTAATTATCCTTTATTTAAAAATAACTCAAAAAATCAACCTGAGTTATTTGAGTGATTTATGGCTTTTTCTCATGCACCTCCAAAGCCCTGGATTTCTATAAAAACAAGGCTCAGCTCTTCATAATTCATCTCATATTTTTGCACAATCACGCTGGAGAATTGGAATTGAAGAATCAAAGCTCTTGTGAATCGACATCTTTGTGAGATCAATCTTATTTTTGCATTCATATTGCATATCATTTCTAGATTAGTATTGCATATCAATTTTCAATAGCATTCATAGCATATCAATTTCATCTAGCATAGATTCATATCAAGTTTTCATTCCTTATTGCATCATAAAATCCAAAAAAAAAAAAGCTTAATTGCATTCAATCTCTTATCTAGATAAATTGCATTCAAATCCTTCATTTAGGTGTCGTCTAGGTCACTGATCTCGATTATAATCTGAGAACATCAATCTCGCACCTATTAGAAGGCAGTAAATCACTTGGTTAAATTAGATTTCAATTTTGCACGATTTTGATTATAGCTAGCCTCTAATGTTTTACTAAGTGTTGTGTCTATAGATTAGGTACAATTTTCACACACACATTTCTGGCGCCCACCATGGGGCAACCCACCTTTGCATGCTAGTTTTGATTTTTTTTGGGAGCTAAAACCCCAAATTTTCAAAGATTTAATTTTATCTCCCAAACGGCTTGGATTTTTGGTCTGAATTTTTTTTTTTAGGTTGATGACATATCGGGGAAGCTTCAATAAAAAATTCAAAATTTTCTAAAATTGTTTGAATTTTTAATAATTGTTTTTTAATTTTTCATAAAAAAATTAATTTTCGGCGCAAATCAAAATATTTTTTGGAAATTTTTACATTTTTGGAATTTCTCTTCAAATTATACAAGGGGTCTATTATTTCTGTTTTAAATTTGGATGCAATTTAATAGCTCAAATAGTCAATTTGCAAAAACTGGTCTATTTTGATAAAATAGGTCTCTAGGGCACAAATGAAGAGCTTTTTCTAAAATTTTTGCATTTTTGGAAAGCTCTCTATTTTTTAGTAGGGGTCTCTTTTTTAAATTTCTATTTTTGTGGCCAAAATCATATCAACAAAATCAGATCTTGTTGACTAGGTCAAATGCAGCAAAAAAAATAAAGTTTTGTGATGGGTATGCACTTATTTTTTTTACATGGTTCAATGAATGATATGAGTTGTCATTTGGGTTAATTGCTGGTTATTATTGCTGATAATAATTGATTTTTAGAGCTAACCCTATGGTTTTCATAAGTTGAATATATTTTGCATATCTTGTTTGCTTGTTTGCTTGTTGGGGAGTTTGTCACTTGCTTGCATGGAAAAGCTCAACAAGAATTGCTAAAAATCAGGTAAAATCTACTAAGTGCATTGCAAGGATCCCAGGTATTCTCCTTCATCTAATAAAATTTCAATTTGGCCTTAAAATCAATCTCTCGTGTGTCTAGCTTGGGTGATTCTTTTCATGCTTTTGTTCTACACACTTGCATAATTGATACTAGGTTGTGACCCCTTAAGGATTCATTAAGTAGTCTTAGATACTTGTGATTGATCTTGATTGCTATCTTGGGTTATTGGACTCGCTAATCCACCGGCCCCTCATTTCCACCCCGTGGTTGCAATCTCAGCGCCATAAAGGGGAGGGGTCAACAGGACATAAGTGTTAAGTGTTCCACTTGGCAACCCTTTTGTGCTTTTAGGAACTCACTTGTTTTCTAAGTTGGGGACTCATTTTCAGCTTGTGTGAGGTGTTAAATGTTCCACCTTGTGGACTCATCTCATATTTTCTTTAAGCGTTAAGTGTTCCTCTTTCTGCTTTTTGGGTACTTTTGGTAGATTTGCTTTCGGGAATATATCTGTGCTCACATAGTAATTAGGCCCTATGAACACTATTCGTGATTCTTGAGAGATTGGATTCCTAGAGAAATCTTTCTTGATGATAGAATCCTTGTAGGTAGGGGGGATACTTAGTGCATTTCACATTCAGCTTGGTTAGTGCGTCTTCTCTTATTGATCGACACATTCTCTCTTCGGAGAGGTTGATAGATCACGTGGGGTTGATATCACGAGCTTTGATGAATCAAAATTGGTTAGTGCATCTTCTCTTATTGATTGATACATTCTCTCCCCAGAGAGGTTGATAGATCATGTGGATTTGATATCATAGACCTTGGTGGAACAAAACTTTGTCTTAGCATGTCAGATTAATCTGCTTGCTTTGTTTGGGTTAAAAGTGAAAAGGTGTCAAAAAACTTGGATCTGGAGCCAAGTCCCCTTGTGGTATAAATTTGTGAGTCACCTTTAGAGAGGGTTAACCGTATCAGACAATCCCTTCATAGGGAAAACTGCGTTGACGGAACCTCAAGCGGTAATAGCCATTTTCGCCATGGTAGTGACAGCCGCTATATAAATGTCCTTGTGGAAGAAATCTCCATGGGTATGGTTCATTGTTGGGTTGTCAGATCTCCCTAGCAGCTCTTGAAGATTAAGTTCTCGGACTGTGTCAAAACCCTGGTGCGCCGAGATTGGAGTTCACCCCTTTGAATCATAAAATTTACAGAGTCAAACCATTACTAAAAACCCTAGAGAGGCCAATTTTTCACTTTCAGGTATATGTGTGTTATTGCAAAATTTTTCAGAACATACACAATTAGTATTCTCAGGGATTAGCACAATTTGGTCACTTGATTGTTCATGCGCAAGGTTTCTTTTGCCCTTGTTCATTATTTTCAGATGTGCTTGGAATCACTTGCTTGCTGTTCTGCGTGCTTGTTTATCTACTTGGCTATTAAAAATGATCAAATCTGGTATAACCTTCAAAATATGGACAGTACAATTTGCAAAAAATCCAAAACTAAAGACCTTAAATTTTGCAAAAATTGACGTAAAATCTTTCTGGAGTCAAAAGTCATTTCAAGAAGTCAAAAGTCATACGAGTTTTGTCAACTATCATTTCATTGCTACCCAACTATCGTACGAGTTTAGCAACTGTCGTTTCATAGACTACCTAGTGTCGTACGAGTCTGCAGAGTGTCGTTTGGAAAAATTTGAGAGAGTTGTCAAAAATTGTCAAATTGCAAGATATCCAATGTTTCCAGCCATTCCAGAATTTGTCAAAAATATCATTGTGTTAGGAACAGAGCAGTAGCTGTTGCGCATTCTACCATTTTCTGAGATTGATCTTTTGGATCCGATCTAGCCTTCTGTTCAATCAATTTGAGTCCTTTTTATCTCATGTCAAAACCTTGTCATAACTATCAATCTTCAATCAATCTTCAAAAATAGACTAAGTATTGAGAACTCGTGTCCGCTATCTTTTGGGTGATCTATCCCATACATCCAAGGCACAGTATCCTTCACCCACGTCTCATCGAATCTTCAAAACTATCATAATCTTGACAAGGTTGCGTCATCCGATTTTCTCAAATCAAATTGTTCTTCAGTTGTCTTCGTCCTTTTCTTCTGTTTGATTCAAAGTTAATGGTGGAGACCAGAGCTTCTTCACACAAGAAATCAGAAGAAACATCTCAGAACTTACTTTTGACCAATACCCCGGGTCCAACTCTTGAACAACTCATCAAGTCAGGTATCTACGAAGATGACGGTCTCGATAACTTTCGATTGAAAACTGGTTACATACCTCCTTTATCAACTCATAGAGGTAATCAACAAACTCCTCCTCAATCTGTTCCAGGGAGCCCAAAAACTCCTACCATGTCTCAAGCAGGGACAAACCACGGTTCTCTAGGAGGAGGATCCCAGGGACACCATTCTCAACATAATGCCGACCAAGAACCTACACCCTCTAAAATCCATCGATGTCAGAATGATAATGAATTCAAAAGAATGATGAGGCATTTCTTGAAAGTGGATAGAGAGGCATACTTTTTGCAATTAGCCCAGGAAGGAGCTAAACTTCCTCCTCACTTCAATGTCTAAGATATCAACACGCATGAGGAAGAAACTCTGATGATGGCCATAATGAACCAGCTGCATGCTATGTAGGTCAAAATGAATAAAATTGAGAAAGATAAGGAACCCAAGGAATTCTCCATGGAGGCCCTTTGTCCTTTCCCTTTTGACAAAGACTTGTATATGCCTCCATTCCCAAAAAGAGTGGAGATGCCAAAGTATGACAAATATGATGGACACTCTAATCCTCAAGATCATGTCAGAGAGTTCTGTATGCAATCCATGGAATTCATGCATGAACCGACTTATCTGATGCATCTTTTTCCTAGATCCTTGGGAGGAGCATCCATTCAGTGGTTTTCAAGATTACCTTCTACGATCAAAAATTTTGAGGAATTGATTAAATTTTTTTATCAATAATATTCCTACAACATTCAACATCTGGTCACCATGATTGATATCTGTAACCTCAAGCAATATCCAGGGGAATCATTCCTAACTTTCCTCAAGAGGTGGAGAAAGAAGTTCTCTCTATATGCTAGACAAATTCCTGAAATGGAGAAACTTGAAATCTTTATCAATAACCTTGTTCCAGAGCTCAACTATCCATTACAAATGCAAGATCATGTATCTTTTGATAAAATGGTGGATAATGCAATCAAGATTGAGAAAGTACTTGTCAAGAAAGGAGAAATCACACTTCAAAAGGACAAGTCTGAATCTGGATCTAGCTCAAAAGATAAAAACAAGAGCTGGAATAGAAACAAAGGTATCATCTCTGATGGTGTTGTTGACACTATCCGCACCCCATCAAAGGCACCGGCCTACAATCTCACCCTTTCCACCAAAGCCATTGAAGCTTCAGAGCAAAAATTTGTTGAACCATCTCTAAAGAAGCCATTCAAACGATGGGATAATAAATCAAAGTTTACTCCCCTGGGAGAATCTTTGGAATCTGCCATGAGAACCCTGATAGCTGATAACATGATCTCTTTACCACCAATCCGAAACCCTGATCCAGATCCAAAACCATATTGGTGGAAAGATAATGAATTATGTGCTTTCCATCGGACTAAAGGCCACAAAACTAATGGATGCTTCCACTTGAAGCATACCATTCAAGACTTGATAGATCAAGGAGACATCACAATCGATAATCCTACCAGCAATAATGATCACACAACATTTACAGAACCGTTTCCACAACATGGCAAGGGAGTTTCCACTTCTCAGCCTAACATGGGGGCAAAAATCAACTATGCCTACCCTGGAAACAATGCTATCATCAATATCGTTGAACCATGTATCTCTGAGAGTTGCAATGTCATCACGATTATACGAAGAGATAGAAATCATTCCTCAGCTAATGTGGTTACCAGATCACAAGCTCAGGCTCATCTGAAAGGACAAACACCAAGTTCATCTAATGTCCCTAAGATACCTTTCAATCTCACATCTGCTTCTAAACAGAAGGCTGCCTTGAAATATTCCAATCCAAAGGATACAAGACCTACATCTTACAACATTGTCCAACAACTCCAGCATACCAATGCCAAAATCTCTATGTTTGAGTTACTTCGAATATCTCCAGCTCACAAAGATATCCTAGACAAAGCTTTGCTCGACTCTAATGTTCCTGATGATCTAGATCTAGACAGGTTCCAGACTATGGTTGGTCATCTAACGTCTCTGTAATATATCTCCTTTTCAGAGGAAGATGACAACTCCCTAAGTCACCCACATAATCAGCCCTTGCACATAGAAGTCTTGATCCAGAACTGTCGAGTCAAACATGTGTTGATAGATGGGGGAACAGGCCTCAACATTTGTTCTTACAACTTAATCACATAGTTGGGATTCTCAGAGATGGCTATTGATCCTCGAAAGAAGATCACCATAAAGGCCTATGATGAACAGGAAAGATCTTCTAAAGGCACCATTTCTTACCCATCCGAGTGGGTCCGGTCATCAAAGATACCACATGTCAGGTGCTTGATCTACCATTGGCTTACAATATCCTTCTAGGGAGACCCTGGATACATGAAATGCAAGCTATTCCTTCTACGTACCATCAATGCTTGAAATTTCCCTATGAAGGGGTAGAAGTTACTATCCCAACAGATCTAAGTACAACTTGTAATACATTGAAGGAAAGTGCCGATAAGCTTGTTCCCAATAACAGAGAATCTTCCATCAAGCAAAAAAATGTGGCTTCCACATCTAAGATGGAAGACATTGCTAAAGAGATCAATATCAAAGAAAATGGGAAGGGAGAATACACTATAGAGCCAGTCTTGTCTCTGACATCTCTCCCAATCTCACCTAAGTCGTATGGACAATCCTTGAAGCAGTCTAAATCAGAACCTAAGGAACCTATGGAAGCATACAAAAGAAATTTTGTGGCGGAGCAAGTATCCAAACAAGAATTTGAAGAGGATGAAGCTGTGTTGGCATGGCTATACAAAGAGGATTTTGAATCTAAAATTGTTCAACCTAGTGAATCTATAGCACCTACAATCCCTTCTAATTCGTATGATCTAGGGGACAAATTGATAGCCAAGATGGGATATTCCAGTCAAGGACCTCTAGGAATTAGAGGAAAGGGTCTTGTGACACCCATTTCACATATTGGTAGAGCCAACAAAGATACTGGTGGCTTAGGCTTTAAGAAGAAACCCTATCATCTCAAAGGTGGTTGTTCTCATGTCATAGAACAAATTGCACTAGGAGAACCCCTTCTCAAGAAAGAAGAGATAGAACCCTCAGATGATGATTCAGATAGTTCAGAACTCATCCCCTATGAAAAATTGCCTAAAGAGATCAAAGATCTTCTTGATGATAAAGATGATCCTATCAGAAGAATTAATGTAGTAGAAACACAAGAACCTATTGTAGGGCAAGAGATGGTTGCACCACAAGAACCAGCCAATCTTGAAGGTGATCAAACTAATCCAGAAGTAGAGAGTAGTTATTTTGACACTGATTCCCATGAATATGAATTCAAGTCAGAGACTGAGGGTAATCCTTCTTGGGGTATTCATCCTGACTTCACACATTTTCTCAGATTTCCTAGAGATCCTGAATCAGAAGCTGAGTCAAATGACTATGAATGGGGTGCCATTCCAGAAGAAGATGAGATTATAACAGAGAAATATATTGATGTTATTCACCAATATGTATCTCAACCCAATGTAGGTCTAGAGAAAAACAATGAACTTAACGTGTCTGATCCATCTATGACTGAAGAGGATTCCCACGATAACATTGAGCCTATTCACGAGTTAAACATTTTGAGCTGTAATATCACCTTTGAACTTGAGCATCGGGTTAGGACCAATGATGACATCTCTGTGTCTGTGAACACCATATCCCAAGCCTTTCCTGCTTTAACTATCCAATGCCCTGATCTTATCGACCAAACTTCCACAAACCCAAGCCATGGTGTTTACACCTTTTCCAGTGACTATGCCCTTGCTTGTTACCTCAATGCAGTCAAGCCTATGAGGACTTCCATCAATGAACTGAGCGTCAGCATGACTGAGTCGGACATCAAATATCTTAGTCAAAAAAAGAAAAAGAAAAAGAAAAAGAGTTCTGAGGGTGAAAACCACTTTGTGGAAATCTCATAACCTACAAAAGTAAAAAGAAAAGATGTATCTGAAGGTGAAAACCTCTCTGAGGCACCTAAGGATGAGATATTTGATGTCCTTTCGAGTCATTTACAGGATAGATCTCCAGTTCTAATTGAGCCAACTCAATCCATCAATTTGGGTACAACAGAGGAACCACAATTAGTACATGTAGCACAATCTCTATCAGAAGAAGAGAAATAGAAATTCACTACATTCTTATCAGAAAAAAAAGATTAATTTTGCATGGAAATATTTAGATATGCCAGGATTGGATCCCAATCTCATCATGCACCATCTATCCATTGCTCCTGGGGTAAAACCAGTCAAACAGAAATTGAGGAAGATGCATCCTCATGTGGCACTCTTAGTCAAAGCTGAACTAGAAAAACTCCTAAAAGATGGATTCATCCATGTCATAGACTATGCTGAGTGGATCTCTAACATTGTACCTATTTCAAAACCAGATGGTTCAATCAGAGTGTGCACAGACTTTAGAGATGTGAACAGAGCATGCCCTAAGGATGATTTTCCACTACCTAACATTGATATGATAGTGGACATGACTGTGGGCTATGAAATGTATTCCTTAATGGATGGCTTTTCTGGGTACAACCAAATCAAAATTGCTCCAGAAGATCAAGAGAAAACAACTTTCACATGTGCGTGGGGAACCTTCTATTGGAATGTTATGCCATTCGGACTCAAAAATGTTGGAGCTACATATCAAAGAGCAATGACATCTATTTTTTATGATATGATGCATAAAACAATGGAGGATTACGTGGATGATACCTTGGAAAAATCCATGATTAGAATTGAACATCTAATAGACTTGAGCATGATCCTCGACAGAATGGAAAAATTTAGTCTTCGACTAAATCCTAAAAAGTGTGCTTTTGGAGTCACTTCTGGAAAGCTCCTAGGATACATCATCTCCAAGAAAGGTATTGAGGTTGATCCAGCTAAGGTGAAAGCTATCATAGAGATGCAACCTCCCACAAATATCAGTCAAATGAGGATGTTGCAAGGCAGAGTTCAATCTATCAGAATATTCATATCACAGCTAGCGGACATATCACAGCCTTTTACAAAAACATTACATAAAGGTGTGACCTTTTCTTGGAATGAAGACTGTGCAAAGAATTTTGATCATATCAAGAATTATCTCTCGAATCCTCCTATCTTAATGCCTCCTATTCATGGGAAGCCATTAATATTATATGTCTCCGCAACAGATACATCACTGGGGGCATTGCTAGCACAGCATGATGAGAACAAGAAAGAAAGAGCCATCTACTATATCAGTAGAACTTTAGTGGCCTATGAGAAGAACTAATCAATGATAGAGAAGGCATGTCTAGTTGTGATCTTTGCATCGCAGAAACTGAGACACTACATGTTAGCTCATACTACTCATTTGGTAGCTAAAATTGATCCACTGAAATATCTCCTAAGCAAAGCTGCCCTCACAGGTAGACTAGCTAAATGGGTCATGCTCTTGAGTGAATTTGACATTGAATATGTTGAAAGAAAAGCTATCAAAGGATAGGTCATTTCTGATCACTTAGCTAAAGCACCACTGTTTGATGATACACCCATGCAAATGGAATTTCCCGATTCCTCTATCATGCACCTCTCTTCTAGAGCATGGCGGTTATTCTTTGATGGCTCCTACACATAGAATGGATCTGGAGCAAGCATATTGTTCATCACTCCTCAAGGATACTCGATACCCAAAGCATTCAGACTAAAGTTTCCTTGCACAAACAATATTGCTGAATATGAGGCACTTCTCAATGGTATGAAAATGGAAATACAGTGGAGAGTTACAGAGATGCACATCCATGCAGACTCACAATTGGTTATCCACCAAGTCAATGATGTGTACCAAACCAAAGATGAAAAGCTCATTCCTTACAAGAGAATGGTAGATGATTTAAAGAAATACTTCATCTCTATCACATTTGAGCAAATACCCAGAACAGAGAATAAGGCTGCTGATGCAATGGTGACACTATCTACTCTCTTACAGCAGCCTGAACATGAGCTACACTATGAGTTCCTAGTGGAAGCCCTATCCTATCCTGCATATGACTCCCCTGAAACCCGCATGATCTGCACTGTTGTAGGTTATGACTCATCTCACTACACAAATCTGTTCTCCTATCTCCACGACCAAATCATCCCTGAGTCCTTTAACCATTTTGAGAAATGAAACCTTATCCGATCTGCATCTTGATATGTCATCATTGGTAATGATCTGTACAAATGAGGTCTAGATGGTACACTGCTTAGATGTTTAGAACGGGAAGAGTCTCAACGTGCATTAGAGGAAGTCCACAAGGGTATATGTGGGTCACACTCAAATGATTTAACGTTAGCTCGAAAACTTATTAGGGCTGGGTACTATTGGCCTAAAATGGAGAAAGAGGCTATTAAATTTGCTAAAAAATGTCAATAGTGTCAAGTACATGGCAACTTGATTCATGCTCCAGGGAGAGATCTAATTCCCTTTACTACACAATGGCCTTTTCAACAATGGGCATTTGATCTCATAGGTGCTATCCATCCACACTCTTCTAATGGACATATCCATATAATCATAGCTACAGATTATTTTACAAAATGGGTAGAAGCAGTTCCTCTAACATAAGCAATGGGGAAACAGATCTCTATGTTCATCCTAAACTACATCATTTGCAGATATGGGATCCCTCATTCCATAGTCACAGACAATGGGGGACAATTCAAAAACAAGGACCTAGATGAATTATGTGCCAAATTCAAGATTACTCAACATTGGTCATCTATCTACTATCCTCAAGGGAATGGACACGTTGAAGCTTCAAACAAAAATCTCCTAAAGATCTTGCACAGAATAGTTAATAAAATAGGAAGAGACTGGCATCTGATGATCAATCCAGCTCTCTGGGCCTACAGGACTAGTATCAGAACGCCTACAGGGGCTACACCTTTCGCTTTAGTTTATGGGTCTGAAGCAGTACTGCCTATTGAGGTTGAAATTCCATCACTCAGAATCAGAATGCATGGACTTGTCACTGATGAAGACTAAAGAGTGTCTAGGTTACAAGAACTTGAATTACTAGATGAGCGTAGACAAGTAGCGTATGATCATCTTAGAGTGTATCAGAAAAGAATATCTAGATCTACAATAAGAAAGTTAGACACAGAGAATTTTAGGTTGGCGATCTAGTCTTGAGAGAAAATCCTAAAAATCAATCCCATCGAGAACGCAAGGGGAAGTTCGAACCCAACTGGCTGGGTCCCTTTGTCATCACTACTACTTTTGGCTCTCATGCCTATTAACTCTCAACGACTGAAGGAGAACAACTCCGAGAACCAATCAACGTTCTCCATCTGAAGAAATTTTATGCCTAAGGCATTCATTGCTTGGTAAAATGTCCTGAAAAAATCCTAAAAATCAGAAAAAGTCCTGAAAAAATGAACATCTTGGTGAAAACCTAGCAATAGGCACCTTGATGATTCGCAAAAAAATAAAAAAATATCAAAAGTACAAAAAAAAATTGAAAAATGAAAAATACAAAAAAGAAAATGAAAAAAAAAAAGTGCCTTGGTGAAAACCTGGAAACAGGCGTCTTGGTAGCAAAAATAGAATCTCTACCAAGATGGTGAAAACCTGGCCAACGGGCGCCACTTGTTCCAAATGCTCCATCTATCAGCACAATCTTGGTCTTTCCCAGCTTTCAGTCTTACTTTAGTTGTACATATCTCCCGGTTTGTTTCAACATTTCCAGTTTTCAATAAGTCAGTTTGTACACCAATCAACTTGCGCATCTGTATCCTATCAATGTTCAAACTTGGGGGCAATCAATGTCATATCCTATGGCCTCCAATGTATCTTAGACGTATCCTATCCAGTTAGAGTCCTTTGAAGCTTCAAGTTGAGTCAGTCAGTCAGTCTCATCTCCAGAAAGGATTTTGCATCTACAACAACGCAATCAAACATCAAAACTCAACTGAAAATAATCTATGCTTTTTACATGATTTTATCTCCTTGTATGCTTACTGATTCACATTGAGATTTTTGCATATTGTGTCCCTTCGAGCTCTTCGATGATGTCCTTTATAGGATTTAGAGAGTGATGACTAGGGGCATAATTTTTTCTTTGTCTTCTACTTGTATGTGAAAATCTAACATCTTTGGAAATTCTGGATTGAAATGGTGTCCGACTATAAGAGCCTCTATCTCGAATTGGATGGCCATGCATACCTCGACCATTGATACCCAGACAATTCAAGGAAGTTTGATCTAACTATTGTCTTTTTGAGTAAGTTCTTTCTCCTACTGTGGAATGTGATCTTGCCTAAGGATGTGAACGATAAAGGGTCACTATGGGTAATTCACATTGGATTTAGAATGATCTCTTGACTGTTTGATGTGTTTGTAATGCAAGGTGTATTCAGGTCATCCTGACGTTTATGTTTTGATGCTTATACAAAATTGCTATATCAAAATGGACATGATATTCAGGTCATCCTAGCGTTTATGCCTTGGTGCTTATATCTAATCTAACATTCTAAAAATAAAATCAATATTCATATGTCCATGGTTGTTTGACCAGTGGGGGTTGTATTGAGTCTTGCGCATACAAATCGATATTCATATGTCTATGGTTTCATAGCTAGTGGGCATTGTATTGATTTATCTGGATACCTAAAAGTTCAATGATGATAACAAATCGACATATGATCAGTGAGTAGGTCCTAGGTCTTAGGTTGCATTTCATTTTGCATGTCTCTTTGCATTTTTCATCTTTGCCTGATCTCACAATGATTAAATGAACTTCAATGCTTAAATGATTCTTCAAATCACATCTTCAAGTCTAACAAGAGTTAAATCTCACACGAAGGTTCCTCCAATGAAATAGCAAGTAGAATCCTTTTTCGGGATCAAAATTCAAATCTGAGATCATTCATATTATTAATTGCTTGCATAATCAACCTTCAATCATCACAGAAATCTAGTATTCAACTTAACTGATTATCTTACATCAAACTATCAAAATTTCAACTTGGTCAACTTATGGTCAAACTTAGTCAAACTTGGTCTTTTGGGACCTTCCAACGATGCAGAATGTGTTCTTGAATGTGTTTCACCACACTTCTCCAATCAATTAACATGCTTCTAAACTATAACGCTGACTTTTCTTGTCAGATTTCAATTTTAATCCCAAAGGGGGCATGGTATTGCACATCATTCAAAGTTTGTCAATCAAATCTATCAATATCTTTCATTAGTAATCAAGACAAACAATCACGTCTAGTTACTAATTCATCAAAAAAAAAGACCTCATCGCTTGGGGCAAATCTATCATCACTTGGGGCATATCAGATTCATCGATCCATATCAATCTGGTATTCTCTTAATCTTGTAATCTGTATCAGTTTTTGCAACCATCAGATCATAGTGTTCTTTCCTTGGTTCTTCGGCAACTAAAGGGTTTGGATGTGATACCTGCTAGTTCTGCTAAGACAATCGAGTCTAGAACCGGTCACTCACTTCTTAGCAATCCTAAGGTTTGGAATCAGGTGTTTTGACACTTTTTCACAATCATAGGTTCATTTTCTGTAATAGTGAACATTATCTTTGGTCATTCAGGACCTATTATCTTCATATCAAATTCAATATCAATCAACTCCTATCTCAATATCTTTCAATCGGTTTCTATCTTGAGATCGGTTTATCTTTTGAATCAGTTTCATATCTTTATCAAACACAGACTATCTTTGAACCACTGCGCTTCGCACAGTAATTCAAAGAGGGGAAAAATGTAATACCCCAAAAATGGGCTATAAGTTCATTAACCTCCTACATCAACAAATCGAACAAAATTGACATCGAAGTCCTAACCTAAGGCACATCTGAACATCATCAAATCTAATTGATTATCTTAAATTCTACATCAGGGAATATTCCTAGCAATATTCCTAATCATCATAATTATCTTTAATTTTATAATTATTTGGCAATAAATCACATTTATCCTAAAGTTTGATTAATTGAATATTTTCATATTTAATTAATTAGATTTAATATTTGCCACTTAATTGTGTAATTAAATTTAATTATATCTATTATTAATTGTATTATTTAATTTTGACAATAAATCTAATATCATATGAATAATTGATTAAATTCTTATTTAATTAATTAAAGCAAGTTGTCATTATTTAATAATATAGTTTTTAATAAAAGTTTGATTAAATAATTGATTAACCCATAAATCAATTGTTTTATTTTTAAAAGCAGTTAAGTTGAGCATAAATCACTTTATTATTAAATTAATTCATAAATAAAACATGCACAATCATAAAAGCAGACAACTATCAATTATCAATTAAAGCTAAACTCTATTTTGAGTTAAAACTTAGCTTTTGCATGTTTTTGTGAGTTAATTATCCTTTATTTAAAAATAACTCAAAAATCAACCTGAGTTATTTGAGTGATTTATGGCTTTTTCTCATGCACCTCCAAAGCCCTGGATTTCTATAAAAACAAGGCTCAGCTCTTCATAATTCATCTCATATTTTTGCACAATCACGCTGGAGAATTGGAATTGAAGAATCAAAGCTCTTGCAAATCGACATCTTTGTGAGATCAATCTTATTTTTGCATTCATATTGCATATCATTTCTAGATTAGTATTGCATATCAATTTTCAATAGCATTCATAGCATATCAATTTCATCTAGCATAGATTCATATCAAGTTTTCATTCCTTATTGCATCATAAAATCCAAAAAAAAAAGAAGCTTAATTGCATTCAATCTCTTATCTAGATAAATTGCATTCAAATCCTTCATTTAGGTGTCGTCTAGGTCACTGATCTCAATTACAATCTGAAAACATCAATCTCGCACCTATTAGAAGGCAGTAAATCGCTTGGTTAGATTAGATTTCAATTTTGCACGATTTTGATTATAGCTAACCTCTAATGTTTTACTGAGTGTTGTGTCTACAGATCAGGTACAATTTTCACACACACAGTTAGCAATGAGAGTTTTGAGAACATCCTCATATGAGTCACCCAATTTGGTAAATTGCCGCTTCTCCTTTTTGGGCCTCTCCTGATATCTTGGTTTATTTTCTTGCTGAGGAGGTGCATTGAGCTTCATAGCTTGAACTGCACTGGACAAGTGAAGGACACCTTGATCTTTAGGTTGGGGAGAGTCTACAACTCCATCATTGACAACTTGTTTGTTCTTGTTCCAATTGTTGTTCTTCCCTTTATCCTTGTTGTTGTGTTGACCATTGTTGTCATTGTTGCTATGTTTGGTCAAAATGCCTTGTTCTTTTAGAACATCCTCAATGCGGCATGCAATTTCAATCATGGTATCAAAGGAATTGAAGACTATCTTTTTGATCTCATATCTCATTTTAGGCACCAAGTTACTAACAAGTATGTCAATCTTTTCATCCTCATGGATCATCCTAGGATACCGAGAGCATTGTCTCCTCCACCTTTGCAAGAAGGTAACAAATGGTTCCCCCTAATTTTGTTTCAAGTTGCATAGGTCCAACATAGTAACAGATCTTGACAGATTATATGCAAAGTGTTGAACGAATCTATGAACAAGTTCTCTAAAAGTCTTGACAGGGGGAGTGATATTGGTAAACCATTCCATTGCTTGTCCTTTAAGACTTCTAGGGAACAACCTCATCAAATAGGAGTCATCCTGATGGAATTCAAAGCTCATAGTATAGAACTGGCACACATGGTCGTGTGGATCACCACTGCCATCATATTTATCGTATTGAGGGAATTCCACCCTCCTTGGAAAATCCTTCATACTCACACTCTTGGTGAATGGATGAGGACAGATCGAGTCTAGTGAGAATGAGCTCTTAGGTTGCATCATTTTCTCCATCATTTGCTTCATTTGGCGGATTTCTTCCTCTTGAGAGGGATTTTGCTTTTGTATTTTGTTGTCCACATCAAAATTATAAGAGACTCTGGTGCCCTTGTTGATTAGACTTTCCAAGAACTTATCTTTGTTTTGTTCCAAATACCTCTCCACAAACTGTTGGAAGATAGGCTCTTGTTGCATTCGCATGAAGTCTTGAGTATCAAGGTCATAATGTGAGCTACCACCTCCATGTTGGGAACCATGATGTACATGTTGGGAGTGTGGTCTTGAGTTTCTGGGAGGGGTTTGCCTCCTATAGTGAGCATAATAAGAGGCCCTTCTTCCTCTAGGACTAGGAGATCTAGAAGGGGTTCTTGACCGCCTTCTACTTCTTGGTGTTCTGGAAGGGGTGGAGGGAGAAGAATTATTTCCACTATTGGCACCCCTATTGTTGAATTGGGTATTAATTTGTTGGGCTAAAATCCTATCTTGCTCTTCTTGAGCAAGTTTCCTTTGTACTTCCAATAAAGCTTGGCTCTCTGCCTCAAGCTGTCTAAATTTTTCTTGCTGTGCAGCTTGCTCATCTAAAAAGGCTTTCTTCTCGTACTCAATCCTTTTAAGCCTTTCACTTGTATGCCTTGAGGTTGTTCGAAGTGTAGAGTTTGGTCTTGAATATTTGTACAAATCATTGGTATACATTGCATTGACATGAGCATCACCGGGTTCATTGTCTTGGTCTTCGTGTTGTGACCATTGTTCTGGGTGAGCTTGTCTCTCATGCCTTTAAGCTCTTTGATGTGCATCTAGGTACCTAGTGCTAATGGGGGGTGAACTAGGTTGAGCATCATGAGAGGAATTACCAAACAAAATATTGTCTCTATGTCTTTCATAGATATCATCAAGGGTTTGATCCATGGCTTCCCTCTCCCACCGAGTGATAGTATAACTCATATCCATACCTGAGTGGGAAGGTGCTGAGGGGGTACTCAAATCGCTAAAATGGCTCTTTGGGTCAAACCAGGTTTCAGACTTACTCCTAGGTGATTAGTCAAATATTGGTTCCTTTTCCTTTCTCTTTTGACGAGTCTGAACTAGGGGTAGTTGGTTGAAGACTATCTGAGGTCACTTTCCTTGGCTCACTTGATATCTTGTTGTTACTGACATGAAAGGGAGAGTTCAGTCAAACAGACAATTCTAGGAAACGTCAATATCAGACTAGGATAGTAAGAGTTCTCTTGTCCGAGAGACATGGTGAAATAGAACTGTTGCAAGTAGGTGCAAACCAATAGTGCCACAGAGGTGCTCAATTCTTGGGTGAATACCCTAGCACATATGGATCAGGAGGATGACTTACACAAAGTACTGAATTTGAATGTGAGAAAAATGGGTGGACAAGGAGATTACTAGCACTCTCCAAGTGTGTTATCAAAGAGTTTGAAAATTTATCTATTTGACAGGAACAATTCCTAATTTGTCAATCTCAAGCAAAATTTCTTATGGGATCAAGGATCACTAACTCAAAAGTTCAAGGACACAAGAACCCTAAATACAGAACAGGTCTCTAGAACTAGGACAAGTCACTGAATCGAAGAACTCAGTATTTCAGTTTGTTGTTCATTTTCAAAGATCAAGCAAGTATATCAATGGATTTGTATCAAGCACATAAGATAGCAATCAGGGAGTTCAAGCAAGAAATTGTCTTAAAACAATGAGAAAGGGGCAAAGCAACCTTGCACATGAACAAGAATAGTGACTTAGTATGCTACTCCTTAAAGATGCTACTTGTGTATGTTCTTGAGAATGTTTTAGCAGGCACTCAGAACACAACAACATCCTAGCAAGCTGTCTAGAAAGATATACATGGCTTTTCTAAAGGGCATCCTCGATATACACAAGGTACGTGAGGTCCAAATCCATAGATGAAAAGAATCAAAAATCACACAGCCAAGGGGAGACGGTAACCCAAATCTCCTCCTTCACTTCTCAAAGGTATAAAGTTCTTTGAGGCTTAGCCAAGAGTGAAATCTAACTCATTCCCAAGAGAGGTGTCTTTGGATTCACCTCCTGATATTTATACTCCATCGGAACATGGGAGCTAAGGTCATCCCTTGAGGTGATGAAATCCCCAAGCAAGCCTTCTAAAAATGAAAAAGTAAGTAATTCTCTATCAAAAAGTATTTGAAAGCACTAAAGGTGGAACACTTAACGCTTAGAGAAAATATGAGGTGAGTCCACAAGGTGGAACACTTAACACCTCACACAAGCTACAAACGAGTCCACAACCTAGAAAAAAAGTGAGTTCCAAAAAGCACAAAAGGGTTGCCTGGTGGAACAATTAACGCTTCTTTCCTCTTGACCCCTCCCCTTTAATGTAGCGCTGAGATTGCAACCACGGGGTGGAATGAGGGGCCAGTGGATGAGCGAGTCCAATAACCCAAGATAGCAATCTAGATCAATCACAAGTAATCTAAGATTGCTAATCAATACTACTGATATTTGAAACCAAGAATTACTTAATGTTAAAAGACACGCATTCACTTTAAATACAAACTTGTATGAAAGCAAATCTATGTTTGTTTATTTTCCATTAAGAGCATAAAAGAAAATGTGTTCTATGAAAAGCATATAAACACTCAAGTCAGACACGTAAGAGGTTAAACCAAATGTTCTAGAGATTTTGAGAATGTACCTTACGTCCAAAGATCTACAATTCACGATTTAGCCCCTGCAAATGCCTAGAAGAAAAAAAACTTAGTTCCCCTAAAAAACAAACAAAAAGAGTATTTAAAGAACTAATTTAATCTAACAAATTTAATCTAAAAAGATTAATTAACAAAACTAAAATTAAATTAAATTAATCTAATTTAAAAAAACTAATCTAAAAATTTTAAAAAAAAACTAAAAAATTAATATAAATTAACAAGATTAAAAAAAAAAACTAACCTAAATTAAAAAAAATCTAATTTAAATTAGCAAATCTAATCTAAATGTGTACACATTCAACCTTCTTAAAGCGCATCTGCGGTTTTATGTAGTGCATAAACCTTTTTAAATAGCGCATACAAACGTTGGAACTAGGGCATGTTTCGCAACTGCCCTTTACTGCAGCGTGTACAATTTTAATTGCGCTTTTGATATTTTTAGCAACATGTACATGGTTTTCCTGTAGCACGTACTAAGTTTTGTAGCGCATACACATTGTTGTAGCGCATTTGATAATTTTTGTAGTGCATTTACTATTTTAAATTGTGCTTTTGAATTTTAGCACTTTTAAGTAGTAAAATAGCATGTGTACCCTGTTTGGTCACAATTATGAGCTTTTGAGCCAATTTTCCAATCCGTCTGGTGTCATCAATCAGTCGATTGGCTTAGGTTTTAAGTCTGGTTGATAGCAAGTTGTAAGATGTCAGTTCTAGTTATGTCATATTGAATGTTTGATGGTTAATCTTGATTTAGCTAATGGATGATGATAAATTTTCTGTCCTCTAGATCTCTAAATAGAGTCAGGAAAATTGATTGTGGTTTGATTATGTTTGATTGTTTGATTGACTTAAGATGATCCAATATGTAATGATTTTGATTTCTGATGTGTTTAAACTTTCTTTTGCAAGTTGAGCTTAAAAAACTTGGTATCCGTGGCTTATACCCATTAGCTTTTAGCATGATCGATGACTTTAGTGGAGCAGAGTGCCGAGTCATAGGCCAATGTGGATTGTCCTTCCTTCTCTCTCTCCCCTAATTATGAGTGAATCAAGGTTTACTCATAGCTGTGGTAGAGCGTTGGCACTCTGACCACAATACCTTTCATTTGCCGATGGGAGAGATGACCATCACTCCCGAGGATGTCTATTGGTTGCTTCACATCCCTACACATGGGGAGCTTGTCTAGTACGATTAGGTCTATGATGGGACCGTTTGTAGATGCCTATTTGAAGACTCCACGATTGGGGATGAGAGTATTCCGTGGGTACAGTTTCCATCTTTTTCCATTCTTCTTATAGTTTTGGGTGCTCTTGTTAGTGGTTTTCTTGTTCCTGATTGGCATGGTCACAGATTTTCCATTGGGTGGGGTGGGATACTGGAGGATTTGATTGCGCATCCTTAGAGATTTGATTGGGGCTCCTGCGTGTTGGTCCAGTTATATCATGAGCTCCATGATGTTGTCTATCGGCGTGGGACCACTCTTTCTACTGGGGTGGTTTTATTAAAGTTGTGGACATGGGAGAACATCCTTTGTACTCATGCGATCTCTATCTGACATCATGATCCAGGTTGACCTTTCTCTTGGATGTATGAGGGTATGGTGGTACAGGCCCATTTGGGCAAGTTAGATTATTGGCGCCACATTATAGATGGTATCAATTAGGTCGTTTGGTGACCATATATTGGTTGTGAGGCTTGGCTAGAGGATGTAGCTAATTTAGCCTACATGCACATGCCTCGTTGGATGATAGGGTGGACACCCTTGATTATAGAGAGATTCTACTTCTTGAGTGTTCTACACTAGTTTGGTTGTATACAGGTTATGCCATAGGGATTGGCACTATATGCTCGAGTACAGGTCGAGAGGTCCTTATGGGGCCCTCAAATAGATTATCAGACTAGTTGTGATGAGGTTTTGCAACTGCCCCACCTTGTGTGGGATATGAGAGATCATATAGTTGATGCATATATGACAGATGATTATGCAACATCATTCATTCAGAACCCTTTCCCAAGATTTATAGATTGAGCTTAGCGAGTGCCACAGATTGAGGAGTATGAGGATGACGGTGGAAATGGTGATGGTGGTGGTGGTCAGAGATGAGGTCATCGGGGATGATGGGGATGATAGGGTGATAAAGGAGGCATGATTGTTATACATGTTATTGCTACTGCTCCTATTCCTCCTAGAGGTGGTGTACATATGAGGGGTGGATGGGTGAGAGTGAGGGGTGGACCTTACAGAGCCCTTCATCAGGTTGGTGTGGACTGGTTGGCCAGATGGGGCTAGCATAGGGTGCAAGTATATAGATAGTTTGGTGCACAGGTCATTGCGGATGTGGATGCCTACGCTGAGGAGATTTTTCTAGATCAGGCACAGGGTCCTCTGTCACCTCCTCCTCCATAGGATTTTCCTACACATGCTCCTTCTTCTTGCATGCCATCTTCTTATTTTCTTCCATCTTCTTCTATGGATCCACCATAGGCTCCACCATAGGCTCCTCTACAGTGAGGGGTGGACCTTACAGAGCCCTTCATTAGGTTGGTGTGGACCAGTTGGCTAGATGGGGCCAGCATAGGGTGCAAGTATATATATAGTTTGGTGCACAAGTCATTGTGGATGTGGATGCCCAGATTGAGCAGATTTTGCTAGATCAAGCATAGGGTCCTCTGGCACCTCCTCCTCCATAGGATCCTTCTGCACATGATCCTTCTTCTTCTTCCATGCCATCTTCTATTCTTCCATCTTCTTCTATTCCATCTTCTTCTATTCCATCTTCTTCTATGGATCCACCATAGGCTCCTCTATAGGCTCCTCTATAGGCTCCACCTGCTCAGGCTCCTCCTATAGAGGCTCCAGCGTCTGCTGTTGATGTTCGGGTGTTATAGTATGATGTATCAGAGATTAGATAGTAGGTCAGTTAGCTGGGTAGTATGATGCAGGCCTTCATGGTTGCCATGAGTCAGCACGGGATACATGCTAGCTCAAGTAGAGATCCTAATACTGATCTTTGTCCTGATGGTGCCAGTGGTTCTGGTAGTTGAGATTATATGATTATTCATTCATTATTGTACATTATGATGATTCATTTTTTATATCAAGACATTATACTCACATTATTCTTTTATCAGTTGATGTTGTTTATGATTTGATACTTGTTATGCTTTGTTGGACTTTGATTCTCATATACTGATGGACTTTGATGACATTATGGATTTTGATACTTATTGACATATTTGCTTTATATGATGTCATCATGTGTTGGAGTCATTTTTACAGGTGCTTTATATGATATGCATATCTACATGATTCTATCTCTATATGCGTTGTTTTATGCCTTTTCAAATGTAATTTATGATATCAATGCATATGTTTATGTATGGTTAAATGATTGTCTTACTTATGAACTAGAGTAGATGGATGTGTAGTACCCCGCCCCTAGTCCAATTTTATAAATGTTATGATTATTTTAGGATGAAATATTATATGTTAAGAAATCATTGATACTGACCCCATACTTGCATGTGTATGGTTGATGTATTTTTAAAATATTTCTGTTTGATGTGTCTGATGTGGTTGAGGGATGGAGTTGTAGTTACTTGGTTGCGAGATCCACACGATCGGTCGATCCCCACCATTGTCTATTATATATTTATATATGTATGTGCATGCAAGTGTTGTATGCAGGTTTGTAGGTATTAGGCATCGACTTTCCTGAATTGTCAGGATGAGCGTACCCTATTGCAATATCTAAAATGGTAAGAGAGGAGAGATAATACGGGTCCAAATCCTAACCTAATCCATATAATTGTCCTGAAATAGTGGACAAGATTATGTTATTCCTACCCTTGCTAAACTCATTTAATTGATGTGAGTTTATATCCTTGTTCTTGCGTATGAATGTGGGTCTTTAAGTCCTTGTGATACTTTCGATTTTGGTGCTTGGCATGTTTTCTATAATTAGATTATTTAATTTGATTAAATAGCACAATTTTTAATAAATGAAATATTTTCTATTTTTAGCCATGAGAGATTATTTAATTAATTAAAAATTAATTAAATGCTATTGTTAAGTTTAGGTTGTGGTTGAAATATTTAATTAATAATGATTAATTAAATATCTTCGCCTTAGAATTATTTAATTTGCAAATTTAATCTTTGATCTATCGCAATGTATTTATTAATTTAAGATTAATTTAGCATGTGGAAATCAAGTTAGACTAAATGTTTTATTTTTTTTAATTATTTGAATGCATTAAGTTGCACAATCGAAATTGTTTAAATTAAATTAAGGTATAAGTTAATTTTGGGTTAAAGTGCTTTCAACAAAATGCAAAGTGAAAATAGACTTGAGTTCAACTGAAATTGAACTGCAAATGAAAGTATAAATTCATGCAAGCTTTTGGAGAGTTGAGTTTTCAAACCCTAGCAGTTCAATTTATCCTTAGGCAAAGGCTTTGTGAATATATCTGCTATCTGCTCCTTTGTACTTATGTACTCAAGTCTGACTTCTTTCTTAGCAACTTTCTCTCTTACAACATGATGCTTAATCTCTATATGCTTTGTCTTAGAATTTAATACAGGATTCTTAGACATAATAAATGTACTGGTGTTGTCACAATGTATGAAAATAGGTTCAACAAATTTTATTCCAATATCCTTCAGCATTTGCTTCATCCAAATTATTTGGTTACAATTGTTTGTTGTTGCTACATATTCTACTTTTGATGTACTTTGTGAGATAAAATTCTACTTCTTGCTTAGCTAGGAAACCAATCTTGCTTTGTTTCTTACTACTTCTCCTTGTTCATTCATCTTGTTTCTGAATAACCATTTTGTTCCAATAACATTCTTGTCTTTAGGTCTAGGGACCAATTCCCATGTCTTGTTCTTTTCAATCTGATCTAGTTCTTCTTTCATAGCATTAGTCCAACTTCCATCTTCACAAGCTTCACTAGTAGTCTTAGGTTCAATTTGAGAAATCAAACATAACTACTCTTGTACCTTATTCCGAGTTAGAACTCCTCTTTTGATGCTTCCAATAATATGTTCAATAGGATGATTCCTTAACAAAATCTTGCTAGGTGTCACTGTCTCAGATCTCTCTTTAGGTGTAGGTTCTTCAATAACTTCACTATGGCTTTCATTCAACAAATCACTGTCAGTTTCATAAAATAATTCAGTAGATCCAGTGTTAGGTTTAGGATGAGCTTCTTCATTAGATTCATAATCAAGCATTCTTTCCTGAATTTTGAACTTTTCATCAACTTTAACATTTGCGCTTTCAAAAATAGTCTTAGTTCTTTTATTGAAACATCTATATGCTTTTCTTTTCAAATAATATCCAAGAAATATACCTTCATCACTTCTAGGATCAAAATTTCCAATATCATCATCTCTCTTTATATAACATTTTCTTCCAAAAATTCTAAAATACTTAACTGAGGGTGCATGTCAAAACCATAATTCATAAGGTGTCTTGTTTGTGTCTACTCTGATTTGTACTTTGTTCATTGTATACACTATTGTATTCACTACTTCTCTCTAGAATATCTTCGCCAAATCATTTTCAAACAACATAGCTCTTGCTGCTTCAGTCACTGATGTGTTCCTTCTTTCTGCAATACCATTTTGTTTAGGTGTTCTAGGGGCTGAATACTGTCTCTTAATGCTATTTTCTTCACAAAAGGTGTTAAACTCTCTAGAAGTAAATTATCCACCTCTATCAGATCTCAAACATTTAATCTTCATTCTAGATTCATTCTCAACTTTGTTCTTAGCAATCTTAAACTTATCAAATGCTTCAGATTTTTCTTTAAGAAATGCAATCCACATCATTCTTGTAAAATCATCAACAAGAATCATAAAATACCTTTCTCCATATAATCCTCTAGTCCTGGTAGGACCGCTCAAATCTGTATGAAAAATCTCCAGCTTCTTTGTAGATGTAAACTTCTTACTGGGAAAAGAACTTCTCTTCTGTTTAGCCATTACACATTCTTTGCAAATCATGTTAGTAGGCTTCATAATCTTAGGTAAATCTCTTACTGCAAGTGTAGTACTTACTTTCACAATGTTATCAAAGTTTATATGACAAAACCTTCTATGCCATAACCAACTATCATCAATATTAGTAATCAAACATGTCATCTTAGTAGGATTCAACTAAAATACATTACCTCTAGTTCTAGATCTAGTTCCAATCAAATTTCCATCTTTATCCTTTATCACACAAGTTTTCTCAGTAAACCAAACTTGATATCCCTTATCAACTAACTATCCAATACTTAAAATATTATGTTTCAATCCATCCACAAAATAAACATCATCAGTATTAGTCTTTCCATCAAGAGTAATAGATCCTATACCTTTAATCAAACAAGGTGCATTGTTTCCAACTCTAACAACTCCTCCATCATATTCATTAAACTTTATGAAATTTTTCATGTCTCCAGTCATATGATGTGAACAACCACTATCTATAATCCAATCATCTTTCTTTTCAACTTGAGAAACTAAGGCTTTTTCTTCTTTAATTTCTACAAATCCTATGTCATCATTATTCTCAGTATCACTTTCACTTAAAGTTCTTTCAATACTAGCTTCAAGATCTTCATCATTAGCATAATAAAATTCCTTAGATCTTCTAGGTTTGAAATTATTTCTGTAATTTTTAACTCTCTTAGGAAACTTAGATGCAAAATGACCATATTATTGACAAGTCCAACATTTAAATATTTTCTTACCATCTGGTTCTCTTTTCTCAAGTAAAGCAATGCCTTCTTCAATCTTCTTGTCTTCTTCATTTCTAGATCTGCTGCTGCCAATATAATCTCTACTCACACTGATGCTTCTTGAAAAAGTAGGGCGAACACTAAGAGCACTGAATGCTATCTCCATTCTAGGTAAGTCTCCTAATAATCTCAGGTTCATTTTTGCTGCTTCCAATCTTCCAAGAAGAGTCTCTCTTGTAAAGTTTGTAGTACAAGGTATGACTTGTTCAATCATCTATGTTGTCTACTTAAATATAGGAGTCAATGTCCTTAGAATTTTCCATATCACTTCATTCTCTGTCTTTGTTCCTCCATAAGATTTTATTCCTGTAATAATTTCTGACATTCTACCAATAAAGCTTCTAATAGATTCATCTTCCAACATTCTTATATCTTCAGATGCACATATCCAATTATGTAATCTAACTCTTTTTGCATGTTCATCACCTCAAAAGTAGAGTGTAAATATTTCCAAATTTCATGATATTTTTTCAAACATTTTACCCGATTATACTCATTCTTTGAAAGTACTATCAAAAGTGCTTCTCTTGCAAGTATGTTACACATGAATAGATCTCTCTCATCAGTAGTACATGTTTCAAGATTGTCTTCTTCAATGATAGTATTAT